>JZKD02S1678633.1:1229638-1311255 GCA_000966675.3 Picea glauca | reverse complement strand
GGTTGAAGTAGATCCTCCGTTGAGTTGTGATCTCCTTGCTGCTGCTGCTCCTTCCACTAAGCTTCCTGCAACCAAGACAAAACTACGCATGCATGCTACTGATCTACTAGAGGGTTAGAGATAAAACATAAATCAAATAACATAAATGAGACTCATGTATTCGGGATGGGAAAAGTATCTTTTTCATTAATCTCAATATGAATCAACTTACAATGATTTTAGAGACCAGACACCGTTCCTCGATCCTGATCCTGGGCTCCTCCTCTTCTTTTGTCCTCCAACTGCATGTGCTTGAATTCCTCCTAAAGCTTGAGGCCAGGCTAAAGGGTTGGGACAAAATAGACTTGGAAATTTGGCAGAGTTTCTTTGCTATGATTTTTCCTCCCTTGAATAGTACCCCTAACCCTCCTTTTATAGGCTAGAAGGAGCTAGGGTTTTAGGCGAACTCTCGGCCATGCATGGCTGGGAGTTCCAGTTAACTGACAAAAAGCTCTTCGTCCCGGTTGAAACTTTCCTGATTTTTTGCTTTGTTAGGTAAACGCGGGCTGTAGTGGGCCAGCCAACATTCACACGTGTGCTACAGAAGGCCTGCCAGCGTCCCAACACGCCCATTGTTAGGTTAGGGCGCGGGTTACTTGATTTAGGAGGTTTTTGAAGAGTCTATTCAGCATGGCTTTGGCAAGGAAAGACAATGAGTAGGCCTAATGCCAGGTAAGCAGGGATAGTGCAATTTAGGGTTATAACAGTTACCCCCACAGCTTGCATTTCAAATACAAGTTGTTGTCACTGACAAGAACATTTGTTGAACTTTTATTGACGAGGGTGCCTCTACATGTGTAATGTCTTTTACTTGTTGGAAAGCCATTGGCTCTCCTCCTTTGACTGAATCACAAAATACTTTGAAAGCCTTCAATGGCTTGGGTTTTAAGCCTTACGGTGTTCTTCCCTCGTTGCCTGTTACTTTAGAAGGTAAGACAGTCCAAGTTGAAGTGGAAGTTTTTGATGCTCCCCTAGATTATAATCTTCTTCTTGGTCGTAGCTGGGTAGATTCTATGCGTGCTGTTGTGTCAACACTTTTTCGTGTAGTCCGTTTTCCTCATCAAGGAAAAGTCGTTACGGTTGATCAACTTGCCTTCTTTAATTCTGATACTCGCACTGGCAACGTGCTTTTTATAGCTAAAACCCCACTGGGTTATGAGAATGTTGGAGTTGGTCTTTTAAAAGAATCTTCGTTAATGGGTACTTTCCCCATACCACCACCACCCGATATTCTTCACCCATCAGTTGCTTCTATTAATATGATCTCCACTGTTCCTCATGAGCTTCTGGTGTCTTTTGACCCTTGGATAGTCCCTGATCTCGGAGATCATGCTCATTTTGGCGACGTCATGCCTTTAAGTCCGATTGAGTCTGCTTATCATGCGATTCAATCGACGACACCTTCTACACCCTCTCTTGAGGGGTTGTCTCCCGATCCTTTCCGTGTCATCTTTCCCACTGACAATATGATCATGTCCATGATGGTTGATACACCTTGGGACGATGGGCATCATCGTTCCATACTGTTTCTGGAACAACATACTCTGGAGAATTACCAGCGGATTTCAACTCCGTCGACCGTTGTTGTCATATCGACCGTTCCCGGATCTACACGTGATGTGTTTGCGGAAGGGAACCTTAGTAATATTTCTCCCACGATACCCATTTATATTTCAGTTAAACTTGGGATAGTTGAAAATGTTCACATTGGAGCTTCGTGTTCTCCAGAGGAAATTGCCACCTATACTGCTTTGTTCAAAGAATTTTGTGATATCTTTTCCTGGAGTTACGAAGAGATGCCAGGTATCAACCGTGCTATTGTTTTCCATGAAATTAAGACATACCCCGGAGAAAAACCAGTCCGGCAGCGCCTCCGTCTTGTCCATCCACGTAAAGCGACAGCTATCAAACTCGAAGTTGAAAAACTTCTCAAAGCCGGTTTTATTTATCCCGTGGCTTTGACAGAATGGGTTTCCAACCCTGTACCGATTGATAAGAAAGGTGGTAGTATACATGTTTGAGTTGATTATCGGGATATTAACAAAGCCTATCCAAAGGACAACTTTCCAACCCCTTTCGTCGACCAGATCATCGACGACTGCACCGGTAGTGAAATCTTTTCTCTCATGGATGGATTCTCCGGCTATAATCAAATTAACATCGTTCCTGAGGACCAACATAAAACTGCTTTTATTTGTCCTTGGGGTACTTTTTCCTATAGAAAAGTTCCCTTCGGTCTTAAGAACGCAGGCGTGACATTTCAACGTGCTATGTCTTATGCGTTTCACGATATAAAGCATATCGTTCAACCTTATTTGGACGATTTTCTAGCTCATTCTTTACGCCAAGTCGATCACCCTAATCATCTCTGAGAAATTTTCATTCGTTGTCGGTTCTATCGCATTCGTCTAAACCCTCATAAGTGCGTCTTTTGCGTAGAGTCCGACCGTCTTCACGGTTTCATTGTTTCACGTCAAGGGATCCGGGTAGATCCTATTAAGGTTGAGGTGATTCTTAATCTTCCTCCTCCTTCTTCACTGCGCCAGTTACAAAGTTTGCAGGGGAAAGCAAACTTTCTTCATCACTTCATCCCTAATTACCCTGAGATTACTCGGGGTTTTACACGTCTTCTAAAGAAAGGTTCAGAGTTTTTCTGGGATAAGGTTGCCAACAACGCTTTTGAAGCTTTAAAGTTGTCCCTCATGAAAGCTCCTCTTCTTTTCCCTCCTGATTATAGTCGGGATTACTTTCGTTATCTAGCTGCTTCCGAGTATACTATCGGCATGGTTCTCGTCCAGGAGAATGATGCACACGATGAACATGTTATATATTACTTGAGTCGAAGTCTCACCTCGACAGAAATCAAGTACCAACATGTTGAAAAACTGGCTTTGGCTACTGTTCAAGTGGTTCAACGTTTTCGCCATTATATTCTCTCCAGGAAAACTACAGTGATTTCACATTGTAACCCAATGCAACATATTTTGACATGTCAATTGCTGGGGGGCAAGTACTCCAAGTGGATTTTCTTTCTCCAGGAGTTCGACTTGGAATTCGATCATGCCACGTCGAAGAAATCCTTAGTTTTTACTGAGTTAGTTTGTGATTTTCCCCACTCTGCCACGGAAAATGTAGCAGTAGATTCGTTACCTGACGAATCACTTTTCCTTATCAGTATTGACGATATTCGGTACGGAGATATCATTATATATC
The DNA here is from genome assembly GCA_000966675.3 of Picea glauca. NCBI lineage: Eukaryota > Viridiplantae > Streptophyta > Pinopsida > Pinales > Pinaceae > Picea > Picea glauca. The sequence goes on along the minus strand of JZKD02S1678633.1, from coordinate 1,308,003 downwards.
TCCAAACTCAAACTTTTCGGCCTGCTTTGTCTAGCGCCGAACGCTGTCATGTTCGTTATCAAGCACGTCATTATATTATCCTTGGCGATACTCTTTATCGTCGAGGCATTGACTCTGTCTTTCAGCATTGTTTGAATTTTGACGAAGCTGAGAAATCTTTGAATGACTACCATTCAGGGGCATGTGGTGGTCATATGTCTGGGTATGCTACTGCCCAGAAGATATTACATGCAGGATATTTTTGGGCTTCCTTGTTCAATGACTGCATTACTGGTGTTCATAAGTGTCATGCCTGCCAGACCTACAATCAAAAAATTCGGTCGCATCTTGCTCCCCTTCATCCTGTGGTCTCAGTAGGTCCTTTTTCAAAATGGGGCATTGATTTCATGACATGTCACCCTCACTCGGCCGGGGGGCATGGTTACATTATTCTAGTTGTTGATTACTTTACAAAGTGGGCCGAGGCGATGCCAACATTCGATAATACTGGAAAGACTACAATGTTATTTCTTTTCAACCATGTTATAACCTGTTTTGGTGTTCCTCGGGCTATCGTTACCGATCACGGTAGTCATTTTAGAAATTTTATGATGTCTGAACTTATGGAAAAGTTTGGTCTTCTTCATGATAGCTCAACACCCTATTATCCACAGGCTAATGGTCAAGTCGAAGCAATAAATAAGGTTCTTATAACTATGATTCGATGGATGATAGGAATTCATAAAACCAACTGGCACATGATGTTGTTTTTAGCGTTGTGGGAATATCGGACATCTGTTAAATCTTCCATGGGATTTACACCCTTTCGATTAGTTTATGGCGTGGAAGCCATTCTGCCAATAGAATGCGAGATACCTTCATTGAAGCTAGCTGTAGAACTCTTACCCAATACTTCTGCTGAAGAGGAACGTCTGTTGTATCTGATGCGATTAGATGAGACTCGCCGCGATGCTACTCTTGTAATATAAGCCCATAAAAAACGTGTTAAGGCACAGTATGACAAGCATGTCAAGCCTCGCGTTTTCTCTGAAGGAGATCTTGTTCTTCTATATGAGCAAGATAAAGATGTCTTAGGAGCTAGGAAATTCGAACCAATGTAGCGTGGTCCTTACATTGTTAGCAAAGTTTTGGAAAAAGGAGCGTATGAGCTGGTGGATTATGATGGTGTACCTTTGAGTGAACCTAGGAATGGGTTGTACATAAAGAAGTACTATGCATAAGTTATTTGTGCACAAGTACTTGTATTTTATGTATCATATTGTGTGTGTTATTTTAGTTTTCTTTTGACGTTATCTGGTCTCTGCCCTTATGTGACGTTGTGTTTGATTGCCAGATGTCGGAGTATTCACTACCTTATATTGGCTTTGCTGATGGTGCTAGCCATAGTACTCAGAACCTAGCTTCCGCTGCATGGGCTATCTATGCCCCTACAAATGAACTTATATCTTTACGAGGTGTCTGTCTTGGCTGAGAAACCAACAACATTGCAAAGTATAGTGTCGTTATTGAATTATTGGTTGACGCTATCTCTCTCGGAGTTCGTCATTTGGTTATGCGACTTGACTCACAGCTTGTATTACTACAGCTAAGTAATGTCTACTTTGAAGTCCTACTTTATTAAGGGTATATTTGCGGATTCGCCTCTTGGAATGACATTTTGATCACATTGAATATCAACATATTCCTAGATGTCTTAATACATTAACCAATGCTTTAGCTAATTATGTATTAGACAGGCATTTAAATCATTTATAAATCAAGCACATTAAAATGTACACAATGTAAAGTAAACCGGTAGAAGCCGTGTATATATATATAACGATCAAAAGAGTTTGTTTTTACAAAATGTTTGTCCGAAGACCAAAATATCAAAAATTGAAGCTCCTGGCTTCTACATAGTGAAGTCACAGATGATGTTCACGGTAACATACTACTTCCCTAGCTACCCTGCGGAGCAGTTGGGCCATGGATGCTGAAACTCCTACAGTGTGATTCTGATCGCGTCGTGGAACCTCTTCTAGAGTCATATCTGGAATATCTGCTGTTAAGCCTTCTAATTTTTGCTCCATGATCTGGTAATCCTCGGCATACTATGGTAATACTGCTGCTACTTCTCCTCATCCCTGAATAGGATAACTACCAACAGGTCTATATGGTCCAACGTCTGTGTTATCAACAAGAATTTGGTGTTAGTCTTCGGGTAAATCTATAAAACAAAAACATTTAAATATGATTAAAAATTCAAAAACATTTAAAAATAAAAAATTTTGTGTACTTCTTACCGAGGTCTCCCCACTTAGCATCCTTAGGTAGTGCTAAATCCAGATCTCCTCGGAAATCCAGCCCGACATATGCATAGTCGTCCACCATCAGCATATGGTTCTGCAACCAGTCAAAGAAAATAACGTCATATTTGACAATAGGTCCTGCCACATGTCGGGCCATGAGCTGACACCACCACAACATCCTCAGATCTTTGGGACCCAGAAAGTTCCACTCGGCCTATAGATGAAGCATAGGGACCCTCTCTAGGAATAAGGACACTAACAAAGATACATATCCAAATTGTTTCAGATCTCCATGCCTGCACTTAATCAACTGTTTTTTGATATTGTGCAATACTGCATCAACCCAGTTAAATACCCGGGGCTTAGTACACTCGATGGCGTACTGGAAATAGCTATGCAATGCCATATGTGGAGCGGCACTTCCAGCCATCCGAGCAATGGTGAAGAGAATAGTGCGAAGATTCAAGTTAGTTACTCCCCAAATTGCCACTTTCCCTTTCTTTCTTTCGGCCTCAGGTACACAGTAATGGTTGCAATATTCACTCATTTTAAAACCCCCTGCTCTGCTAACGGTCAAACTGACATAGGACCCACGCCTGGATAATCCAATCAAGAAATATATGTCCTCGATGTCAATAGTCAATGTATGAGCTCCCACAATGAAAACTTGCTGGTCCGGATCGCACATTTGGACTAAGTACTCCAGTAATCGGACTTGGGCTCTCATGCCCGAGATACAGAAGTATTTTAAGAGACCACAGTCTCTTAGTGCAGCTATGGTGGGAGGATGGTTTTCAGCATTTGCGTTATCCTCCTCGTGATCTCGTTCCCGCCACTCAAGTACCATTGTTGTGGCTATTAACCTACATAAGAAACATATAAACATGGTTAATGATATTATACATGAAATAAACTTCTTCTATTGGTTAAACGTTGCATAAATTTTTGAGTTCTGCACTGTTCGCAGGTGCCCTACTACGCACAGTGCGAACTTCTCATAGGTGGCTTGAGGCCCACCTGCGAGAATGCCTCCACGCGCATAGGGTCAAAAAAAATAATTTAAAACTGGACTTTTTACCAATGAAATCGAATTTTTAAACCATGAAAAGATCAGGAATGAAGTACTTACCAAGATGCTGCTGACGGCTCGTCAAATGATCACTCGTAGCTCCCGGAAATCGACACCGAATGCAGAGGGTAAAATGAGGGTTTTTGGAACTCAATGGTAAAAGTGTGAAATGATATGGTAAATTTTGTTATTGACTCATTTTAATTACTTTGTACTATATCAAATGTGGGTTTTTTATATTTATTTATCATTTAAACCTAATCATTAATGTGGAAATGAGTGAAATGACTTATAGGTGCAAACCATGGATGATCATAAACATAATTTTTCCCTGGTGTGGTGTGATTTTGATTGTTTGTTATGGTTTTGACATAAAACCTCGAGCGCCTTTTGTCCGTTCTTGCGCTTGTGAAAAACATAAGAACGTGACCGAGCGTCGTTTTATCACTTTTTCGGTCTTGTTGTGGTTATACAAAAAAGGAACCCCCCCTGGAGTTTTCTTTAAGCTTTTTTCAGACTCTCTAAACATGAAAAGATTGTCGAGCAATCTTGCTATTTTCATGCTCGCTAAAGTATTTGAAGTATGCGTCCTTCGAGCGATAGTTTAACCCTTTTTCGGTCTCGTTGGATTACTATACGAAAAAGGAACTGAGAGAGTTCTCTTTTAAGTGTTTTTCCAAACTCTATAATCTTGAAAAATCTTCGAGTTTACTATCTCTGGACTCGTTAAACAAACATTGACAGACCCATGATGGGAACGAACCACTCCTTCCTAGGGTTCATTAAAAATACTCCGAGGGACTCGTCTGAAGGATGAGCTTATATCAACAAGCATATATGATCCTCTTCAAGCTTGTGTAAAAATAAAGAGGTACTTGCCAGAAATGGTGGGGGAAAATTTGGGAAAGGGATATGTTTCATCTTTGTATTGATTGGCAGTAAGTGTCGCTCTTGAACATGACACCCCCTATTCATCATTCGAAGCCGGTTTGGGAAATCCATTTGTCTCTCATTCGATTTGATAACAAGGTCATTTCATGTGTCATCTTTGATTCAATGCTGCCAAATCATTGGTCATGTCGTTCATATGTTCAAGAGAAGTACGTCTGAAACCTACATTGAGTCGGCCATCTGCAGTTATCCATTCCTTCCGTGTCGGCCTTCCCTGTGTCCAAAGTTAGATTAGCACATACCCTTTTTCACTTTCAAACTCAGTTACTCATTTCGTGTCATTGATGGGGGATACATCAAGGCCCTCCTGTGACGAGTTTTGTTCCATCGACTTCAGCACATTATCCAGAATCAAGACTTAGAAATTATTCATTACCTTAGAGCTTGCATGCCTCAATGAAAATTTTCCTCGCTTTCGACAGTGGGTTTACATCATTGACCCCTGATCAAAAGATTCTATCGGATGTTCGACATCAAATCATTTATTCACACTCGATGGATTGTACTATAGTACCTTGGGAGTCATTGAAATCAATGATGATTTCTCTCGCACTTGTTAACGGTTACATCAATGACCGGTAATCAAGTGGTTTCTACCATGTTCGACTTCGACACATGTAATCACATGGTTAGATTCGTACTTTGGGTGATGAGATTGAAGACCCTTGATATTATCTTTGTAATCCAGGTTGCGATGGAGTATGTATAATTTGCGACACATAGATCCACTGTGTATGCTTCGTGGCTATGTCGTCTTGATTGAAAATTTGTTGCATAGATCCACAGTGTATTCCGGTGGCTATGCTATATTGTGACGGCATGGATCCACAGTGTATGATTGGTGGCCATGACCTTTGTTTATGATGTGATTAGTTTGTGATATGAGTATGGGGATGCCTACCTCAGAATTGGTATATAAGATATTTTGCCGATGCTTGGATGTTTGCAGGTTTCCGATTAGATGTGCTCTTGGTTCTTGACACACACATGCAGCTTACAAAGTCTATCGACTGTCACTGGTTCCACTCTCAGACTTTGGGGGGGAATTCTATTAATCACAATTTTGGTCATCGTGATGATGTTATGATGAGGGAAAATCAAGCTCTTCATTAAGAAAACTTTCTTGAGAAAAGTTACATTTGTCTGCTTCCAGAAATCATACTTTTAAGAGAGGTTCGCAGGCTATTTATATATTTTCCTGCGAGAATGCCTGATTCTCGCAGGCTGCATTAAGCTGGACTGCGAGGGGTTCGCACTGTACCTAACTGTCAGGGTGCGAACATCTTCTAAAGGAAAGAAAAAGATAAAATCTCGAACCTTCTAGAAGGAAATCTTATAGAAGGATGAGTTGGTATGCGAATGGTTATCTAAGTATTGGTTTTCCCGATATCTTGGGATCATTTCCTATCCAAGTAACTAATCTATCTTCTCCTATATATTGAGGAGAATTCTCATGGAAAAGGTTAGAAGCAAACTAGCAAGAGATTGATTGTAGGATTAGTGCAAGATTGTATGGAGAATTGATGCTACAACAGCTAGAGACACTAGCAAGGTCATCAAAAGTGGTTGATTTTCTTCATGCATGAGCAAGTGTGTGTGTCAGAGCTAGGAGCCATCGAAAGGAGATCTACAACATCAAGGCTTAGGTTGTAAGTTTCACTTTCWATHAATTYAATAYAGTAATATGTCCCTTTCCCATAAAGATGATGTCACTTTATTACATAACTCCTTGATCATATGTATAGATTAGCTATTGAATATATTGATCTGCCTTCACTTCGATTGGTTTGTACTATTGTGATCTGAACGACACAAGAGCATTGGAGCGAAGCTTGGAATAACAGAGACCCAAGGAAGCGTTCATAAGGTATGTCCATGATCCTTGCCTCTTAGTTCATTCAATATACTAGGTCTAGGGAAAGTGTATTATTCTGTCCTGTTTTGTTCTAGATCCAGGTGGATCTAGGGAGATCGGTTCGTGTCCGCACTTACAGATTAATCCTGAAACAGTTGGTTTATTTTTATCAAATGGAATTATTGAAATATCTTTGGTCGAAGTCAACTTGGAATTTGATGTAGTAATATTTTCTAGAGTCAAGGTCGAGCTATTTGAATCAATCAATGTAATTTGTGGATGTTATTTGGTTGGGATATATTTAATTTATAATTGTACTTGTTCTTGGTTTAGGCTTGAGTCCTCTGTCTGACAAGCTTTATTTATATACTAGATGAACCATCCTCTATAGGGTTGTGTTGGTTCACTTTCACTATCTGTTGAATTTGAATCTTCTATAAGTAGATTTGACAGGGGGCGGTGTCTATGATATCTCTTACATGAATGATTATGTCTTTTGGTCTATTATGGATATTTTCTTATGCTTTGATTAGCACTGCATCTATTATTTGGCCATTATTATCGGTTCGACACCACACCCGTGGTGATTGTGTATCTATATGAAGTCATTGGATAAAGTTTGTAATGCATGGACTATGACTTCTTATAAGAGAAAGTTACATTGTAGATATCGAATCATCGATTTCCATATAGACTTGAGCATTGACTTATTGGGTTCCATCGACTTCCATACTCAATCACAAGCTTTCATTCCTTCCAAGAGCCGCCAGGGCACTCTCAAGGGATTCTCCAACGAATTGTTGCACCTGGGTAGGTTTTCTGTGAGATTTACTAGGATCGTTTTCCTTTCACAACTATCCTCACTTATTTTTACTTTTATCCTGCTCTATATTTTGGGTGTCAATTGAGGGTTTGTGAATATGCATTCTTCATGCATATTTCTCACTTGAATAAATTATCTTTTTCTTGACTCCTATCATTTTTGACTTGGGTGTGGTATGACTTTGGCTTTGAATTCACTTTTAGCTTCAAATTTGACTTATCTTTTCTCATGGATCATCCATCACCCTGACTATGGCCCGACTTACTCGTGGTTGAAGACATTTACCATTTTAACTAATTTCATTTCTTTAAGAAGTACTCCCAATATTCTTTCATATCTTTCTAGTTAGCTTCCAAAACTTCTTCCCACTCTTGTCTTTCTCACCAATTGGAGTTTTGAAGAGATATTTCATGGGATTTTGATACTCGATAATGTCTTTGGCTCCCTTGTCTAGGAGGGATTTATGTAAGAGAGAGGAGATGGTATAAAGGAACCCATTGTGTAACTCAATATAGAATTTATTCTTGATAGTCTGGACTAATTCTCTATCTTCAACCACTTAATCTTCAATATAGTCTTTTATGATCCCCTTGAACCACTCATTTAGATTTGTTATTCCTTTGTTTATGATATTGTGCATGTTGGCATGTTTATAGGAAGAGTGTTCTTGTCATTGATGGCAAGAACAACAACGAAACCAAACCTTGCGTAAGAATGTGTTGCAAGGAGTGCAAAGATCCACAATTCAACTAAGTGTCGAAGTGACTCTTTAAGAAGTCGAGAGAGAAGATGACGAGAAAGCTTAGAAGAGATAGTGCTTTCTAGAAGTGCAGATGAGGTCCAAGAGACAGACTTGCAGGAGGAGCAATGGTCGAGACCCTTGAACACTTAGAAAACCTTCTAATTCAAAGAGATTAGAAGCTCAGGAGAGAGGGTGACATTGACTGTAGGATCACAACACAAAGGAACAACAATCATTTGATCGAAATAAGGTGCACAAGCATTAAGACTTTGTGCATGAAGGAGATATAACTTACCAAAGTTCTGATGTCTCGAAGTAGTTTGGGACCATCCATCATCAAGGAGGATAGGTGGCATAATATTCATAACTCTGGAAGTTTGTATATCAAAAGGAGGTGAAATAGCCGAAGTAATTTGAGACCGTTCATCACCAGGAGGAGAATCTGGATCATTGATAGTTGGGAGATATGTGTCAGCAGACTGTGAGTTCAGGAGGGAGCAAAGTTTGAGATTTGAAATCCCCGAAGCCCGTAGAGCTCGAGAGCCATAGTAAATTTCAACTGTCATATCCAGAGGGATACATGGCGACAGATCGTGAGCTCTGAAGAAATCACTTCGAGAGTTTTAGTTTGAGATTTGAAATTCCCAAAGCCCGGAGAGTTGGAGAGCCGAAATAAATTCTCCACCACCAGATCATCCGAAGTAGATCTTAGTCGTCAGATCGCCAAAAGAAGATATCAAGCATCATATCGTTCGAAGTAAATCTGGGCCATCTGATCTAGAGTGTCAGTTTGAGTTTTGAAATTCACGAAGCGCAAAGAGCTGGAGAGCTGAAATAAATTCTTAACCATAGGGTCATCTGAAGTAGATCTCAGTCGTCGTATCATCTAAAGAAGATCTCAAGCGTCAGATCGTCCGAAGTAAATTTGGGTTGTCTGATCCATAAAAGACATGGCGTAAACCTATGGACTCCAGGTAAAGACCTGAAGTAAGCCTCAACCATCTGATTGAAGAGGAAACGTGGTAGGAATCTGCATACTTCGAGGTGAAGTGAAGTTTGAGACTTGATATTTCAGAAGTCTGGAGACCTGAAGGAGACGTCGACCGTTGATCGAGAAAGGGGCTACAAAATAGTTGATCTTGTTGAAAGGTCAAATTATTGAAGTAGAGGCAGATCCGTCAATTACAAAAGAAATATGCCCACAGATCATCGACTCCGAAAGGTTGGCGTATGGAATAAAGAAGGGTTTGAGATTTGAAACTCCCGAAGCCCGAATCACGAAATAAATCACAGTCGTTGATTTAGGGAGGTTAGATCTAATCTGTAGATTGTGAAAGAAAAAATCTGAATCGTCAGTTCAGGATCATAGTAAAGATCGTGAAATCGACAGTCTCATCGCATTACAGGGATTGAAGGTGCGCAAACTTTAAAAAGTTAAGGGAGGGTTGCAATTGAAACCAAGGTATCTCTAAAGGCATACATAGATCTCTTTAGTGAATTGTGGGATGAAAATAGGGTTTCCCTCGAACTGCCTTTGGTTGCACCCACAATCGCATGGTCACATGAGATCATCACCCAAGGTCATATCGAAAGAAGGAGCTATCACTCTTTAGACCAAGATCGTGAAGCTCTTTTTGAATACGCGTGTGGTCACCGCCAATGGTCATGTAAAGGAAGGGGCTTAGGATTGATTTACCTACAACGAATAAAATGAATGACTGTAACTGCTAGTGAAGAAAAGGAATCTCAGGATAACGAGCAATGATGATGAATAGATAGGGAGTAACCGCCAATAAAGTGGCAGAGTTGTGATGAGGACTTGGGAGAGAACTAGGTGAAAATATGACATGCAGAACATAGAAGAGGATATACAAAATTGATATGCAACACAGATCTATTGTGACTAAGAGTTGCTAGGATGATTTGGCATAGGACTTGGCGTGATAAAGACATGCAAAGAATGTTCTTTTTGGGAACTGATGCATGAGCTTAGAAGGCAGTAGTAAGCAACAAAAAAGGAGAAGAGAAGAGGAACAACTAAGAGCATGGAGAGGCAACACAAACTATAAAAGGCAGAAGAGAAGTTGAACAAGGAGTTGTGGTGTGTGCAGGAGGAAAAAGAGCAGAGCATAGAAGCAAAAAGAGGCATAAGAGGAATAGAGCATAGAAGCTAAGGAAGGCAGAGGAGAGATGGAGGTGTAATAGACCATATCAGAGACAGAGAAAGTAACTAAAGTTTTGTAATATTCAATCAGGGTGGTAGGGTGGTGCTAGGGAGGATTGCAGTCCTCTAAATTCTAGTTGGTGCTAGAAGATATTCTGGGAGTTGGTGCTTCCATCTAGTGGGTGCTAGAGAAACCTGGGAGTTGGTGCTAGAGAAATATGAGAGTTGGTTCTCTTTGCAAGTTGTATCTTTCTATTAGAGGTTGTAGCCTCATATTTGAGTTGGAGCTCAAATACTGTGATGTACATGAAAGTTGGAGGTTAATTGACATCCTAAGAAGAAGAGGGTTTCACCCCTTATGCGTTTCCTCATGAAAATCAGTGTCTCTATGTATTCTGTGTGATTGATCAAATATTGTATATCTATGCATGCTAAGTTATCAGCAACACATTAAATAATAATCTAGAAGGAATAAAAAATAACAAGAAAAGTTTCAATCTTATTTACATAACTGATCCACCCCCCCTCTCAGTTATATTTCCAAAAAATGGTATCAGAGTCGGTGCCTTTGATCAAAGGTAGATCCATAATCTTGAACATGACTAGTCATGATGGAGGTTCAACTAATAGATCCCCTATGTTTGATGGAATAAACTTTACCTTCTGGAAAATAAGGATGAGAACACATTTAATGACTTTGGGTGCTGATGTTTGGGATGTCATTGAAACGGGATATGTGAAGCCTGTAGTCTTGGGCTCAAAAGATGGTAAGATGGAGTTTAGATTTAATGCAAAATCAATGAATTCCATCCTTAGTGGACTTGCTGAAGCCGAGTTTGTCAAAGTCATGCATTGTGATTCAACAAAAGTTATGTGGGGAAAGATGATAAGTAGTTATGAAGGTAATGAAAAGGTGAAAGATGCAAAACTTTAGACTCACATACTGAAATTTGAGCAGTTAAAGATGGATGAAGACGAAACTATCAGTAATTAATTCTTACGTATATAATAACTTGTCAACACTATGAAAGGCCTAGATGAAATGATAGATGAATCTTTTCTAGTCTAGAAAATATTAAGATCTCTTCCTGATAGATTTAACTCAAAGGTCTCTGCTATAGAGGAAATAGTTTATCTCAAAACGTTGACACTAGATCAACTTATTGGAACCCTAACTTCTTATGAAATGAGAATCACCAAAGGTAAATCCACTACAAGAGAGGCATCTTTTAAAGTAGAGAAAAACATAGATTCTGATATAGATGATATTGAAGCAAATTTTGTGAGAAGACTAAAGAAAGGATTAGGCAAATACAAAGGTAAACTACCCTTCAAAAGTTTCAACTATGGTAAGATAGGTCATTTTTCATCTAAGTGTCCTCAAAAAATAAAGGATCATACATATGACGATGAATATAAGCACAAATACAAGAAGGTATATAAAGATAATAATTTTAAGAAGAAAAGCCTTTGTGTAAACAATGATTATGATCCCTCAGATGATGAAAGCAAGGACTCTTCTATTGAAGATAAAAATAAATGATATCATGCTAATGGATTTAGAAGATATAAAAACTGAATATACAGAAAGTGAGTTCGCTGAATGTGAAGTAATAGTATATCTTGAAGGAGAACTTGTCAGTTCCATGGAAGAGATTGATAGACTCATAGAAAATAAAAGAAAACAAAAACAATTACTTCTCAGGTATGAGCAAACATGCAATGAACCAACTGAATAAATTTCTCTGTTGAAGGTTAAGTTAGAAGAATCTAAGAAGATTGAATACATCCTCAAACATCAATTTAAGGAAGCCGAAACAAAAGGTGAAAAATTGGAAGCTGAAGTAGTGACTGTCAGAAAATATCTAGAGAAATTTTAGGCCTTATATCATCAAAATCTGACAAGTATTAAAGCCTCAGAAGGATTAGTCTCCATTCTAAATCAACAAAGGAATTCGAAGTTGAAAACTGGTTTGGGTTATGAAGAGGGATCAAGTATTGGTCAGCCAAGCAACAAATAATCCATCAAGTTTGTCAAATCTACAACCATTGACAACAAAAAACCTGCAGAAACAAAGGAAGAGAATCATCCACCAAGGAGGAGTGAAGGAAAAGCTACCAGAACTGAATCTATAGAACAAAGAAATAATACACCCTCTTCTCAAGGAAATCATCAGCATGGAAGAAATTAACCTGCTCAAAGAAACCATTTTCGATCTACAAAGATTTTTTTTATGGATATTGTTTTTACTGCTCTAACTTTGGCTAGAAAGTTGTAAATTGTTCTTTAAGGTTTAGACATGAGAAATCAAGACAACCAAGAAATAAATATCTGTCACAACAAAGAATGAGACAACCAAGTAACAAACAACCACAAACTACAAATCATGTGATGGCTTGGAAAAGGATGGAGATTAAACATAACAATCATTATGATCCTTTATTCAATGAACCAGAATGTTAAATCTGCCATAATTATGGACATAAAACTGTAGACTGTCGCTTAAAGAACTATAAGCCAGATTCAAATCACAAAGATGAAAACGTCAAGGTTTGGAAGAAGAATGAAAATAACAAGTGTGGATTAGCGTTTTCAGCTCAAAGACAAAAAGACCTCTGGTATATTGACAATGGATGCTCCAGTCATATGATAGGTGAAAAAAGTAAGTTCCTATTACTCAAAGAAAATAAATCAGGGAGTGTGACCTTTGGAAATGATGCTCCAGGAAAGATCAGAGGTAAAGGTATAGTAAGCTTAAGTAATGGAAGAAGCAAATATCAATATGTATTATTCGTTGATGGTTTAAAGCATAATATTCTTAGTGTCATTCAGATATGTGACAGAGGATGTGAATTCACTTTCACTGCGAAGAATTGTAAAATAAAGACAGTAAACATAGGAGAGTTGATTGCAAAAGGGGTTGGAAATGAAAAAAATGTATATGTTCTGAAGGAAGATAAGGAGAAATGTCATTTAAGAAAATTTGATGAAAGTTGGTTATGGCACATAAGGCTTGGACACCTGAATTTTGATCATATTGTCAAACTGAATAATGAAGGCACTGTGAAAGACCTTCCAAGAATATCTAAGCTTAATAACTTTGTATGTGAATCCTGTCAAATGGGGAAGATGACTTGTACTCAGTTCAAATCGAAGAGTTTCACATCTTTAGAGAAACCACTTGAAATTTTTCATATGGATCTATGTGTACCCTCACGAAAGGAAGGAACTGGAGGAGAACGTTACTTTATGCTAGTCATTGATGACTTCTCCAGACTTATGTGGGTTGCCTTTCTGAGAGAAAAATATGATGCGTTTGAGAAGTTCAAAAAGTTTAAGGCGTTAGATGAGAATCAAACAGGAAGGATGTTAAAGGAAATTTTCTCAGACAGGGGAGGAGAATTTATGTCAAGATATTTCAAAGAATTATGTGACAGACATGGAATTAAAAGAGAATATACTATTCCAGGTACTCCTCAACAAAATGGAGTTGTAGAACGCCAAATTAGATTAGTTCAACAGATGGAAAGGGCTATTATGAGTGAAAGAGGCATTTCACACGGCTGTTCATATTCTGAACAAAGCACATCTAAGGTTGAACAATGATAAAAATCCATATGAGCTGTGATTTGGTTGATCTGCATCAATCAAGCACTTCAAAGTATTTGGAAGTAAATGCTACAACAAAAATAATGATGATCATCTGGGAAAATTTGATGGTAGAGTTGATGAAGGTATCTTTTTAGGATATGAAAAAAAATTAAAGGTGTTGGCCCTTGACCAGGTTTTGTGGAAAATCTAGTCATGTTTGACCAATTTTGGGACTTCGACAGGATGGTTGAAGACGGAGCGTCAGGCGAAGAAGATATCGTGAAATCTCGCCACCTTTGGAGGACTTTTTGGGTTTAGGGTTTATGTAACGGGTATGGGATGTTGGCCCATCAGTTTTACCCATTCTTAGGCCCTTTTGTAACATATAAATAGAAATTTAGGCGATGTAAGAAGTACTAGTCAGTTGTAAGCCATAGTGCTAAGTGAGAATAGTTGTGAATGATTTGTGCATATTGTGTATTGAGAACATGCAGAGCTAAGTGAAAGTGATAGTAAAGAGGCTCTATGATGTACCAAGCTCGGGGAAGGAGGATCTGGTGAGGTGCGCATAGATCTCCTATCCTATGTGGAGTTGGTTTTGATGCTCTGTGCATGTAATAAGATTGCCAAAAGATAATAAAGAAGACGAAGAGTTGGTGGACGTAGCCCCACGCTGGGGGTGAACCACGTATATCCTATGTTATGGTTTCTTTCTGTGATTGATGTGATTTATGATTAGTGTTGTTATCTTTATGTATGTTAGATGCATCTGTTATAGTATCTTAGTTCTTAGTGATGTGAATGAATGCTAGATGTGATCTGTTTCTATGTGCTAAGTGCTTGAATGTGTTAGATATTTTTGTATACTGCGCTTCTCTCTAATAAGAGTTTTACCTACGATGTGAATAAGGTTTAAATGCTAACTAATGTTAACTTCTAAGTGCTCTGTTAAGTACTGTGATCACTGATCTGTGTCCCAGTTAGGTTGTAGACACTTGAGTCTTGCAACCCACCCTACCTCTACCTCAGGTGAGACTTCATCTGCTACGAAGGTGTTGCCGAAAGGGATGGTAGTTGGGGTTTTGCTGGTGCATTTTTGAAGTGTTGAACTCCGGTTCTACCACTATGCCAACAAATGGTTATGTTGCTAGGACCTGAAACTATGATTGCTGAGAACTGAGGAAAAGAAAGCCTTGTGCGTAGATTTGTTGCTCTAGTGCGCAGCACTCTACTAACTTGTGAAGCTCTATGCTAGGAAAAGAAGTCCTATCTGAAGAAAAGAGGTAAGATATTAAAGCTTTGTTCTCTGATAAGAGTTAATATAAGTGGAAATTTTTATTTTGAAAGAATGGATCTAGGTATGTTTAATAGATTTGGTCCTAGTATAAAAACTAGGGCACAACTAAAAGAAACAAGATATGATATGAATAGATCTAATAGAAATAGTGGAAGATATATTATCCCAATGCATAGATAGAATTGTTGGAATAACAAGTGGATGCAGGATCCCAAAAAGAATTTTTTGCAAGTCCATCACTGTGATCCCAGTGCACAGTATAGGAAAGGTTGGGGATTGTTCAAGAGAAATAGAGGATTGACTCTTTGTTATAGTTGTAGAAGATCAGAACATCTTGCTAAGGAATACCCTAGTAGAGGTCCTATTTTCCTTTGTTGTAAAGATACTAGAAACGAAGTTTTGGATTGGCCTAGAATGATTGATAAAGTTGAAAAGATGAACATGAGACAAGAAAACCCTGAGGAAGGCTAGGAGACTAAGAATATTCTAAAAAAATAGAAAGAATCAGAGGTTATATTATTGCAGATGAAAGAAACTTTGAATGATCACAAAGACACCAGTTTATCAAAGATCTTAAAAGAGAAAGAGTGCATAGAAACACGAATAGGAGACTTCGACATAGAATTTGTATTGGATGAAGACACATAGGTGAATATCATGACAAAAAGTACTTGGGAAATTTTAGGAAAGCCTTCTATGGTTCCTTCATTGGGAGGAATATAATTGTTTAAAGGAAAGCTGATAACCCTATGTGGAAGACTTGCCCATGTACCTATGGTTTCCCATGGAACATTGACAGAAGAAGAATTCGAGGTCATTAAGTTTGTTGAGAGAAGTGCCCCCTTTTCTCTTTTGCTAGGAAAGACCTGGGTTGAGAAAGATCAAATCCGAAGAAAAGAAGAAGAGGAAGATATAGAACAAAAAAAACAAGAGTTAAGGGATTTCATGGCTAAGAGAATAACACTCTTAATAGAGGAACAAGAGGACAAGTCGAATCAACTTAGGGCCAGAGACTGAGCTATCAAAGTTGAAAGAACACAGGAAGACTTGAAGAACCTATCCATACAGGGAAGTAGAACACCTACTCCAGAATGAGAAGAAGTATTAACCTCAAAACCTATGAAAGACCCTCGCCAGTGTGAATTTACTATGTTAAGTAAAAATAAGAATAAGAATGGAAAGAGGAACACGGTAACTTAGATCACAAGAAAGAAGGACAGAAAGCTCAGCAAGAAGAAAGCTAAGTTAGAAAAATTGCAAGAGGTTCTAGAGAGGACTTCGCAGAAGGAAGGCTTGCAGAATTTGAACCTCGCTGGGATATCAGAACAATACAGATTGGAACTTTGCCACGGTGGAGCAATATGGCCATTGGAGGTGTCTGGAACGTTAGACCGACGCTCCAAAACAGCTATAAACACAGTTATTTTCGGAACGTTTGCCATTGGACTGTTGGGACCATGCCATAACAGATGGAACTACATTGATTGAGGCATTCCAACCCATTGGAAGAATCTATTATGATGTTATCTATTTAACCCGTCGAACATCTTACTATGGATACTTTTGCAAACAATGATTATTCGAGCCCACATAGAGCTAACTATTACCACGTTATGCTTATTAAGACCTTGCCACACATGTTGTTACATTGAGTGTTTGTTCACCAACTTGAGATATCAGATCTCGAGTGTGTATGTCGGGTGACTTGAGCGTAGTGGAGAAATTCATCAAAGATATCCTCATAGACCTCATAGATGAGAAGGTCATATTTGCAGGAGTTCAAGCTTTGTCGACAAGAGGAGTGAAAGCATCCCCATTGACTGCACATCAATCTAGTCCCTCCTAAACTGCGACAAAGAAACAGACCAAGCATTGTGATGACTTGGCGAATGCGAATCTCATCCCATAAATACTTCCCATTTACATCCCGCCTCTAGCTAGTACGGTGAGTCATGACAATGTCCCGAGGGACTTTGACTACACATTGATTACTGCGTACTTTCTGAAGGGGATTTACGCAGTCAAACCACAGTTGGAAAGGATTCTAACATTGAATATCAGTGACTATAACTTGGGAGACTGCAAGAACTATGGCATGCTCACACCACACAATTATTTGACCAAGACAATGAGGAAGAAGTTGAAGATAATCCCCCAGCCGTGGACCATGGACATCGCGAGGTCCACGTTTCTTAATGTGATGAATTTACCACACTTCGAAAGACATCAGGAGGTTAACACATGCGTTAAGCTCCTGCTGTCATGCTTACATGGTGGTTACCTATGGTTGGACAGGCGTATCACAGTAGATCCAATGTTGATCCACCGAATCACCAGATTAAGCATGCAAGGACCAGACCCACATGACTTTTACCTAGGGAAGGCTGTAGATTGTGCCCTGGAACAAACAATAAAAGACACCTATGGTGATGTGGAGAAGGGGAAGCATGGCTACAAGGTAGCCTCCATCCAGAACGGTGTAGTTCACCTATATTTTCAGTTGATTGCTGGTAATCTCATCATAAATAATATACCAATGTAGGTCATGGGGTTCATCGTCGACCTTGCAGGTAAATGCATTGAAGGGTTGTAAATGAACTGGGCAAGCTACCTTGTCAACCAGTTAGAGAAGTACTTTTGTGAAGCTCGGGATCAGGGCTATGAGTTTCATTTCAGGAGGAAAAGGAACATGCCACAGAGGCCCTGAAGCAAGCAAAAGAGGAATCCATAGAGCAACGTCGAGTTGCACAACAAGAAAAATATGACTTCCATGTGAAGATTGCAGAGGATAAAGTGTAGATACAGAAGGAGAAAGAACAACTACTCATGAAGCAGATGGGATTTAAAGAAGTAGTCACCATATCACTTTGCTCTGTGATGGGCTTAGAACAAAGGGAAGAAGAAACAACTAAGAGCCAGGTTGGGAATCTTGTTGAATCCATTCAGTAGCTCCAAGCATGAATAACAGAATTGGAACTACAAGTCATGCCAAGTACTCCGCAGGAAGTGCGAGATCAGAGGGAAGAAACTGCCCAGAGTGCAGTTGAGAGAATCAAGGCATTGGCCTTAGAATTCAAGAAACTTAGTAGTCGAAGTGCATAGACTTATGAGCACCTTGTAGAGGATATATAACTAAGGATATTTGAGTCACAAATCCAGGAGGAAAAGCAATAGGAAACAATAGTGCAAGCATAGTTGAAGCCACTATCAATGGTCAAGAGGATGAAAAGGTCCCAAGAACAACAGACGGTTCAACAACAGGTCCATGCCATCCAGAGTAAAGTCATGGAAGTTACCTAGAGGCTCCAGCCAGTACAAGATGAATCTTGGACACTTTTTGAGGATATTGAGGGACAAGATGCACAACTAGAACAATCGTCACCTCAGTTGAACAACGATTGGAAGGACCTGTCACCGAGAAGGTCATTTAGGAATTATCTGAGAAGGAGGATCTCATGAAGTAGTGGCTCGAGCTAAGCTTGAGGCCTTTGAGGCAGAGTTACCCAGATCAAAGTGACTCGGGATGAGTCATAGGTGAGTTTTGGGGGCCTATTCGCCCTTGACCAGGTTTTGTGGAAACACTGGTCATGTTTGACCAATTTTGGGACTTCGATAGGCTGGTCGAAGATGGTGCACCAGGAAAAGCGGAGATTGCAGAATCTCACCATCTTTGGCGGACTTTTTGGGTTTAGGGTTTATGTAACAGGTATGGGATGTCATCCCATGGGTTTTACCCATGCTTAGGCCCTTTTATAAGAAGTATTAGTCAGTTGTAATCCATATTTCTAAGTGAGAATAGTTGTGAATGCTTTGTGCGTATTATGTATTGAGAACTTGCAGAGCTAAGTGAAAGTGATTGTAAAGAGGCTATGTGTTGTACCAATCTCGGGGAAGGAGGATCTAGCGAGGTGCACATAGGTCTCCTATCTTATGTGGAGTTGGTTTTGATGCTCTGTGCATGTAAGAAGATTGACAAAAGATAATAAAGAAGACGAAGAGTTGGTGGACATAGCCCTACGCTGGGGGTGAACCACGTATATCCTATGTTATGGTTGGTTTTTATGATTGATGTGATTTATTCTTAGTGGTGTTATAGTTATGTATGTTAGATGCATCTGTTATAGTATCTTAGTGCTTAGTGATGTGAATGAATGCTAGATCTGATCTGTTTCTATGTGCTAAGTGTTTGAATGTGTTAGATCTTGTTGAACACTGCACTGCTCTGTCATTAGGGTTTTACGTACGATGTGAATAAGGGTTAAATGATAACGAATGTTAACTTCTAAGTGCTTTGTTAAGTACTTTGATCATGAATCTGTGTCCTAGCTAGGTTGTAGACACTTGATTCTTGCAACCCCCCCTGCCTCTACCTCGGGTGAGACTTCATCTGCTACGCAGGTGTTCTCGAAAGGGATAGTAGTTATGGTTTTGTTGGTGCGTTGTTGAATCATTGACCCCAAGGTCTTCCTCTGTGCCAACAAAAGGATATAGATTCTTTAACAAAAGAATGCATAAATTAGTAGAATTTATTGATGTTTGAATTGATGAAGAAGCTCCCATGAAAGATCAACAGAGAATAATCACTAAGTCAGATGAAAAATATGATGAGAATAATGAAAATGAAGTAAAAAAAATCTCAGAGTCACAAGCAGATGATGAATCAGGAGGAGAAGATAACTGAGCCAAGAAGATTCAGGACAACAATCAACATCAAATCCTTCCTCCAGAATTACTCAAAAGAATCATCCTGGAAGTCAAATAATTTGTGAGAAAGAAAAAGGTGTACAAACCAGGAGAAGGATAATCAAAGAAACCGAGAAATCACATATAGCCTTCATATCCATGGTGGAACCCAAGAACTTTAATGAAGCCAGTAAATATGTAAATGGGTTAAAATCAATGAATGAGGAATTAGATCAGATTGAAAAGAATGACACTTGGGAACGTGTTCCTAGGACAACAAATAAAAATGTAATAGGATCCAAATGGGTCTACAAAAATAAAATGAATGAGCAAGGAAATATTGTAAGAAATAAGGCTAGATTGGTCTGCAAAGGGTATGATCAAATAGAAGGACTGGATTTTGTTGAAACATTTGTGCCCGTAGCAAGATTAGAAGATATTAGAATGTTTCTTTCCTATGCTTGTCATAATAACTTTAAAGTCTATCAAATGGATTTCAAGTCATATTTTCTAAATGGAGATCTAAAAGAAGAAGTCTATATGGAAAAACCAGAGGGTTTCCAACTGTCAGATAACCATGACTTTGTCTACAAGATGAAGAAATCCTTGTATGGGTTGAAACAAGCTCCTCGTGCCTGGTATTATAGACTGGATAAGTATCTTCAAGACAAAGGGTTCAAGAGAGGAACAATTCACAATAATCTATATATCAAAACAAAGGGTAATGATTTTCTCATTGTGTTGGTCTATGTAGATGACATCATTTTCAGAAGAAATAATGATTCATTGGTACAATGGTTTTCTTTTCCCATATAGTTTGAATTTGAAATGTCTATGATAGGGAAACTTTCATTTTTTATTGGTGTGCAAATTACCCAGAGGTCTGAAGGAATACTACTTTCTCAGGAGAAATATCTAAGAGAAATATTGAAAAGGTTTCAAATGGAAGATTCTACACCTATGAGCACACTTATGGTCACTGGATGCAAGTTAAGCAAGGATGATGACTCACCTGATGTTGATTAGAGTTCATATAGGTCTATGGTAGGAAACCTATTGTACATCACAACATCTCGTCCAAACATAATGCATGTTGTTGGAATGGTAGGAAGGTATCGAGATGCACCTAAACAGAGTCATTTGTTAGTTGTCAAAAGAATATTAAGATACTTGAAAGGAACAATGAACTATGGCCTATGGTATCCTAGGAATAAAAATTTTCAACTATCAGTCTATTCAGATGTGTATTGGGCTAACTACATGGATGAAAGGAAAAGCATGAGTGGAGGTGCATTCTTCTTAGGAGATTCTCTTGTAGCATGGTTGAGCAAGAAGCAAGGTTCCATTTACTTATCGACTACAAAAGTTGAATACATTGCAACTGCCACTTGTTGTACCCAAGTATTGTGGATGATTCAGACACTTGCATACTTGGAGGTAAATTATATTGCACCGATCCCAATTCATTGTGATAATACTAATGAAATTAGTGTGTCAAAGAATCCTGTATTTCACTCCAAGACCAAGCATACACCCATCAAATATCACTTCTTGAGGGAACAGGTAACCAACACTATCATTTCTTTGCATTATATTCCATCCAAAGATTAGATTGTTGATATCTTCACTAAACCTCTTGCAAAAGATCAGTTTGAGTATCTACGCTAGAAGTTGGGCGTGACACTATTATCAAGTTAAAATAGTTTATCTAATTAGGGGGAGAGTTCTCATAGTATATCTAATTAGGGGGATAATGCTTACTATATCTCTGATCAGGGGGAGAATAGAGTCACTCTCAGTTTTCTTTGACATTGATGTCAAAAGGGGATAAAAGTGTGGTCTGGATGCTACAGTTGGAGGTCTAATAAGAATAGTGAAACATTTTAGGGTTTCCATTAATGCCAAATGGGGAGATTGTTGGAATGTTTACAGGAAGAGTGTGATTGTCATTGATGGAAAGAACAACAATGAAACCAAACCTTACATAAGAATTTGTTGCAAGGAGTGCATAGATCCACAATTCGACTAAGTGTCGAAGTGACTCTTTGAGAAGTCAAGAGAGAAGAAGAGAAGCAAAGGTCCAAAAGTGTAGACAAGGTCCAAGAGACGAACTCACAGGAGGAGAAAAGGTTGAGACACTTGAACACTTAGAAAACCTTCTAAGTCAGAGAGATCAGAAGCTAAGGAGAGATAGTGACAGTGACTCTAGGATCACAACACAAAGCACCAACAATTGTCTAATAGAAACAAGGTGCACAAGCCTTAAGACTTTGCACATAGGAGAGAGAACTTACCAAAGTTCTGAATTTCTGAATTAGTTTGGGACCGTCCATCGTCAAGTAGGACAAGTGGCGTAAGATCCACAACCCTATAAGTTCATAGATCAAAAGGAGGTGAAATAGCTGAAGTAATTTGATACCATTCATCACCAGGAAGAGAATATGGATCATTGATCGTTAGAAGATATGCATCAGCAGACCATGAGTTCAGGAGGGAGAAAAGTTTGAGATTTTAAATCCTCGAAGCCTGGAGAGACAAAGAGATAGAGTAAATTTCAATCGTTAGATCCAGAGGGATACCTGGCGATGGATCGTGAGCTCTGGAAAAATCACTTATAGAGTTTCAGTTTGAGATTTGAAATTCCTGAAGCCCGGAGAGCCGAAATAAATTATCAACCATCGGATCATCCGAAGTAGATCTCATTCATCATATCGCTCGAAGAATATCTCAAGCATCAGATCATCCGAAGTAAATATGGGTCATCTGATCCAAAGCGTCAGTTTGAGATTTGAAATTCACGAAGCCCGGAGAGCTGGAGAGCCGAAATAAATTCTCAACCACTGGATGATCCGAAGTAGATCTCAGTCGTCAAATAATCCGAAGAATATATCAAGCATCAGATCATCCGAAGTGAATCTGGGTTGTCTGATTCAAAAAAACCATGGCATAAATCTGTGGACTCCGGGTAAAGACCCAAAGTAAGACTCAACTGTCTGATTCAAGAGGACACATGGCAGGAATTTGCATACTTCGAGGGGAAGTGAAGTTTGAGACTTGAGATTTCAAAAGTCTGGAGACCCGAAGGAGATCTCGACCATTGATAGAGAAAGGGGCCACAGAACCATTGATCTGGTTGAAAGGTCAAATTCTCTAAGTAGAGGCAGAGTCATCGATTTCGAAGGACAGTTGTTCGCATATCATCGACTCTGGAAGATTGGCATATGGAAGAAGGAAGGTTTTGAGATTTGAAACTCCAAAATCCGAGATCACAGAATAAATCACAACCGTTGATTTAGGGAGGTTAGATCTGATTCGCAAATCAAGAAAGAACAAATATAAGCTGTCCGTTCAGGAGCACCATCAAGATCGTGAGATCGACAGTCCCATCGCATTGCAGGAATTGAAGGTGCGTGAACTTAAAATGTTAAGGGTGGGATGCAGTCGAAACCATGGTATCACCAAAGGCATACGTGGAGATCTGTAGTGAATTGTGGGGTGAAAAGTGGGTTTCCCTCAATTCTCCTTTGGCCGCACCCGTAATCGCGTGGTCATGTGAGATCATCACCCAAGGTCATATCAAAATAAGGAGATAGCACTCGCTAGACCAATATTGCGAAGTTCTTTTTCAATAGGGATGTGGTCACCGCAAGTGATCACGTAAAGGAAGGGGCTTATGACTGATTTAACTACAATGAATAAAATGACTGACTGTAACTTCTAGTGAAGAAAAGGAATATCGGGATAATGGGCACTGATGATGAATAGACAGGGAGTAAACACCAGTAAAGTGGAAGAGTTATGATGAGGACCTAGGAGAGAACTGGGAGAAAATATGACATGAAAAACATAGAAGAGGATATATAGAATTGAGATGCATCACAAAGCTGATGTGACAAAGAGTTGTCAGGATGATCTAGCAGAGGACTTGGCATGATAAATACATGAAAAGAATGTGATTTTTGGGAACTGATGCATGAGTGTAGAAGGATATAGTAAGAAATAGAAAAGGAGAAGAGAAGAGGTGCAACTAAGAGAATTCATAGGCAACACATAGTATAAAAGGAAGAAGAGAAATTGAACAAGGGGTTGTGGTGTGCGCAGGAGGAAAAAGAGCAGAGCATAGAAGCAGAAAGAGGCAAAAGTGGAACAGAGCATAGAAGCTAAGGAAGGTAGAGGAGACATGGAGTTGTAACAGACCATATCAGAGACAAAGCAAGTAAGTAAAGTTTTGTAAGATTCAATTAGGGTGGTAGGATGGTGCTAGGGAGGATTGAAATCCTCTAAATTCTAGTTGGTGATAGAAGATAGTTTGGGAGTTGGTGCTTCCATTTAGTGGGTGCTAGAGAAACCTGGGAGTTAGTTCTTCCATCTAGTTGGTGCTAGAGAAATCTGAGAGTTGGTTCTCTCTACAAGTTGTACCTTGCTATCATAGGTTGTAGCCTCATATTTGAGTTGGATCTCAAAGAATGTGATGTACATTAAAGTTGGATCTTAATTGGCATCCTAAGAAGAAGAGGTTTTCACCCCTTATGGGTTTCCTCATGAAAATCAGTGTCTTTGTGTATTCTGTGTGATTGATCAAATATTGTATATATATGCATGTTAAGTTATCAGAAACACATTAAATAATAATCTAGAAGGAATAAAAAATAACAAGAAAAGTTTCAATCTTATTTACATAATTGAGTCACCCCCCCCCCCTCTCAGTTATATTACCAACAATGCATCAACTACTCATCAGGAGAGAGTCTTCACATTATATTGAATGATGTATTCATACAATGCTTTTGGTATAGTCTCCAAGAATCACTTGTATGTTTCTAAATAGAGGTGCAAGCATGCTCTTGATAGAGTCAATCAATTTATTCATGCATAATTTCTAATATAATTGTTGATTTTTCACTCCCATGATTCACGTATGTCTGTTATATTTAACATCTGTGTTATATTTTCTTTAATGCATGCCCGAGTTAAGAACTACTAAAAATGAAACCAATGTTGTAGTCAGGGAGAAAGTACAAGAAGATTGCCAGTAGATCCTTACATAGAGAAATACAAGTTATAGAATCATATATAGAA
Source organism: Picea glauca (assembly GCA_000966675.3). Classification (NCBI taxonomy): domain Eukaryota; kingdom Viridiplantae; phylum Streptophyta; class Pinopsida; order Pinales; family Pinaceae; genus Picea; species Picea glauca. Next base: position 1,283,460 of record JZKD02S1678633.1, on the reverse strand, counting down.
TCACACAAGCATATAGATAGACATACACAATAGTGGGAGAACCATCAAATCATTTTATTAGATGTAGCCAAAACAACCAATGTATTTCCATTACATGATGATGTATATACATATGAAATATATAGTTACTAATTGATTACATTCCTTAATTGTTGCGTCAGTTGACTCTAACTACCTATTCGAACAACTTCCCTAACCGATTACTACAGTTGACTCGGATGGCGGGTCTAGTAAGTAGAGTTGACTAGCCCCTACAATAGTAGGGTAGAGCATTAGAAAGACCAAATGGCATTACAATCCCTTCAAATTATCCTCAAAGACAACATTTGTATGTATAACCTTTGGATTTTTTCTTATTTGATGAAATCCACTCTTGGAATCAAAGTTAGTATAACCTTACTTCTTGTTAAGTGTGTAATTAGTGTATCCTTTTGAGGCATATAATACTTGATTTTATTTTGATTGCGCTTACTCGCTTATAATTGATGGTTGTTCTCTGTTTTCCTCTTGATTTCACTATGCTTGTAGACCATGAAATATGGACATGATAATTCCAAAGTTGATGAAAGATGGACATGAGAAGTCCAAAGTTGATGGTCTAGTCATATTAAGATTCAATAACTTGTCCAACACCATCTTCGTATATTCCCCATCTTCTAGATCCAGTCTATGCTTTTATATGAGGTTTTTCTCTAGGAATTATATTTACTTTGTAGGATTGTTTAAACATTTCCCCATCTTATAGATATAGAATTCAACAATTGTTTAGATATTTCTCAAGGATGCATATCTGACATCAATGATTTACCATATGATCCTTACAATTTACTGCAAGCATGCATTCTGAATTTTTTGTTGTGTGCGACTTCATCTAGTGCTAGCGGCCCTTGGTGGTCACCAATATCCTCAAGAACAATGGTCTCTTCCTCAAGTTATTTCATTTTTTTTGTATATTATTTAACATCTTCATTTGAAGGTAGAGGAATCGATTCTTCAATTATCATTTCTATACAGAACTTTGGCAAGCTTGATACCATAGGAATCTGGTTGATATACCTGTTGAAATGAGTAAACTAGATGCACCTATTTATAATATTATCAATTGCATATAATGGAAAGTGAATTGTAAATTGATGTCCTCAAAAGAGCCAAATAATAAAGAAAAGGAATATGATATGTACATGTCCCTAATATTATTGGTAGCTTGTATCACAGGTGAATGTTTTCATTGCAAGCTTGTATGTAGGTATTGGCTTTTCTAATTTACTTTTACAATAGGAGGGACAACACTTTAATAATCATATTGTATGTACATCCTGAGTAAAATAGAAAGGAAATACTCCCTATTTTATTTATAACATTTCGATGTAGATAAAATCATTTGAAGTCTTTGGTTGTACTATGATATTTAGTGTTGATTGAAGAATCTTTATGATATGTTTTTCTCTAATACCACTTTATGTTTTTGGTTCCATCATATTTTTTACACTTGCACCATTTCAAAGTTTGTTTGTGTCCTCATCTTCTGCTACTTCCTTGTTCTCCATGTTTGGAATTGACAAAATGTTTTGCTTCTTAGTTAGGGTTTTGTTGGACATAGGTGTATCATTGTCCTCAAATCGTTTATTCCATACATTTCCACGATTGACCTATGTTTACTTTAGGTATGTTTTCCTTGATTGATCTATGTTTATCTTAGGTATATATTTTTTATACTCATCGCAGGGGTCTAATTCATATACATTGTTGTAGTCTAGGGGAATGTATGAGAAGGTTACCAACAAATCCTTACATAGAGAATTACACACTTTAACATTATATATAAGAAAGCATAGACATATACAAGTGTATATTTTAAACTTGTAAAATTATTTACTGCAAACAAATTTTCAACAAAATAAAAGAACGTATACAATGGAAAATACTCACATTACACAGAGATTTTTCCCCTAGAAACCCAACCTCAGAAAATCAACATATTCTATATTCATTCACATCATACATTGTTTACAATAAAATATATGTTGGCATTGGAAGTCACTCCTGGATTGCAGTAGGAGAAGAGCCCGACGCCCATCAGTTTATGTCACAATTTGTTTATAGAGGGTGATCAAGTGGAAGAAAACTTAGAACAATATCATTCTAACACTGAAACTAGGATGGACATGCACAGGTAGGTGAGGTATCAGTTAAACTTCAGACAGTGAGTTGTAGTAAGGATGAATAGGAGGAAGACTTCTGTGAGGAAAGGCATCGGGCTGCTATAGGCATCGAGCTTATAACAACCTATAGAAGAAAAAATTGAACGTGAGATCTTCTCACACTCAAATATAGGTAACACTAGAGAATATAACAGTGTCACAATAAATCCTTTATCATAACACAGTCACAGTAATTCACGCGAATCAGTCGATCATGAACTCTCTCAGTATGAGATGAAATTAGATAGGATAAGAAAACTGTCTGTTATAAAACAAGAAATATCACATAGAGATACATAACCAAAGAACTAGAGCCTCTGTTAAAACTTTACAATTGGAAGCCTTTCTCTATCATCGATACCTACAAAAATAGAAAAACTGAGTACATATACTCGGAAAAATTTGCCCAATAGAGGCATGCTCGGACCTCCAAGGCATGGCATCTCTTCAGTCAAACCTGGATGAAAATCCTTCGTCAGATGCCACCTTAACTTAGCATGGCTCTTGCAAGGGGGACCTGCACATAAGGGTACCACGGGCTAATTGCTCCATGCCTCCCATACCTTCCATTTATGGCTCAAGCTGAGGTTTCATCTACCTGCTCGATTTTTATTTACTGCTTCCCCAGGGAGTGGCCAAGACGATATGCTTAGGAGCTTCGGCACTTCATGTCTCGTGGATGGGAAGGAGCTAGTCCTTACTCTTCAAAGTTGTGATGCGCGAAGAGGCGATAGAGCCTAATCGCACACCACATGTCCCTGCGGGATGCACGACTGAGATCACTTTCAGCGATAATGTGGGCCCAAGTCCTAAATGCTTTCGATGCTTTGCATCTTGCAGCTGAGAGGAGGCTTCTCCTTGTGCTTCAAAGTCATGATGGAAAAAATGCCGACATGGCCTGATCGAGTGCCATGCATCTCTTTGGATGGACAATTGTGATGATGTCAACGTTTTGGGACCTGTCTTATCATATGGTGAACGCTGGCGCCTTTTCCCCAGGCATGTTCCTCTGTGATCGAGTGCCAAGACCGTGGGCCCAACTCCTGAGCGCTTTCGGCGCTTCGCATCTCATAGATGTGTGTAGGCTGATCCTCGCTCTTCAAAGTCGCGATGCGCAAAGAGGCGATAGAGCCTAATTGTTCACCACGTGCCCCTCTCTGATTGAACGGCCCTGATCATATTCAGTGATGTGGGCCCAAATCATGGACGCCTTCGGCACTTCGCATATCGCAACTTAGAGGAAGCTGCTCCTTATGCTTCAAAGTCACGATGGGCGAAAAGGTGATAGAGCCTAATCATGCACCACGTGTCCCTTTGGATGGATGGCTGAGACTACTTCGTGATCAACAGTTGGATTGGCTTTTAAAGACTGATGACCATGATTATTTCACCATTTGAACAACTCTGGCCCTACGCACTCGCTTTCTTTAGCCATACTTGATATAACCATGGCGCTAGGATCATGGGCCCAACATTAAAATCTCTTTCGCATTTCGTGACTCGCGAGTTCGTGGGTCGAAGACCCTTGGCTCCTCCTTTCCAAACTCCCAATACACGAGATGGCGATACGGGTTTGGCTCCTTTCCTTGTTAGTGCCCTCCACATGTAACTGTTGGCCAGGGCTCAAGTACTAGTGCCTCTCGCAACTCGCGATCTCGTGAGTCGGAGTGTTGAACTTTGGCATTCTCCCCTTGCGAAGTCCCAAGACGCGAGATGGCGATATGGGTATAGCTCTGCTTCATCGATAAATCCTTTCCGTTGAAAACAAAATGCCCGCTTGATTTTAAGCCCGAAAAGGGCTTCTTCTATGTGCTTCACTTGGCACTTGTGACTACGCCCTTTGAATAAAATGCCTTTGTTGGACTTTAGGCCTTCTTATTCGCAGCTCGGGCTACGGGCTCAAAGGAGAGAAAGCAACCCACCCCTCTTAACAAGAATTAATGTTAACATTAGGTTCCATGGGGAATAGAGTCGTCCCTGCGATGCTCTAAGAACTCATTTGTAGCTTGAGTGCCTTGCTATTGGGCTATGGAGTCATTTACTAAGCCAAAAAATAAAAATAAACAAAGAACCAAAAGGACAATATTTACAAACAAAGGAGTCGTCTAAGGCTCAAACAAAACATTTCTTCAAAAAATGCCCATTTACTGGGTTGTTGAAAACCTCTTCACCCTTCAAATCCTGCAACCTGTACGTGTTATTTGAGAAAACCTAAGATATTTTGAAGGGCCCAATCCATAGGGAATCAAACTTGTTGTGTTTGCCCTTATCATGTTTGGGTGCATCCCACTTAAGCACCAATTCCCCGATTTCAAACTCCTTCTTCCTGACTTTCTTGTCAAAGGCCTATTTGATCTTCTGTTGATGACTATGAGCTACGTCCATCACCTGTTCCCTAATATGTTGTACTTCCACCATCTGATGAATCCTTCTGACCATATGATCTGGCTCTCCTTCATAATCTTGAAAGAATTTCGCTATAGGCAAGGCGAGCTGAGTGGGAAAAACTGCCTCTATTTTGTAGACCAGCTGAAAAGGCGAGGTGCCTAGGGAATTCCTCATTGTCACTCGATCATCCCATAGAGAAAATTTGAACTTTGAATCCCAAGCCCTCTTATTGTCTTCCAATAATCCTTTAATGAGCTTGATTAGGCTTTCATTGGAATATTCTGCCAGTCCATTTCCTTGAGGATAATAGGGGGTGGAGTAAATTAGCAAGATTTGAAACTACTCACAGAACTTAATCAGAGGCTCAGATTTGAACGAAGCAACATTATCAGTGACAATCCTGCTGGGACAACCAAATTTGGCTATGATATCCTCCAGAAATCTAATGATTACTTTGTGCGATGCACTTCTGGTGGGGGCAGCTTCTATCCACTTGGTGAAATAGTCTATCACAGTCAGGATCCATCTGTGTTGGCCACTTGAGGGAGGATGAATTTCTCCAATGAAGTCCAATCCCCACTACTGAAAGGGTGATAAAACTACTACGGGCTCTAGTGGCAGAGATTTGAGCTGCTGCTTTCCTGAGAACTTTTGGCATTTGATGCAAGCTCTGATTCCTCTACAGACATCAATGAATAAAGTGGGCCAGTAATACCCAACCCTGAGGATTTTGTGAGCTGTGGTCTTGTAGAAATGATGACCCCCACAAAGGCCACTATGGAAATCAAACATAACTCTCTGGGCTTCTTGTGGATTCAATCACCTTAAAAATACCCCCAGAGGGTCTTTCCAGTATAAAGCTCGGTCAATGAGGCAATATACAATTTCCTTGAAGCTTTAAATCTTGTGCCTTGCTCTTTCCCATTCCATCAGGAGGCTTCAATTCTTGCAGAAAATACAAAATATCTCTGTACTAGGTGCATTCTGCTAGTGATAAGTCACCCTGAGAACTCTTGTTGGATGACTCAGCTTGTTGGTTTTCTGAATAGGCATTGATGAAGCTAATCCCAAAGGCTTTGCAATTGGATTCAACCAACATCTTGGCTAAACCCTGCCCCTTTATCAACTTGGTGGGCTTAATCTCCAGATCAAACTCCAGGATCTTGGCAATCCATTTACCTCTTCTCCCATCTATGTCAGGCTGTATAAGAATGTCCTTCACAGAGGCTGAAGGAATGTATACAGTGACCCTTGAGTGCAAGACATAGACTTTGAAAGCTTTGAGATATTTCACCAAGGCATAGGCCTACTTCTCCATGATCTTGATCCAGATTTCTACATCTCTTAATGCTTTACTGAAGAAGGCAATGGGTTGCTCTGAGCCTTCCTCATTTTTCTGCAATAAGATGGCTGCTACTGTATCAAAAGAAGCGAAAGAAAAAACTAGGACAACACAGGTGCCTCAATCAATGCCCTTTTTATTTGGATAAAAGATTCCCTGGGTTCAACAGTCCATTTTACTTCTTTTCCTTTTGTGAGCATGGTTGTTATGTGTTTCACCATCTCAGCGAAATTTGAGATGAACCTCCTCTGAAAGTTAATCTTCCCTAAAAAGGCATGAACTTCCTTTCTAGACCAGGGAGGTGATAGAGTCTAAATTAACTCTACCCTGCTGGGATCAATCCTCACTCCTTCTGTTGATACTATATGACCTAACAATTTCCCCTCCCTCCTAGCAAACAAAGATTTTTTTGGGTTTAAGGATAGGCACTTCAAGAACACTTTTCTCAGGTGACAACAATGCTCTTTGTCAAACCTGGAGAAGACTGTGATGTCATCCAGATAGATCACCACAAACTGATCTTTTTCCCCAATGAAGGCTATATCCATGGCCCATTGAAATGTTTCTCTTGCATTCATCAATACAAAGGGAATTTTGGCATACATGAATGTGCCCCAAGTAGTGGTGAAGGCTGTTTTTTGTCTGTCCTCAGGCATGACTGATATCTGGTTATAACTAGAAAAACCATCGATCATGGATATCCTAGATGCACCAGTTACCCTCTGTAATATGTGTTCCATGTTGGGCAGGGGATAATTGTCTTTCTTTGAGCTCCTGTTTAGGTTAATGAAATCAACACGGAGCCTAATTTCTCCACTTTTCTTTCTTATCGGGACCAAATTGGCCACCCATTCGGAATATCTCAAGGAGACAATGATTTGGGAATCTAACAACTTCTTAACTTCTCTTTCCATGACATGCAACAACATAGGGTTTATCTGTCTTATCTTTTTCCTTAATGGCCTAGCTCCTTACTTCAGTGGTATCTTGTGTTCAATGATAGATGTGTCATATGTCTTGAGGTCTTCATAGGTCCATGCAAACACATCGAAAAATTCTCTTAATAACTCAGTATATTCGTCTCTCTGTTCTCTGGTCAAACTGCTCGACAACTTGACAAACTTAGGCTCCTCCTGTGTGCCAATGTTGCACTCAGCTGTGTCATCACCTTCATCTGAAACCCTACCCTTTACTGCCACATCATTCCCATCGAACAATCTTTCTAAAGGGACTAGTCCCCTTGGAATGTAGTTGCTGGGCAACTGGACAATATGTGATTAACAATTTTATTTAATAATACCTCAGAGTGGGGGTCACCTTCAAGATCAGGGTCCTGCTCAATGTGCAATGCAGAAAACTCGTCGACGCACTGAAGAAATTTTTCGATTTCAAGGTTGTCTTCGAATACCTTCCAATGCTTTACATTGTTCGAGATGGATGGCTTGTATCTTATCTCGATCCCACAATTGATATTCGGCAGCAGAGGGATCCTAAATAGACTAGCCGAGACCGCTAAGGAATCGGTCGAAGTATTATCCTCCCTCGGGACAAAAGAAATGTTGAAAGATGAGAAGAAATTATCAATCAGGTCCCATACCTTGTTCCTGTAACTTCTGATTTGAAGATGCTTGGCTTGATAGACATTCCTGACTTGTTGGATTATCAATTCAACATCTTCAAACATTTCCATCTCCCTTATTCCCATTTCATTTGCAGCCCTTATACCCAAAACAAGATCTTCATACTCTGCCACATTGTTGGTAGTTTCAAATTCTAGCTTGTATGATAGGGATATGGTCTCTTGACGAGGTGACATGAAAACCACTCTAGCACTAGCGCCTATACTGGAAGAAGCTTCATCAAAGAACATATTCCAAACATAGGTGGTTGCAGGAAGTATCTCCTAATTAAAAATGTGTTTCTTTCTGATCTGTAAAGGGGCATCAGGAGTTTCAGTGATCTGCAATAAACTAGACCCCAAATCAGTGTCAAGTGCAAAGATGGGATGATTGGTGGGGTTTTCTTCATCACTGACAATATAGGCTAGCTGGGCCTCTCTGTACAACCTCCTGTGTTCCCCTCCAAAGACTAGAATGGTGGCATATGTGAGATCCATCTGTAATGTTCCTCCAAGTTTTTTAATCCAAGACCTAGACAACAACATGCCAAACTTGGTGGGAACATCAACTACCACAATGTCCATGACCACACTCTTCATTGGTAGCTGAAATAAAGAGACCACCAAATCTTTTATGACTCCAAGACATTGCAACCTCCTTGAATCGAAAGAGTACAAATCATGATAAGCCTTTGTCACTTCCAATCCCAATTCTTCCATGAATATTTTGGGCATAAGGTTATGGGAAACCCCTGAATCCATGAGGTAGTTATGTAGCACTTTATCATGTATGTTCAGGGATGTGTAGAAAGGAGGGGATGAATCATCTCTATATTCTACCATGGGACCTAGGACGACTGCTGGATTTTCATCTTGGAGATTTATTGAGTCCGTGGAAGGCTGGGGGGGCTCAAATTGTAGCAGTTTGGAGAGGGGCCTTTTGAAATCTTCATTTTTAACTAGTTCAGATAGGGGTACAGGAATCCTAATCTTCTGAATCTCATGCTCAAAACTAAAGGAGGAGAGAGACTTAGGAGCTTACCTTACCTTGGAGGCAGGTTCCTTGGCTGCTGGTGAAGCATTCTGAGTTTTCTTTTCTTTAGTAGTAGTTGTTGCAGCTTTATTAGGCCTTTCCTCTATGAGGGGCTGATCCTAGCTATCAAAATTCCCTTCTTTCTTTTTTAACCTGAGATTGTATCTTTTAGGAGTGTTGCTGGCCTTTTCCCCTTTACTCAAATCATTGATTTGAGTGTTGATAAGGGATTCTTCATATGCAGATTGAGTCAAATGAGGAAATGGGGAAGTGTCCTCGATGCAGTGGATCTCAGGGTCGAGTTCATCCACCTCCTCCCCTTCCTCATGAGCAACTAGGCTATTTTGGAGAGGAGTCTGAATCCTCTTGTCATCCTTGTATCTACTTCTTTGTTCCTTTGGAAAAGTATGTGGCATATTGTTACCAAGCCTCCTAAAACATCTGTTATCAGTATTCTAGGGGTTTCTGTACATGGGCTTCCCTTCTAACTCCCACTTCTCCATCCTAGCCGAAAGGGATTTCAGTACTTTAGCTACCTCATCTGTCTGAAGGGGAAGGGGAGAGGAATGGGATGAGGAGGCCTCTGTTCTTCTCCTGGATATGTCTCTGTCAGCCTTATTCCTGAGTCGGTCAACAACCAATATGTTAGACTCTACTTCCACGGCTGTGTCTTGCATGTGAGGCAGAGTGGTGGCTCTCCTTTCCCTCAGCAGGAGGTAGAAATTAGAATCAAAAGCGCTGGCATAAGTGATCTTTGTAGAGGCTTTGGAGGGCTTTATCTCGGTGGGGATCTTATTGTACATTTTATTCAATCTTTTTGAGAAGTCAGAGACATACTCTCCTTCCTTTCTCTTCAAAGATCCAAACTCAGTCATGTAATACATGAAGTCCTTTTTGTCTCCCCATTGTCTCAAAAAGGCACTATCCAAATCCTCAATCCCATCAATAGATCTAGGAGGTAGAGCCCTAAACCATTTTTTATCCTCACCTTGAAGACTATGGATGAAAATCCTCATCCATACATCTGCATGCATGATAACATGATCGTCTGTAAAACTGTAGAAGGCTTCAAGGTGTTCTTCTGCAGTTATGTCCCCCTCACCTGTAAACTTGGGCAGTTGCTTGAGGTAACCATCTGTTGGAAGGGCATTGAGAGGCTGAGGTAACACAAGGGGAGCATACCTAGCAACTATAATAGCCTCCATTCTGGTCATGGGGGGATTTTCTCCTGCCATAGGAATATTAGCAGGAGGATAACTCGGAGGAGAAGGAGTTCGAGAAGGAGATACTGGGAATGAGCTTCTAGGAAATAATGGGGTATTTAGGGAGAAGGCTAATGGGCTTGAGTTAGCAGATGCTTCTCTCTGTGAAAAAGTGGCAACAGTAACAAGAGGAGGAGTGGTAAATCTAGGAGTGGGGAAGTCTCCTATGGTCCTGGGTCTATGCCAAGGTATAGCTTCAAGGGAAAGGGGAGTGACAAGGATTTCTCCCTCCAATCCCAGACCGAGAGGGGAAAACTCAGCAGGAACACTCCCAAAATTTAGGAAACGGGAAACTTCAAAAAAAGGTCTGCTAGGAAACTGAGGAGAAGAAAATGGAGTTTATACAGAAGGATATGGGGGATTACCTGGTCCGACGGTGGAAGTTTCTCCTTCAGAGGCCTTTCCTTTTCTGAAAATCACCACCGGATCAGATACAGGTGTAGTTAGAGGTAGCTGTGGATGGGACCGCGTATGTCTTCCTCTGGAAGCCACAACTAAAACAATAGTTTCTCTCTGGTGGAGTCATCACACTAGAGTCGCCAGGTGCACAGTAGCAATCTTCAAAGGCTCTGATGCCTGATGCACCTTTAGAATTAGAGGCTCAATGTCGTTCAATCTCGGGGAAAATTTTCAACTTCATCCTCGGCAATGGCGCTAGAAATGTTGGTGTTGGAAGTCACTCCTGGATTGCAGCAGGAGTAGAGCCCGATGCCCATCAGTTTATGTCACGATTTTTTTATAGAGGGTGTTCAAGTGGAAGAAAACTTGGAACAATATCGTTCTAACACCAAAACTAGGCTGGACATCCACAGGTAGGTGAGGTCTTAGTTAAACTTCAGACAGTGAGTTGTAGTAAGGGTGAATAGGAGGAAGAATTCTATGAGGAAAGGCTAAGGGCTGCTATAGGCATCGGGCTTCTAACAGCCTGTAGAAGAAAAACTTGAACGTAAGATCTTCTCACGCTCAAATATAGGCAACACTAGAGAATATAACAATTTCACAATAAATCCTTTATCATAACACAGTCACAATAATTCACGCGAATCAGTCGATCATGAACTCTCTTAGTATGAGATGAAATTAGATAGGATAAGAAAATTGTCTGTTATAAAACAAGAAATATCACATACAGATACATAACCATAGAACTAGAGCCTCTGTTAAAACTTTACAATAAGGAGCCTTGCTCTACCATCGATTCCTACAAAAATAGAAAAACTGAGTACATATACTTAGAAAAATTCTCCCAACAGAGGCGTGTTCAGACCTCCAAGGCATGGCGTCTCTTTAGTCAAACCTGGACGGAAATCCTTCGTCAGATGCCACCTGAACTCAGCATGGCTCTTGCAGGGGGGACCTACACACAAGGGTACCATGGGATGATTTCTCCAGGCCTCCCATACCTTCCATTTATGGCTCGAGTTGAGGTTTCATCTACCTTCTCGATTTTCATTTACTGCTTCCCCAGGGAGTGGCCGAGATGATATGGTCAGGAGCTTCAACACTTCGCGTCTCGTGGATGGGAAGGAGCTAGTCCTTACTCTTCAAAGTCATGATGAATGAAGATGCGATAGAGCCTAATCAAGCACCACATGTCCCTATAGGATGGACGACTGAGATCACCTTTGGTGATACTGTGGGCCTGAGTCTTGAATGCTTTTGATGCTTCGCATCTCACAACTGGGAGGAGGCTACTCCTTGTGCTTCAAAGTCACGATGGGAGAAATGCCGACATGTCATGATCGAGTGCCACATGTCTCTTTGGATGGACGACTGCGATGATGCCGGTGTTTTGGGACCTGTCTTATCATATGGTGCATGCTGGCACCTTTTCCCCAGGCATGTACCTCTGTGATTGGGCGCCAAGACCATGGGCCCAACTCCTGATCACTTTCGGTGCTTCACGTCTTGCAGCTGTGAGGAGGCTGATCCTCGCTCTTCAAAGTCATGATGCGCAAAGAGGCGATAGAGCCTAATCGTGCACCTCGTGCCCCTCTGTGATTGGACGGCCCTGATCATATTCGGTGATGTGGGCCCAAATCATGGATTCCTTCATCACTTCATGTCTCGCGGATGAGAGGAAGCTGCTCCTTGTGCTTCAAAGTTGTGATGGGCGAAAAGGCGATAGATCCTAATCGCTCACCACGCATCCCTTTGGATGGATGGCTGAGACTACTCCGTGATCAACGGTTGGATTGGATTTTAAAGACTAATGACCACAATTATTTCTCCATTTGAACAAATCTGGCCCTGCGCGCTCACTTTCTTTAGCCATACTTCATACAACCCTGGTGCTAGGATCATGGGCCCAACATTAAAAGCTCTTTCACATTTCGTGACTCACGATTTCATGGGTCGAAGACCCTTGGCTCCTCCTTTCCAAACTCCCGATACCCAAGATGGCGATATGGGTCTGGCTCCTTTCCTTTTCAGTGCCCTCCACACATAACCGTTGGCCAGGGCTCAAGTACTAGCACCTCTCACAACTCGCGATATCATGAGTCAGAGTGTCAAACTTTGGCATTCTCCCCTTGCGAAGTCCCAAGACACGAGATGGCGATACGGGTATAGCTCTGCTTCGTCGATGAATCCTTGCCGTTAAAAACAAAATGCCTGCTTGATTTTAAGCCCGAAAAGGGATTATTCTGTGTGCTTCTCTTGGCGCTCGTGACTGTGCCCTTTGAATAAAATGCCTTTGCTGGACTTTAATCCTTCTTCTTCACAGCTCGGGCTACGGGGTCAAAGGAGAGAAAGCAACCCACCTCTCTTAACATGAATTAATGTTAACAATATACATATAGGATCCCATAACATCTAAAAAACTAATGTAATAACTTGGATTAGTCAACAAACTGAATTCCTTAATTGGAAATAAAAAACCATCGGTGAAAACCATGTGCCAGAAAACCACCCAAAAATGGACGAAACAACTCGCCATATTTTTTTTTGAGGGCACTTCCCCTAAACCCCTGCGCAGGGGGATATTTCTCCCCTGTGACCCCCCAAGAAGGGGGGTGATCCCCCACCCTATGACCCCCCTGCACACCCGGTGCAACGTAGACACTATTTTTAACCATGCAAAGAATATAACACATAACCAACATTCTCCCACTTGTTGTTTTCTTTTCATACAGGGAGTTACAAGGTTACCTAGTCAACAATATAGGGCAACAATTCCCATAGATCCTCTACACCAACATAACTTCTTAGTGCTCACATATTTTGTTAATGAATCTGCAACATTCTTCAAAGTGTCCACCTTCATCAGCAACGACTTCTTTTCTTCAACCATGTCTCTCAAAAAGTTATATTGAACATTAATATGATTTGTATTTGAATCATAAGCTAGGTTCTTCACCAAAAAAAATTCACTATGATTTTCACAATCTTGCCTTATATATTGTTGTACCAACCCAATACCTGAATACAATATTTGTAACCATACTTCTTCCTTTCTTGCATGAGTGGCTTCCATGTATTCAAATTATGTAGTTAAAAGTGCCACTACAAATTGTCGTTTTCTCATCTAACTGATTGCTCCTCCAAACAGGTTAGACACATACTCACTTGTAGATCCTCTATGATCCAGATCTCTAACTCAATTTGCATCCACAAAGCCATGTATGTCCAACACTTTGTCCAAACCTGGTCTTCCTTGGTAGCACAATCCATAACTAGTAGTGCCACACAAATACTTGAAAACTCTCTTTACTTTTGTCCAATGCTCTTTCCCTGGTTTTGGCATATAACTGCTCATAACTCCCATTGCATGTGCAATTCCTGGTCTAGTACAAACCATTGCATAGATCAAACTACCAACTACACTTGCATATGGAACACGAGACATGTCCTCTTCGTCTTCTTATGTCTTGTGACACTGATTCACAGATAAATTTACACCTATAGGAATAGGGACCCTGATCGGTTTACATTCTTTCATATTAAACCTCTATAATATTATTTCAACATATTTTCTCTAATTTAACCATAGTTTCATGTTTTTCGAATCTCTTTTGATTTTAATGCCCAAAATAAAATTTGCAGCACCAAGATCATTCATGTCAAATTTAGAGGACAACTGAGTTTTCACATCCTAGATAATCTCCTTGTTGTTTCCTATCAACAACATGTCATCCACATACAAGACAAAATAAATCAAATGATCACCAATTAATTTAAAATACACATAGTGATACTCTTTGCTTCTTGTGAAGCCAAGTCTCAACATATAAGTATCAATTTTTTTATACTACATCCTTGGTGATTGTTTTAAACCATACAGGGACTTTTTCAGCTTGCATATCGGCTCCTTCTTTCCCTTCACAACAAAGCCTTATGGTTGCTTCATGTAGATTTATTCTTCTAGATCCCGTTGTAGGAATGTTGTTTTCACATCCAAATATTCTAATTCAAAATAAAATGCAGTACCAATAGATAACATAAATATAATAGAAGTTAACTTGGCAACAGGAGAAAAAACCTCACAAAAATCAATTCCCTCAACTTGGGAATAAGCCTTTGATACTAATCGATATTTTTATTTCTCCACTTTTCCTTCTACATTCAATGCCTTTTTAAATACCCATTTGTTGTCATTGGGATTTTTTCCAATCAAAAAATCCACTAGATCCCAAGCCTCATTCTTATCCAGGGCTGCCATTTCTTCGGCCATGGACTTTTTCCAGAGTTTCCCATCCTTTGAATCCACTGCCTCCCTAACAATTCTAGGATCATCATCAGTAATAGAAAAAGAAAAATTTGAACGAAAATCAGGTGGAGTATACCTTTCCAGTAGCCTTTTTTCTCAAAACCGATCTCCTCAATATTGGAGTGTGATGATCTTCTTCTTATTATTCCTATTCTTATGTAGAGTTTGATTCATCATCCTTTGAATTAAAATCTATTTTATCTAGTTGTTCCTTACCTGGTAGGACTTCCTGTTTGAAAACATCTTGCATTTATCTAAATACCACATCTCGTTTATACACAACCTTTGTTGGCATAATTACAGGAAGAGTGTGCTGGTCATTGATGGGGAGAACAACAACGACGATGGGATATTGGCAGCAATGATGACAAACAAGAAAGAAACAATGATAGCATCAGGAATGACGAGACCATGGGAAATTGTTGTCTACAAGCTCAGGAGGAAGAGCACAAGGCACAGAGTTGGAGTTTCCAGATAGATAGAGGTTATCATGAAGGTCGCAAGGAGCATGAGCAGGATTCCTTAGAATCCGTGAGTTTGCAGAAGGAATCAAAGCTAAGGAGGAAGAGCGAACAATATGCAGAGATTAAAGCAACTCAGGAGGAGGATCGTGACCATAGGATCTGCAAGCTAGATCAATGACATCGATGAATCACAGAGAGATAAAGTAGAATTAAACAACTCACTAGTTCTAATCCTGCAATCGGTCTAGATCGTCAGATCTCATAAACCCAAATATCGACGATTGTGGTTGATCTAACAAATGATCAGATTACGTCAGATTAAGTCATGACCGTCATATGCACAGCCTCCAGATCAACAACAAGGATATATTGTGGAGATCAAAAGGAGAATTAAATATCATGCTAATTCCAATCCCATAATTAGTCAGGACCATAAAATCTTATAGATTCGAAGATCAACGATTGTGGTTGAATCACCAACAACACAAACTTCAAGTTGCAGAGTTTTGGTGACGAGTTAAATCAATCACAAGTTGTGGTTCCACAACCATCCTTGATCGTGGATCTGCTTTGAGATTCTTCATAACCATTGGATATTTTTAAAGTGGAAGGATAGGATAAGCAGGGCTAAAGGGTTGAGAATTTGATTATCCGAATACACATCAACCATCGGATCAAATCCAAATTCCCGTCGGTCGTCAAATCATTTTTTAGTGGAAGGATAGGATAAGCTAGGTAGGATCTGAGATCTCATTTATGCGAATTTATGTCAGTCATTGGATCATTCTAAGTGGAAGGACAGGATAATCTAGAAGAGTTGCATCACAGAAAGATCAAGCCATCGATCTAAGGTCTTGATCAACGAACAACATTCATTTTGGGTCTAAATATGTGAGGCGGTTATGCTCCAGAAAAATCTCACTGTTGTAGGAAAATCTCCCTGCGGACAGGTAGATCACCTCTAAGGCTTGACCTTAACCCTAGACAAAAAAATGCTTAACGTGGACACTGACTTCCTTTCAAATCCATATAAACTAATGCATGAGAAGGGAGGATAACAGAAGTACCTTTTAATCGATGTTTGTCCCTGCACGCTCCAAGTTGCGCTCCAATCCTTTGCTCCTCGTTGAGGTCTGTCGACAAAACAAGATACGACCACTTCCTACTCTATTGACATTAGCTTGAAAATAGATCTATCAATAAATGACAAGTTCATGTAACATCAGACACAAACTAGAAAGAAACAGGCCAAGCGTTTCATATTAATGAGAATAACGACAGCAGTACTTACAATCGTAGATGCGAATGCGACAGCTTCGTCAAGTCCTCCGAGTCTATACCCTTTCTTGAGCATCTACAAAGTATTTCAGTTATCAGTTCCTATATTCTAACTTCATACTTTGGGGGGCAATCTGTTACACATCAAAATTACTCACTTTGATAGTGTCGCAAGTGTCATCATCACAAGGTCGCAAGTGTCATATGTGGCTCACAAGTGTCGCAAGTGTCATGCTGCCATGATGCCTATGTCGTGCCTATAACGACATGAGAAGGACATTTGAAACACCTCAAACATCTGATTTGGAAGAGGAGAAATGAGTCAACAGGCTTGCAAACCTTTTGCCATCTGAAATCACCTCAAAAAATGAGTTTTTGGAGAGGAGCGCTCCCTCTTACACTATCTCGGAGCGCCGACGATCCCCCTTACACTGTGAGGGAGCGTTATAACGCTCCCCTGGCCCTTTTGAGGGAGCACTATAGATTTTGAGGGCGCTGACACCCCCTAAATCTTACTAGGGAGCGCTACAACACTCTGATGGCCCTTTTGAGGGAGCGCTACCTATTCTGGGTGATTGTTAAGCTGTTGAGATGAATGGGGGAAGCATCTTTTCATTCTTGGAAGGCAGTTTGATTCGAATCCCTAGTCCAGCCATGAGCCTAGGGAAGATCCTCAACTGAAGGAGGAAAATCCTCACCTTCCCCAAGGATATCTCAAGATTGTTGAGCCTCTCCAAGGCTATATAAGAAAGCTTTCTAATGGTGAAAGAAGACGGGAAAAGGGAGAATTACACCAAACTTATGATCTCATAAGTGGTGTTGGAACATAGCTGAAAGAGGAAGAATTGAATATGTGAAACTTATGATCTTGGAGGAAACTTACAGTCAGCCAAAGGAAAGTGATCAGTGAAGCCGCTGTTATCGAGGTTGTGGATCTTTCGGGCAAGGGTTAGGCGAAGAGGACTTGACGAAGCTGTCGCATTTGCATCTACGATTGTAAGTACTGCTGTCGTTATTCTCATTAATATGACACGCTTGGCCTGTTTCTTTCTAAACACTAGCATCCTGAGTTAGGGAGAGTAAATAAAGTTATCGTATAAGTCTACCTGGGATCCCCCTCTCACACAGGGGTTACGCACGAGGTTGCATTCGGGTAAACTACGGGGACTAACCCTCCGTCGTTTAACTGATTGTGGTGGTCGGATCGTATTATGGGGGTCACTTTGAGGTAAATCCACAATTACTGCCTGGAAGCTTCTTAGTTGATTTCGGGCTTGATACCCTGCCCATATGTTCAAATCGAACTGTTGACTATTCCCGCCCAGGGGCTGACTGTGAATTGGTAACCTTAGTGGCCATAATCTTTAGGTTCTTACACAAGGTGACGGTGACAGGAAGTCTCACTGTACCAGGAGCAGACATTGGTCAAACTCACTTGAGCTCCTTGGAGGGTAAATCCACAATTACTGCATAGAATTTTGCACCAAGGCGTAAGTCCGTTAAGCAGGTCGCCATTGTAACTGTTCCACCCTATCCCCACCCCTTCTGGACTTGATCACGCGACATTGGATTTCATCACCAACTAGTATGGTCATCAAAAGAAGGTCCTGTTTGCTTGGTTGTGATTCTTAGATTCTATTGGCGTATGCTGTTTCTTTTACTTAGTGGACCTTAGGTCGAGTCAGTGTTAATGGCATCGAATCCCAGGAGTACCAATGGAGGAACCCCTTCTTCTAGGGAACCTTATACTTTTCCTTCATTTGGAAACTTTGGTCCTCCATATGTTGCCACATTGAGTCTTCCAGGACTCACCATTGGATTACCAGTTTGGTTGTTCCCCACTCCGGTGATCCCAAATCCTCCCGATGTTTCAGTTGCACCTAATACTTTGGATGTCAATGCACCACCCACACATCAACCTCATGTCAAATTTTCGCCTTCTTCACCCATTAAGTCTCCTTCCATTTCTCCTTCTTCGCCTAGTGAAATCTCCAGAGCAAGTAACCAGGTTGATCAGAAGAAGAAGAAATAGAAAGAGAAGAAGAAGAAGAGCCCGAAAAGGACCAAGACCCAAACAACATCAGATGTTGGCTCTAAGAAACCAGTTACTGTTAATAGTACTAGGAGTGTTGATGAGGTCAACAAGATTAAAATAAACAATCCAAAAACCAAATTCCCTTGCAGCCTTTGTAAGGGTGACCACTTTCTGAGGGATTTCCCCGGTCTTACCCAGGTCTTAGAAATGCGGTCCTCCACGTCATCGGCCTCTGTCAATCATGTCGATGAAACCTCGTCAACTAGTGATGTTCAGGTTGGTAAGAAGAAGAAAAATGTCAAGTTCCCTTGCATGTTATGTAAAGGTAATCATTACTCTCACCTTTGTCCTTGCCTGGATGAGGCTTCTTCTCTTTTGGAAAAACTTCAACTTCCAAAAGGTTATTTAAAGATTTCCCCTGACCTGTCATTAGTTGATGTACTGGTCAATCCGGTTCCATCCTCGGTCAGTCCGGTTGGTCAGGTGGTCAATCTAGTTTCCTCCTCGATTGAACCACGAAGCCAAGTAGTTGATCCAGTTCCATCATCGATCAGCCCCGCTCTTCATCAAAAGAGTGACACCGAAGTGGTCGATCTATTTTCATCCTTAGTCGATCCCACTCTCCCATTAGAGAGTCACACCAAAGTAGTCGATCTATCTCCACCCATTGACCCCATTCTTCCCTTGGAGAATGAAACTCAAGTGGTCGATCCAGTTTTGCCATCGGTCGATCCCACTCCTCCTTTGATGAGTGCCAAAGTGACTGATCCAGTCCCTTCCTCGGTCAGTCCCACTCTTCCTCTGAAGAGTGCTAAGGTGGTCTATCCAAGTCCACCATTGGTTGAGCCGACCCAATCATCGGTCGATCCTACTCTCCTTCTAGAGAGTAAACCCGATACTGCCCATGTTTTTCTTGTTAATACAGACTCTACCATGCCTGGGGGCATTCCTCCTCCTCCTGTGGGACCCCCTCCAAGTAATGAGGCCATCCTTGTTGATTGGGGTGCACTAACTGGACTTTGTCTTCCCTCCCACATTCCTTTCCAGATTATAGTTCAGGTTCGTGGTCGGGAAGTTCCTCAAACGCTGATAGATGAGGGTGCGTCCGTTAGTATTTTGTCTTCTGTTGCTTGGCATGCTTTGGGTTGTCTGCAGCTTGCACCAGTTACACAAAATCTGTTAGCTTTTAACAGAGGAACTAGTCAACCTTTAGGGATCCTTCCTCAGTTTCCTGTAACTTTGGGAGGGAAAACTATCTTTATCGATGTCATGGTAGTCCGAGACCCCTTGGATTTCGTTTTACTCCTTGGGTGGGATTATGTCTATGCTATGAAAGCTCTTGTATCCACCCTTTTCCGCGTGATATCTTTCCCTCACGATGGAAGAATTGTGACTATTGATCAACTTTCATTTATCGGCCCCAACTGGGTTACCTCCCTAAGTGGTTCTTATATGCATACAGTATCACCCCCGCCGCATGTCAATTATGTGGCGTTGTCTCCCATGCTTTCAACTTCCGATGATTTGGATCTGGTAGTTGACATGATAATCTCTTCGGTAGGGTTATTGGAGCCTAATATCCTTACCCCTGTCACGAACCTTGACATGTGTTCCTTCCAGAGTGATTCTCTTCCATCCGACAAAGATCTCTTGGAAGCCATGACCGAGTTTTGTCCCTTGACATGGTATCCTTCCAGAGCGTTATCCTCTTGGAATCCATGATCAAGAAGCTTCACGAGCATAGTTTCTCTTCTCTGTGGCAAGCTCGTTAAAAAATGAAACATAGGCCACTAGCTTTCATGCTGGGGGCATGTCATGAGCATAGTTTCTCTTCTTTGCGGCAAGCTCGTTAAAAAATGAAACAGAGGCCACTAGATTTCATGCTGGGGGCATAATGAGCATAGTTTTCTTCTCTATAGCAAGCTCGTTAAAAAATGAAACAACAGTCTGGGGATCGAACCCAGAACCTTGAGCATAGTTCTTTTCCTGTGTCAAGCTCGTTAAAAAATGAAACAATCACCTCTCCCTTCAAGTTGAGTCTTTCGCCAGATATCGTATATGTCGAGTCGAGTCTATCATTAGGACTCATTTTTAACCTTCATTTCATCCACCTGTATCCTTTTTCTCCATCTAGTACAGAAATTGGTGACAACCTCAAAGTCGGTGAATGAATTGAAGCTTGGGGGGCATGTCTCCATTCTTTGATGATCATTCTGGAGTCAAGCCACCAGCTTTCAAGCTGGGGGCATACTGAGCTTAGTCTTTGTTATTTCTTGTGCTCGTAAATACATGAGAATGCAACCGGGTAAAGTTTTATCTCTTTTTCGGACCCGTACGGATACACGAACACACGAAAAAGGAACTCCCCAGTGGAGTCGCCAGTTTCTGTTGTAGGAAAATCTCTCTGCGGACAGGTAGATCACCTCTAAGGCTTGACCTTAACCCTAGACAGAAAAATGCTTAACGTGGACACTGATGTCCTTTCAAATCCATCTAAACTAATGCATGAGAAGGGAGGATAACAGAAGTACCTTTTAATCGACGTTTGTCCCACGCTCCGAGTTGTGCTCCAATCCTTTGCTCCTCGTTGAGGTCTGTGGAAAAAACAAGATATGACCACTTCCTACTCTATTGACATTATCTTGAAAATATATCTATCAATAAATGACAAGTTTATGTAACATCAGACACAAACTAGAAAGAAACAGGCCAAGCGTGTCATATTAATGAGAATAACGACAACAGTACTTACAATCGTAGATTCGAATGTGACAGCTTCGTCAAGTCCTCTTCGTCTAAACCTTGCCTGAAAGATCCACAACCTGGATAATAGCAGCTTCACTGATCACTTTCCTTTGGCTGACTGTAAGTTTCCTCCAAGATCATAAGTTTCACATATTCAATTCTTCCTCTTTCAGCTATGTTCCAACACCACTTATGAGATCATAAGTTTGGTGTAATTCTCCTTTTTCCCGTCTTCTTTCACCATTAGAAAGCTTTCTTATATAGCCTTGGAGAGGCTCAACAATCTTGAGATATCCTTAGGGAAGGTGAGGATTTTCCTCCTTCAGTTGAGGATCTGCCCTAGGCTCATGGATGGACTAGGGATTCAAATCCGACTGCCTTCCAAGAATGAAAAGATTCTTCCCCCATTCATCTCAACAGCTTAACAACCACCCAGAATAGGTAGCACTCTCTCAAAAGGGCCATCAGAGCATTGTAGTGCTCCCTAGTAAGCTTTAGGGGGTGCCAGCGCCCTCAAAATCTATAGCGCTCCCTCAAAAGGGCCAGGGGAGCGTTATAACGCTCCCTGATAGTGTAAGGGGGAGCACCGACTCTCCGAGATAGTGTAAGGGGGAGCACTCCTCTCCAAAAACTCATTTTTTGAGGTGCTTTCAGATGGCAAAAGGTTTGCAAGCCTGTTGACTCATTTCTCCTCTTCCAAATTAGATGTTTGAGGTGTTTCAAATGTCCTTCTCATGTCGTTATAGGCATGACATAGGCATCATGGCAGCATGACACTTGCGACACTTGTGAGCCACATACGACACTTGCGACCTTGTGATGATGACACTTGCGACACTATCAAAGTGAGTAATTTTGATGTGTAACACTCACTTCAAGAATTCATCTTGAGATTTGAAATTCCTGAAGCCCAGAGATCCGGAGATCCAAATTAGATCTCGACCATCAGATCATCCGAAGTAAATCTCAGTCATCAAATTGTCCAAAGAAGATCTCAAGTGTCAGATTATCTGAAGTAAATCTGGTTCGTCTGATCCAGAAAAGACGTGGCATAATCTTGTGGACTCCAGGTAAATACCTGAAGTAAGCCTGAACTGTTTGATCCAAGAGGACATGTGGTAGACCACATCAATAGACCACGTCAACAAGGACACGTGGGAGATATACGTCAGAATACCACACCAACAAGGACATGTGGCAGACCACGTCAGCAAGGACATGTGGCAGACCACATAGACGAGTGACACATGGTAGCCACTTAGCCCATGCCAAGTCAATAGGTGACGTTTGTAATGTTATGTCACTCTGGGAGATTTACTTTGGGAGTTTCACCACCGAAAAATGAAAAAAGCTCTGAATTCACAAAGGCCGAAGTCGCGAAGGATAGATTTCCGAAGTTTAGAAGGACGAAGTCACAAAGGACAAAGTTCTGATGTCCCGAAGGCTGAAGTTGCGAAGGTCCAAAGTGTTAAAACATCGAAGAGCCGAAGTCCCAAAGGATCAAAGTCCCGAAGGACTAAATTTGCGAAGAGCCAAAGTTGCGAAGGGCCAAAGTGTCGAAGAGCCGAAGTAGTGAAGATTCGAAGTACCGAAGTGGACATGAGACATCCAATCTAAAGATCACTTCAGGAGTATTCTCAACCATTGATCATACTATAGTGAAATTTGAGACATGAGAATTCTGAATTCTGGAGATGCGAAAGGATCGCAGTCGTTGATCTGAAAAGAACACGCGTCAGTGGATTGTTAGCTTTGGAAGATTGGCATATGGAAGAAAGCAGGGTTTGATATTTGAAATTCCCAAAGCCCAGATCACGAAGTAAATCACATCCGTTGATTTAGGAAGGCTAGATATTATCAGCAGACTTGAGAGGATAGATCTAAACCATCCATTAAGGAGAACCATCAATATCGTGAGATCGACGATCCCATCGCATTGTGAGGTCAGAACATGCTCGGATCTTAATTTTTCATGAGTGAACCGCAATCAAAACCACGGTATCTCCAAAGGCATATGTGGAGCTCTGTAGTGAATTGCAGGGTGAAAAGAGGGTTTCCATCAAACTACCTATGGACGTGCCCGCAATCACGTGGTCATGTGAAGTTCATAGCCCAAGGTCATATAAAAAAAAGGGAGCTAGCGCTTGCTAGACCAAGATCGTGAAGTGCCTTTTGAATAGGCATTTGGTCACCACTGTTGATCATGTGAAGGAAGGGGCTTAGAAGACAAAGAATCCAAAATGACTCTCTGTAACTGACGAAACAAAGTGATTGTATCTACCATAGAATTCGAAGAGCTTCAGGGTGATAGCTAGAGGAGCTGAAGAGTCTCAAGGTAACTTCTAGAGGAATGAAGATTCATCATAGAAACAATTGAAAGATGGAAAAGTGTCGAAGACTGTAACTACTAGAGAAGCCAAAAAATCTTAGGATAATGACCATTGATGAAGAACATGATCATCATAATCGCTAGAGAGGATGAAGAGTTGAGTGTATGATATGGCAGAGGAATTGGCATGATAAATATACATAGAACAAAGAAGAGAGTGTTTCTTATTTTGATAGTTATTCATGTGAGTATAAGCATGTTGTGTGCAGTAGATGAAGCGCACAGAAGAGGCGTAGCGCATAGAATGGAAATGGTGCACAGAGCATAAGACGCAAAATAAAAAGATAGAACATATATAGATATATGAGAAAGGAAGAGAAAGCCTAGGTGCATATGCAAAGACAAGAAGAATAGAAAGTGCAAGAATATGCGAGCAGGAAGACACTGATGTAGGCAGAGTAAAACAGTGTAGCAGAACATTGATAATACTGGTAAGTCATTGTTAAATAATGTATCACTGTATAAATTCTAGTAACAAAGATTTATATCTTAGGATGGTAGGGTGGTTCTAGGGAAGATTGTTGTCCTCAGAGTTTCAAGTGGGTTCTTGAACACATGGAGTTTTAACTTCCATCTGGTTGGAGCCTTTAAAACCAGGGTAGTAGGGTGGTGCAAGGGAGAACTATTGTTCTCTGTTATACATGTTGGTTCATGTGTAACTGGAAGTTGGTGCTTCCATCCAGTTGGTTCTGGAACACAAAGGGAGTTGGTGATTCCTTCTAGTGGGTGCTAGAGAAACCAGAGAGTTGGTGCTCTCAACAAGTTGCTACTTGTAAAATAGAGGTGGTAGCCTCGAAAGGAGTTAGTGCTCATAATAATGATAATTTACAGAAAATAAAGACTACTTATCATATTAGGAATAAGAGGTTTTTTCCCTTTATGGGTTTCCTCAGGAATATTTGTATCTGTATATTTCATCTGTGTGATTGATGTTGAATATTCTATTGCTTACTTCCCTGCATTATTGTGATTATCATTGAGTGTTATGTAATGATTTTTAAATGGGAATAATTGTTTAAGCACAGTAACAACTGATTCACCCACCCCCCCCTCGTAGTTGGCCAACAAGTGGTATCAGAGTTGGTTCCTTTTATCAAAGGTTAGATCCTAGAGCTTAAACATGACTAGCCATGAAGGAATTTCAACCAATAAGCCCCCCATGTTCAATGGAACAAACTTTTCCTTCTGGAAAGTTAGGATGAGAACCTACATAATGGATTTAGGTGCAGATGTCTGGGATGTGGTAGAGATTGGTTATGTAAAGCCAGTTGTACTATATTCGAAAGGCGACAAGCTAGAATTCAACTTCAACACTAAGGGTGTGAATGTTATTCTGAGTAGGCTTGCAGAAGCATAATTTGTAAAAGTTATGCACTTAGAATCTGCCAAATAAATGTGGGACAAACTCATTATCATTTATGAAGGTAATGAGAAGGTAAAGGATGCCAAGCTTCAAACCTACAGAGTATTGTTTGAACAACTAAAGATGAAAGAGGTTGAAACTGTTGGGAAGTACTTTTTGAGAGTTGAAGAACTAGTAAATTCCATGAAAGGACTTCGTGAAAAAAATGAGGAAGCCTTTTTAGTTCAGAAAATTTTGAGATCTCTGAGAGATAGGTTCAACCCAAAGGTATATGCTATAGTGGAACTTAATGATATAAAATCTTTGCCTGTTGATAAACTTCTAGGAACTTTTATTTCATATGAAATGATGATAGTTAAATATAAACCCACCTCTAGAGAAGCATCATTTAAATCAGATAAGAATGAGGATTCCGAGCTTGATGAAATTGAAGAAAAATTTGTGAGAAGACTAAAGAAAGGATCAGACATGTACCAAGGAAAGTTTCCCTTCAAATGTTTTAACTGTGGAAAGATAGGCCACTTTGCATCTAAGTGTCCACACAAGAAGAAGGAACAAAAATTTGAAGGTGAAGAGAAGTACACATCTAAGATATTTGGTAAAAAGAAAAGTTTATATGTAAACAATGATGACTATTCATGAGACATAGATAGTGACTCTTCTTGTGAAGATAAGGTTAATGAATTTATGATTATGGACAAAGAGGATTATGATATTAAAATCACAGGAAGTGATGTTAATGATGAAGAAGTTGTGGTTGACTTGGAAGGAGAACTTATCAGTGCCCTGGAAGAAATTGCTAGACTCAAATCTAAGAATAAAAAGCAAAAACAATTGTTAATACAGTTTGAGAAAGACAGTAAAAACCCTGATGAAGACTTTGCCCTGCTAAAAGTGGAATTAGAAGAGGAAAAGAAAATAGAGGACATTCTAAACAACAATTATTAGAGAAGAAGGCAGGATGTGAATCTCTAGAAGAAGAAGTAGTGAAAACTAGAAAAAGTTGGAGAAGTTTCAAGCCTTGTATCACCAGAATCTGTCTAGTATCAAAGCCTCAGAAGGATTAGCCACCATTATAAATAAGCAAAGGAATACAAAGTTGAAAATTGGTTTGGTTTATGAAGATGGATGAAGTAGTGGTCAGACAAGAAACAAAGAATCCATCAAGTTTGTCAAATCTACAACCAATGACAACAACAAACCTATAGAAACAAAGGAAGATAATCAACTGCCAAGGAGGAGTAAAGAAAAAGGTGCCAGAACTGAATCTGTAAAAAAAAAAATAATACGCCCTCTGCTCAAGGAAATCATCAACATGGAATAAATTGACCTGCTCAAAGAAGACATCCATTTTCCAGGTACAAAGATTTTTTCTATGGGTATTGTTTCTACTGTTCTAACTTTGGCCACAAAGATGTAAATTGTTCCTTAAGATTTACACATGAGCAATCAAGACACCCAAGGAATAAATATCTTCCACAAAAAATAATGAGACAACCAAGTAAAAAACAACCACACATTGCAAATTGTCAAATTAAGTTTAGAGACATGCAACTGAGGAGGTCAAGAAATAATAAAAAACCAATGAATAGAGAACATTGCACCAATCACTTTGACCTATTGAAAAATGATATCGAATGCTATAACTATCATAACTTCGGCCACAAAGCTGCAAACTATCATATGAATAATTACAAAGAAGATACAAGGATAAAACCCTTAGCTAAAAATGCCAACACATGGAAAAAGAAAGATAGTGAAAAATGTGGTCTAGTACTTTCAGATCAAAAACAAAAATGCACCTGGTATATAGATAGTGGATGTTCCAAACACATGACTGAAGACAAGGATAAGTTTATGTCTATAAGTAAAATCAAAAAATAAAATGTGAGCTTTGGAAATGATGAACCAGGTAAAATCAAGGGTAAAGGGATGGTGATTTTGAGTAATGGCAAAGGAGATGCCCAGGATGTTCTGATTATAGATGGGCTGAAACATAATTTGCTCAGTATAAGTCAAATGTGTGACAGAGGCTATAAAGAGGTGTTCACATCCAAATATTGTAAGGTAAAGAATGTAAACTCAAGACAAGTGGTGGCTAAAGGCACAAGGACAGATAATAATGCATGTGTATTGAAAGAAGATAGAGAAGAGTTTCATCTTAGCAAACATGATGTAAGTTGGTTATGGCATAGGCGACTTGGACATCTAAACTTTGACCACTTAATCAAGCTCAAAAATCTTGAGGCGGTAAAAGATATTCCAAAATTATAAAATCCACAAGATTCTGTATATAAGCCATGCCAAGTAGGAAAGCTAACCAGGACATGGTTTAAATCCAAAGAGATATACTTCAACAGAGAAACCGCTCCAATTAGTTCATATGGATTTATGTGGACCATCAATATAGGAAGGCACATGGAAGGAAAACTACTTCATGTTGATCATTGATGATTAGTCCAGACTCACTTGGGTTTCTTTTCTCAAAAAAAAACTGAAGCATTTGAAAAATTTAAAATATTTAAATGTTTAATTGAGAGTCAAACAAGCAACAGGTTAAAGGAAGTAAGATCAGACAGAGGAGGAGAATTTATGTGAATTGATTTCAAGGAATTTTGTGACACACATGGGATCAGGAGAGAATACACAATCCCAGGAACTCCACAACAAAATGCAGTAGTTGAGAGGCAAGTATGATGACAGGGCTGATGAAGGCATCTTCTTAGGATATGCTACCAATGGTAAAGGATATAAATTCTTTGATAAAAAGATTGTATAAATTAGTTGATTGCATTGATTTAAAGGTTGATGAAGGAGTCCCAATAAGAGAGGTGAGCAATATTGAGTCTACTACAGAGGACATAGATGAAACTAAAGATGAACAGGTCCAAGAATCCAATATTTCATTCCAAGACCAAGATCATCCCCATAAAATACCATTTTTCGAGAGAGAAGGTCACCAATAAGATTTTCCAGGCTCATTACATTCCAACCACAGAACAAATTGCAAAATTTTTTACTAAACCCATAGCCAAGACACCATTTGAATATCTCTTTCAGAAGCTGGGTGTCTTCTCTTCTCCCACCTAAGAGAGTCCATCCTGTCAGGGGGAGTTTGTGTTGGTTGAATATCTGATACCTCCAAAAAATACTCCAATAGCTTAGGGGGAGCGTGTTTTCTTTGACATTGATGTCAAAGGGGGAGAAAAGGTGTGGTCCAGAATCCAACTCTGGATGCTACAGTTGGAGGTCTAAGTAGAAAAGTGTGGTCTTTCAAGGTTTCCATCAATGCCAAAGGGGGAGATTGTTGGCATGATTACAGGTAGAGTGTGATTTTCATTGATGGAAAAAACAACAACGATGATGTCATATTGGTAGCAATGATGGAAAACATGAAAGAAGCAATGATAGCATCGAGAATGATGAGACCATGAGAAATTGTTGTCTACAAGATCAAGAGGACAAGCACATGGCAGAGAGTTGGAGTTTCCAGATATCCAGAGGTTATCATGAAGGTCGCAAGGAGCATGTGCAGGATTCCTTAGAATCCATGACTTTACAAAAGGAATCAAAGCTCAGGAGGAGGAGTGAACATTATGGAGAGATCAAAGTAGCTTGGGAGGAGGATCGTGACTATTAGATCTGCAAGCTAGATCAACGACAGGGATGAATTGTGGAGAGCGGAAGTAGAATTAAACAACTCACTAGTTCTAATCCTACAATCAGTCTAGATCGTCAGATCTCATAAACCCAAATATGGATGATTGTGGATGATCTAACAAACAATCATATTAAGTTAGATTAAGTCATGACTGTTGGATGCACAACTGCTAGATCAACGACAGGGATAGATTGTAGAGATTGAAAGGAGAATTAAATATCGCACTAGTTACAATCTCGCAATTAGACAGGATCATCTGATCTTATAGATTAGAAGATCGATGATTGTGTTTGACTCACCAACAACGCACAACTTCAAATTGCAGAGTTTTGGTGATGAGTTAAATCAATCGCAAGTTGTGGTTTCACGACCATCCTTAATCGTGGATATTCTTAGAGAGTCTTCATAACTGTTGGATATTTTTAAAGTGGAAGGATAGGATAAGCGGGGCTAAAGGGTTGAGAATTTGATTATCCGAATACCCGTCAACCATCGGATCAAACATGAATTCCTGTTCTGTCAGATTATTTTCGAGTGGAAGGATAGGATAAGCGAGTTAAGATCTGAGATCTCATTTATGAGAATTTTCATCAGATATTGGATCATTCTAAGTGGAAGGACATGATAAGATAGAAGAGTTGCATCGTAAACATATCGAGTCATTTATCTAATATCCTGATCAATGAACATCATTTGTTTCAGGTCTAAAGATGTGAGGAGGTTATGCACCAGAAAAATATCACTTCAAGAATTCAAATTGAGAGATGAAATTCCCGAAGCCCGGAGATCCAAAGATCTGAAGTAGATCTTGACCATCATATCATCCAAGGTAAATATCAGTATTCATATTGTCCAAATAAGATCTCAAGCATCAGATCATTCGAAGTAAATTTGGGCCGTCTAATCCAGAAAAGATGTGGCGTAAAGACCCAAAGTAAGCCTCAACCATCCAATCCAAGAGGGCATGTGGCAGACCAGGTCAACAGACCACATTAGTAAGGACGTGTGGGAGATCTACGTCAATAGAACACATTAGGAAGGACATGTGGCAGGCCACGTCAGCAAGGACATGTGCATACCACATCAACGAGTGATATGTGGCAGCCACTCGACTCGTGCCAAGTCAACATGTGACGTTTCTAATGTTACGTCACTCTGGGAGATTTACTTCCTGAGTTTTACCACTGACAAATGAAAAAATCTCTGAAGTCCTGAAGGCTGAAGTCACGAAGGACAGAGTTCTGAAGTTCCAAAGGTCGAAGTCATGAAGGAGAGAGTTCCAAAGTCCCAAAGGTTGAAGTTGTGAAGGGCTGAAGTGCTGAAGGGCTGAAGAGTCGAAGTCCCGAAGGATCGAAGTTGCGAAGAGATGAAGTAGTGAAGGGACAAAGTGTCAAAGTTGTAAAGAGTTGAAGTCATGAAGGGCCAAAGTGTCGAAGATTCGAAGTCGCGAAGAGCCGAAGTCCTGAAGTGCACATGAGACGTCCGATATGAATATCACTTCGGGAGTATTCTCAACCATTGATCATACTATAGTGAAAGTTGAGACTTGAGAATTCTGAAGTCCAGAGACACAAAAGGATAGAATCCATTGATCCAAAAACAACATTCTTCAGTGGATTGTCAGCCCGAAAGATTGACGTACAGAAGAAAGCAAGGTTTGAGATTTGAAAATCCCGAAGCCCAGATCACGAAGTAAATCACAACCATTGATTTAGGAAGGCTAGATCTAATCAACAAACTTGAGATGGTAGATCTAAACTGTCCATTCAGGAGCACCATCAATATCGTGAGATCAAAGGTATTGTCACATTACAGGGTCAGAAAATGCTTGGATCTTAATTTTTTGTGAGCGGGCCGCAATCGAAACCACAGTATTTCCAAAGGCATATATGGATATCTATAGTGAATTGTGGGGAAAAAAGCGGGTTTCCCTCAAACCACCTATGGACATGCCCACAATCGCGTGGTCATATGAAGTTCATAGCCCAAGGTCATATCAAAAAAAAGGGATCTAGTGCTTGCTAGACCAACATCGTGAAGCACCTTTTTAATAGGTGTTTGGTCACCATCAGTGGTCACGTGAAGGAAGGGGCTTAGAATCCAAAGAAGCCAAAATGACTCTCTGTAACTGACGGAACTGAGTGATTGTATCTGCCAGAGAATTCGAAGAGCTTCAGGGTGATCGCGAGGGGAGCTGAAGAGTCTCGAGGTAACTTCCAGAGGAATGAAGACTCATCATAGAAACAATTGACAGATGGAAAAGTGTCGAAGACTGTAACTTCCAAAGAAGCCAATGTATCTCAGGATAATGACCACCGATGAAGAATAGAATCATCCTAATCACCAGAGAGAACGAATATTTGAGTGTATGATCTAGAAGAGTACTTGGCATGATAAATATGCACATAACAGAGAAGAGAGTGTTGTTTCTTTTGATATTTATTCATGTGAGTAGAAGCATGTTGTGTGCAACAGTTGAAGCACACAGAAGAGCCATAATGCATAGAATGGAAATGGTGCACAAAGCATAAGATGCAAAAGAAAAATATAAAACATATATACATATATGAGAAAGGAAGAGAAATCCTAGGTGCACATGTAGAGACAAAGAAGAAGAACAGAAAGTGCAAGAATATGCGACCAAGAAGACACTGATGCAAGCATAGCACAAAAATGTAGCAGAACAGTGATAAGACTGGTAAGCGATTGTTAAATAATGTATCACTGTATAAATTTCAGTAACAAAGATTTATATCTCAGGGTGGTAGGGTGGTTCTAGGGAGGACTATTGTCCTCAGAGTTTCAAGTGGGTGCTTGAGCATAAGGAGTTGTATCTTCCATTTGGTTGCAACCAGAAAAACCAGGGTGGTAGGGTGGTTCACGGAAGAACTATTGTTCTCTGTTATGCAGGTTGGTGCATGTGTAACTGGAATTTGGTGCTTCTATCTAGTTGGTGCTAGAACACAAAGGGAGTTGGTGATTCCTTCTAGTGGGTGCTAGAGAAACTAGAGAGTTGGTGCTCTCAGCAAGTTGTTTCTTATAAAACATAGGTGGTAGCCTTGAAAGGAGTTGGTGCTCATAAGAATGATAATGTACAGAAAATAAAAACTACTTATCATATCAAGAAGAAGAGGTTTTCTCCCTTTATGGGTTTCCTCAGGAATATCTGTCTCTGTATATTTCATGTGTGTGATTTATGTTGAATATTATATTGCTTACTTCCCTGCATTATTGTGATTACCATTGAGTTTTCTATAATGAGTTTTAAATGGGCATAATTGTTTAATAACGGTAACAATTGATTCACCCCCACCCCCCCCCTCTCAGTTTTCTAACAAACTTCTTAGTTTCTGGGTTCCAAATCTTAGAACCTTTGATACCATCTTTATACCCAATACATATACACTCTCCATCCTTCTTATCTATCTTACTCTTGTTTTCCTTTGGAACATGAACATAGGCCTCACAGCCAAATACCTTGGCATGTGTGAGAGAGGGTTTCTTACCAGCCCATACCTCGTGTGGAGTCTTGTCACCTAGTGCTAATGAGGGTCATATATTGACCAGGTAACATGTAGTACCCACTTCCTCTTCCTAGAATTATTACCCTAACCCGACACCACTGAGCATGCACCATGCTTTTTCCATCAGTGTCTTGTTCAACCTTTCTGCAACTCCATTCTTCTAAGGTGTATAAGGTGTAGGATTATTCCTTTCTATACTAAATTTATTACATAATTATTCAAATTCATTCCCGTATAACTCTCCACCATTATCCTTCCTCAACAGCTTAATTCTTTTCTCTATTTGATTCTCAACAAGAGCCTTAAACTCTTTAAATATGTCAAAGACTTCAGATTTCTTGCTAAGGAAGTATATCCAAGTATTCCTCAAGAAATCATCTATAAATGAGACATAATAAACATATTTTCCTAATGATGGAATCGACACATGTCGAAACACATCACTATGCACTAGCTGTAAAATTCCTTCTTTCCTCGTTGCACCAGAGGGGAATATTACCCGATTCTGCTTCCCATATACATAATGTTCACATAAATGAAAATATAGAGAGAAGTTAGACATACCTTCAACCATACCTTTATCATGTATTAGTCAAAGACCCTTCTCTCTGACATGCCCCAATATTTGTTTCCACAACATAATCTTTTTGTTATCACCAAAACATTTCTCATACACATACATAAAACCGATGAAGAAATGGTCAACAACAATACAACATACAACTAATAATTACAGGAGGATCACAATCAATAATGGCAGGATAGTCACAAAACTATAAAAAAAGATCCTGAATTTCCATGCACATTCAACAATGACAATGCGCACACATCTGCGTGGGATAACACAACGTACAATGTGCACATTGTGTGGGTCATGTGACTAACAATAAATCTACTCGTGCAGATGAAAAAATAGCTCATTGATGATTTTGTTTTTGCCTCAACCACTTCCTGGATGAACTAGATCTCGACCATACCCCAAAATTGCCCTAAACTTCCTCCTGGGGATCACTAAAAGGGTGGAAGGTACCTTCAAAGGCCTCCCCATTCACATTGGAAACTAGTTGTGAAATATATAGAAATCCTCCTATAAATAGAGGATCATTTTATGAAAAAAAGGAAGAAGTTTATTTTAGTGCTATTTTTTTCAAATCTTCTTGGAGAAACCATTTCCTCTCTCAAGAAAATTTTGAGAAAGTATAGCAAAGGAAAGTCTTTCCACCTCTTGGGAATCATTTCCATACATTTCTTCACCATTGTCAAGTTAGAATAGGAGAGTAGAAGTTCTATATTGAGGGATTCAAGAGTCCTCCCTTATGAGGAATAGGGGATTCAGAAGTCCCACATTTATCCTCTTGGTGTTCTCAAATTAAGAATACCAGTGCTTATTGGATACCAACTCTTTGTGTTCAATATTTTGCATCTCTTTTTGATAGTTTTTTAACTCATGTTTCTTTGTTTGTTTTCTCTTTCTTTGATATATGTTTCATTTCTTGCAGGTTTACTAATATGCTAATCATTTTTCTGTTTTGTTTATCTAGTCCAACTAAGAAATCAAGGGTCCTCTTTTTTCTCACCCAAGTGACAAAAGGAACCCTACACTTTTTTCCAAAGATTGTAGGAGTTTTTTCTTCTTCAGATCCAATATTAGTAACAACAAAACTATTACACCCATCACGAATAATACATCCTTGCATCTTATAGAGAGTTCCAATCTGAACTCCTTGTAGCAACACCATTTCTCCTCGAACCATCCTATAGGTTTCTTTTTCAAATACTAATTTTACCCTTCCATTGTCCATTTTTCTAGAGAAATCAAATTTCTGGCCAATCTTGGGATGTGAAAAATGCTAGGAAGTGTTCTAATCCTTCCATCTATGAGCCTCAACTTTACTCTTCCTCATCCTACGATTTTGGTTGTTGAGTCATCACCTAGGAAAACATTACCTCCATCATAACTTGCATATTCACATAACCCCTCCCCATGGGGAGTCATATGAAAGGATGCACTTGAGTCAACCATCCATGCCTCATGATATGCATGTGTTCTTGAATAAGCCAAGTAAACATCCCCTCCTTCTTCCTTGGAGGTATTTTCTTCTGTAGAGGGATCACCTTCAGATCCCTTCACTCTCTCAACGTTTTTGGATCTACATTGGTTCTTTAAGTGGCCTTATTTTCCACATCTCCTACATACCTTTAAAAACTTTCTGGTAGATTTAAATCTACCCTTATACTTAGATCTCCCACTCAAGGACTTAGATCTATTTCTATCATGGGAGCGTCCTCTTTTGAATAATGCTTATGTGCTCTATCCTTCCATGTTCTTCCATATCATCTCCTACGATAACAAGGATGAGACCAAATCATCGAAACTCAAGGTAGTTGTATTAATACCTATGGCCACAGACTATCCCATGATTATGGTAAAGAGAACAATAAATTGATACACTTATGTTCATCTAAAATTTTAATATCAACAAATAATAACTAACTTACCATAGTATTGAAGGTGTTCAAATTCTTTGTCACCGAGTCCCTATTTCTCATCCTCAGGTTATACAACTTCTTCCATAGGAACAATTTATTTACTAGGGACTTAGATTGATAAAATTTCCCCAAATTATCCCATAACTCCTTGGTTGTAGCTTCTTCTGACACATTCAATAATATTGAATCTTAGAGACACAATCAGATTGTTCTCTTCACCTTCTGATCCAACTTTTTTCAGTCATCTGTTGACGTTCTTGTAGGTGCAATACCTAGATCCACCATGATCCACTAATATTTGTCTACTAGTAGATCTTCCATCTTGATCTTCCACAACTCAAAAAATTCCCCATTAAATTTCTCTATCTATATTTTCGAACTGCTCGCCATTTCTTTTCACTTGAAGAATCAACACCACAGATCTCCCACTATAACAAGGTGTATCATAGTCCTGAGCCAAACCCTTGACCACAAAGGCAACCCCTTGAAGCTAATAATTTCTCTGATACCAAATGTAGATTTTAACCTTGTACAATTATTTACTACAAACAAATTTTCATTAAATTAACAAAAAAGATACAATGGCAAATACACATATTACACAAAGATTTTTCCCCTAGAAACCCAAACTGGGAAAACTAGCATATTTTATATCCATTCACTTCATACATTGTTTACAATACAATATACATATAAGATCATGTAGCATCCAAAACCCTAATCCAATAAACCAAATTAGTCAACAACCCTAATTCCTTAATTGAAATAGAAAACCATCAGTGAAAACCATGTGCCAAAAAACGAACCAAAAATAGATGCAAAAAATTGCCAATTTTTTTTTCGAGGGTGCTCCCCATGAATGCCCGCAAATAATATAACACATACCCAACAACAAGAACATAAAAAATTGGGTGAGAAACATCAATATATGTGTGTGTGTGTGTGTGTGTGTGTGTGTGTGTGTGTGTGTGTGTGTGTGTGTGTGTGTGTACAAACAAACCTTTTTCTTCCATTACATGATAGTGTATATATATGTGTGATATACAGTTACTAATCAATTACATTGCTTAATTGTTTGATCAATAAAACCTAACTATATGTTCGACCAACTTCCTAACCAACTACTACAGTGAACTAAACTAGTCGATTGATGTATCTAGTTGGCAGGGCTGACTAGTCCCTACAACATCTCCCCCCTCCTCAATTCCTTGCTCGTCCCTAGTAAGAGAGGAGTGTGACAAAAAACAATTTTTTATTTATTATGGCCTCTTTGTGGTTATTACAAAATGACAATGAGAAAGATAAAAGAACAAGAAGAAAGAGGATGATGATTTCAGATCTTGTTGGATGTGTTTTCTGATCCTTTGCTGAAATATGTTGCTCCTTGGACTCTTTGGAGATAATCGAAGCATTGACCTTGAAGTGGACTCCTTATAGTGTCTTACAGTGGTTGTTTTATTTTAAAATTTGTCTTGTCAGACTATTGCTATCTTCTTTGGTAATATGGTTCTCCACAACTGTAAGAATATTTTTTTACCATGGAATGATTTGGTTTTACCATAGATGTCTTCATCTCCTATGTCATCAAATATTGTGCACTTGTTATATTTATTTTATTTTTTCTACCTCCATATTCATCATGGAGTCCAAAATTAATGACATGGACCTCAAATATGTACTCAAACATGGAATGGTTTGGGTCCAGGCCAGTTGGAAGAATGTCCAACTTCTTCCACTCGGCCCTGATCTTTTTCCAGTGTAGGATGTTGGAGCATAACCCTAACTTACATTAGTTTATACCTAGATTATACTCCTATATCTTGGTTAATACTTTCCATCACACTTTATTTCACCTAATTTGGTCACATAGAGAAGAAGGGTGCCTCATCCCTAGATTTTAGGGAAAACTGTTATTTTTAGATCAAGACTCAACTCTCGGTTCTTGATTTTCTTGATTTATTCTTGATTTATTCTATCTCCCCCATGAAAAAAATCATACATTATTGGGGAATCTTCACCTCCTCTTTGAGTGAGATATTTATTCCTTAATTAATGATTTTTTCCTTTACTATTATTAGTAACTACTATTTCGGGTCAGTTAAGTGAGTTGGAACTACTTCTCTTGTCAGTTAAGTGAGATTAAGTGAGATAATGCACACCACTTGACTCTTGTGGGCATTAATGAGTGTTTTAAATTTGTCTTTAGTGGTCTA
Source organism: Picea glauca (assembly GCA_000966675.3). Taxonomy (NCBI): domain Eukaryota; kingdom Viridiplantae; phylum Streptophyta; class Pinopsida; order Pinales; family Pinaceae; genus Picea; species Picea glauca. Next base: position 1,246,746 of record JZKD02S1678633.1, on the reverse strand, counting down.
GGTCAAACTATGTGGTCTCCCTTAGCCTATGACACCTATTTTAGCTTTTTTTAGCTTTTTTGACTAGAATTTCTATGTTGGAAATTCTATATATTCACCTCGTCTCTTCTTTTTGAGGTTTGTTTCTCATGTATATTCATTTTTTATTAATATAATTCTTTGATTTATGGATCAAAAAATTTCTCTCATCTCTTGAATATCAACAAATTGTATGTGTTCAATTTAACTAGAATTCTAGATCTATCAGTGTTTCTGCAGGAATTCTACATGGTATCCAAGCTAGATTGAATCTAGTGGATTGTACATGGTTTTATTTGCAGGTATAGATCATCGGGAGGCACAAAAAGAAGCAATGGAGCATCTCTCTCATCCCACAAAACTCGTTCTAAATCCTTTCAATTACTTCGAATGAAAGATAGAGATCTCTCTACTCCTCCGAAGCAAAGGGCTTTACAGGGTAACAATGGAAATGGAGAAATAACCGACTGCTGCAGTGGAGAAGATCAAGTATTTCAATAAATTAGATGAAGCAATTGGGATGATATGCCTATCAATTTCTAGAGATCTCCTCTTTCATGTCAGTGGAGCCACTACTCCCAATGTGGTCTGGACCACATTGGAAGGACTATTCGACAAGCATGATGCAATGAGAGTGCATCAACTGGAGAAGGAACTCATATCCCTAAGTTTGAATCCCTCCTCATTGAAACTAATTCATGTGGAGTCAAGAAAGAGGAATATCAGCTCATCCTTTCAATTCTCTCGAAATTAGGCCCTGAATATTCTGTATTTGTATCATCTTTTCAAGCATCTAAATTGACTCAGGAAACATGGAAAATGCCTCCATTGAATGATTTCATTGCAGCATTGACTCAAGAGAAAGATAATTTATTCCAAATGGGTTCCATAAATCATTCCAAGAACCAAGCACTTGTGGATACTGATGCTCCAAAGAGCAGTGAAAAAGACAAGCAAAAAGGAAAGGGTAAATTTCCTGAATTGAAGAAGGAGAGGCCCGCACAATCTTCAGAGAAATCTTCTGAGCCTAAGGGTAAGAAGAAGAAGATGGAAAGAACACTTTGAAGCTACTGTTCCAAATTTTTTCATCCCAAATAAAATATCATGAGGAAGACTATCGATGAGATGGCTAAGCAATTGCAACAACACAATCTCACGGTGCCCGAAAATGCAAAGAAGAAAGATGATAGCAGAACGGGAGGGAGAGCACGAGATGGTCATGTTTTAATGGCTTTCACATCCACTCCATCATATTGGATATTTGATTCAGGTGCATAGAACCATATGGCTGCATCAAAAGATGAATTTTCCTCCATCGTAGAAAGCACCAGATCCCCAATTTACTTGGGAGATGCCACACCCGCAAAGGTGTGCGAAGAAGGAATTGTTGATCTTGAAGGGGGATGCTTCATAGATGTTCTTCATGTTCCCTCGCTGTTCAAAAATCTTCTCTTGATATATCATATCACTCATTCCATATCTGGAAGGAAGGTGGAGTTCACTATGGACTCTGCAGTGATTACCGACATTTCCACAGGCTCACAGCTTGCACATGGAATTGCAGATCATGGTTCTCGTTTGTATTTATTCTCCCACTTTGTTCCAAACTATATTAGCGCTATATCTCTGTCACAATCTAATGATATCAGTATTTTATGGCATGAAATATTTGGCCATCTAAACTATAATTAATTTCATCAACTTAGCAAGGAAAACATGGTAGAAGGATTGCCAGCTATTAAATTCACAAGCAGTGTATGTCAAGGATGCATTCTTGGCAAGCATCCAGAGAAAAAGTTTGACAAAGGGAAGGAACAGAGAGATTCTTCACCTCTTGGTCTGATTCAAAGTGACATCATGGGTCCATTCCCACAGCCTTCAATCATTAAGGCTCGATATGTACTCACCTTCATAGATGATTTCTCTTGCTTTACTTGGGTATTTTTTCTGAAATTAAAATCGGAAGTATTTGAATGCCTTATAGAATTTAAAGCACTTGCTGAGAATGAGTCTAGGTGTAAGATTAAGATAATACATACTGATAATGGGGGGGAGTATCTCAACAAATATGTGAAACAAATTTGTATTGATGCAGGTATACAACTACAACACACAGTGCCATATACACCACAACAGAACGGTGTTGCGAAGAGGAAAAATCGGTCCTTAAAAGAGATGGCCAATTGTATGCTACATTCGAAATCATTAGCTCCCAAGCTATGGGATGAAGCTATTAATTTTGAAGCATACATTTAGAACTGATTTCCTCACAAATCACTCAAATGCACCACTCCTTTTGAATGTTGGACCGGTAAGAAACCGAAAGTGTCGCACTTTCGCATTTTTGGTTCACGAGCATGGGCTCACATTCCGACAGATAAGAGGAAGGATTTGGAGCCTAAAAGTGTTGAATTCATATTTGTTGAATATACTAAAGGTGTCAAATGATATATATTTCTGGACTCTCACATTTAAAATTTCATTCTATCTCGAAGTGTGAAGTTTGAAGAAGAATCACTGCATGATTTTTCAGAACACCCTGCTGATGAACCGCTTGTTGTCACCGATGAGGAGGAGTCAGAAACTTATTCAAACACTTTAGAGTAGCAATTAGAGAAGCCTTTTGGGTCTTATACATAGTAAAAGGAGCATGTCATGTATTCTCCAACTCATTTTCCAACTTGGGCAGAGAAAACCCTACAAGATGCGGGTGAACTAGTCGGTGATCTTGCGGATACAAGAAGGTCTAGATCACAGTTTTTTGGGGCTCCTGAAGCCCTAGCTGCAATGGAAAATTTGATTCCCATACATTGCTATATGAAACTTGGTTCATATCCAAATTCACACTCTGAGGCTTCTGGAAACCCACTTTGGCAGGCTGCCATGGATGAAGAGTATTTTTCCCTTATGGACAACAACACATGGGACTTGGTTCCACTTCCGAAAGGAAGAAAGCTTGTTCGATGCTGATGGATATATCAAAAAATATTTCTACATATGGTGATATCATAAATTACAAATATTTACTTGTCTCAAAAGGATACTCACAGGTACATGGCATAGACTACACAGACACATTTGCACTTGTTGCAAAAATGGACTCCATTCGACTACTTTTGGCCATTGCCGCTTCTCGCGGATGGGAAGTTAATCACATGGATGTGAAGAGTGAATTTATTCATGGATATATCAAGGAGGATATATATATGGAGCATCCATAGGGATACATTCATAACTCTTCCCTCATTTGCAGATTAAAGAAATCTTTGTATGGCCTAAAACAGGCTCTCAGAGCCTGGTATGCAAAGATGGATTCTTTCCTTCTTTTCATTGGATTCATTCGATGCAAATATGATCCGAATGTTTATTTTCTACAAAATTATGATTCCATTTTGTTGATATTACTTTATGTAGATGACTTACTAATGACAGGGAACCTTACTTCAGCTATTGATTCGCCAAAATCAACATTGCACGATCGATTTTCCATGACAGATTTGAGACTATTGCACTACTTTCTTGGTCTTGAAGTTTCTAAGTCTACTTCAGGGATCAAGATGGCATGGTCTAAGTATGCATCATATCTACTTGTCTTCTTTTAGATGACAGAATGAAATCCAACAACATCTCCCTTTCTTTTGGGGGTTAGATTTGAGGATGCGGGTACTACACCTTTGGTGGATAGTACACTGTATCGGTAGTTGGTTGGGAGTTTGTTGTATCTTACTCACACCTGACCTGATATCTATTTTATAGTAGGTGTTTTTTCTATATATATGTAGGAGCCTCATGAGATTCAATGGAAATATACAAAGAGAATCCTTATATTTGTGAAAGGTACTCCCAGTTTTGGTATCTTTTATGCTGCAGATTGCCCACTTTCACTGATTGGGTACACAGATTTTGATTGGCCTGGCGATGGTATAGACCACAAGTCCACCTATGGTTATGTTTTTAGCTTTGGTTCAAGGCCATTCTGTTGGTCTAGCAAGAAGAAATTGATGATTTCCTTATCTACAACAGAGGCAGAGTATAGAGGTGCAATGAATGTAGCTACATAGGCTGTTTGGTTGTAGGGGCTTCTCTTCGAGTTTGGTATTCAATATCCACTTCCAACTGTCATATTTTGTGACAATCAGGGGTCCATTCAGATATCAATTGATCCATTTCAGAGGCAAAGGACCAAGCACATCGAGATTCACATGCATTACATCCGTGAGCTGATCCGTGACTGAGTCATTTCACTGCAGTACTACCCCATAGAGCAGCAGGTTGCAGACATATTCACCAAGTCCTTCACTGAAAAGAAATTTTTAGAACTAAGAGCTATGCCTGGAATGGTGGAGACAGCTGAGTAGGTCAATTTTGGCCACTCAAAATTTATTTCCTCTTTTTGGGTGGAATTTTTTCCCACAAGGTTTTCCCTCTTTCCTCTTTTCATGAGGAGTTCTTTTATGTAATGAGTACCTAAAATGGCCAAGTTGTCGGGACTCAAATTTTTTGTCATTACAGTTAGGCTTAAGGGGGGGGTGTTGGAGCATAAACCTAACTTACATTAGTTTATACCTAGATTAGACTCCTAGATCTTAGTTAATACTTTCCATCACACTTTATTTCACCTAATTTTTCCACATAGAGAAGAAGGGCGCCTCATCCCTAGATTTTACGGAAAACTGTTATTTTTAGATCAAGACTCAACTCCCGATTCTTGATTTTCTTGATTTTCTTGATTTATTCTTGATTTATTCCAACTCCCCCATGCAAAAAATCATCCATTAATGGGGAATGCACACCTCCTCTTTGAGTGAGATATTTATTCCTGAATTAATGATTTCCGCCTTTACTATTATTAGTAACTGCTATTTCGGGTCAGTTAAGTGAGTTGGAACTGCTTCTCTTGTCAGTTAAGTAAGCTTAAGTGAGATAGTGCGCACCACTTGAATATTGTGGGAATTAATGAGTGTGTGACATGTGTCTTTAGTGTTATAGGTTGAACTATGTGGTCTCCCTTAGCCTATGACACCTATTTTAGCTTTTTCTAGCTTTTTTGACTAGAATTTCTATGTTGGAAATTCTATATATTCACCTCCTCTCTTCTTTTTGAGGTTGGTTTCTCATGTATATTCATTTTTTATTAATATAATTATCTGATTTATGGAGCAAAAACTTTCTCTCATCTCTTGAATATCAACAAATTCTATGTGTTCAATTTAACTAGAATTCTAGATCTATTGGGGTTTCTGCAAGAATTCTACACAGGATACCAATGACCAGTGCCTTGAATCTATTGCTGCAAGTTGTTGTGCCATGTTGGAAAATTGATAAAACTACACGTTAGGAATAACTCTTAAATGCCCCTCTATGTTTTATATTGAGTGAATGGTTCCTAAGAGGGTCATTCCTTCCTTTATGCATTGTTGAACATCTCCTCCTAATATCTATATCCAATATGGTTGGTTGGATTCTCTCATAGGGAGGGAAGGAGAAAGTGGGTCATTGTCTGCGATGTTCATCATCAACATAGATTATTTTGGGAACTTAACTATTTACAGGATGTTTTACTTTGTTATTTTGGTTGTGTTTTAAAGGATCGTGATTCGTGTCTAATGATGAAAACTGATGAGGTGAAGAGATTCCTTATCTGCAAAGATCTCATGCTTGTGTGACTGTACATGTAAAGGAAATGATCATTCTTCCTGATCAATTGTAAATGATGGTGTAATTAGGTGCATGTGGTACGAAGAAATAATGGCAATTGTCTTATGAGATGCTATGCGATATTCAACTAATTTGTCAGTGTATCCATTACCTATGTGAGATATATTCTTTCTTACCTTTGTTTGATGTCACAGTGTCGTCATCATGGGCCTAAGGGAAAATGGTGGCTTCAATTTTGTCCACTTCATTGTATGATTTTTTCTCCATGTCTGGGTTGGTTCTTCTAGTTTTTAAAAATACTTGGTTCTTAAAATCTTACTATTGATTTCTTTTCTCTTCTCATTTTTGCACGAATGAATGCTTTGATGGATTCCTTTTTATTAGGTTTTTGTTTTTATTTTCCTTTATTCCATTTTATGAATTAATTCATCTTGACGGGTTTTCAGCTTAGTCGAGTCTTACTAGTTCCTTCACAAAGGTTTTCACCAGTGGGCTTGAGTTTTCTATGTATGATATCTTTTCAAGTGGTCCCCATTGACTATTTTTTTGAAAGGGTGCCCTTGCATCATTTTTAATTGTACTTCTCTAGTGGGTCAGATGTCCTTGACCACATATGGTCCCAACCATGTGGTTTCTAATTTCCTTGGTTTTCCTTTTAGCCGAATTTGATATAATAATACCAAGTATCCATTGTTGTTTTCCTTCTTTTTGAGATGTTGGTCATGCTAGGCTTTTTGTTGGCTCTTTTGGATTTCTTGATGCTATGCCAACATTATCTCTTCTTCTAGTTGATTTAGTTCATATAATCATTGTTGTGTGGTAATTATGTGGCCAAACTCTAGGGTTGAGGCTATATGACCCGCATTGACATAGAAGTGTAGTGGGATTACAATTTCTTGACCATACACTAGTTTGAATGGTGCTTCACCCTCTATATTTCCATTACATGATAGTTTATATATATGTGTGATATACAGTTACTAGTTGGTCACATTCCTTAATTGATCAGTCGATCAATGATAACTATATGTTCGAAGGACTTCCTAACTTACTACTACATTTGACTTGGCTAGTTGGCTAGCAGGTCTAGTCGATGGGATCGACTAGCCTCTACAACATACATCTTCATTTGATTGATATTCTTCATTAATATGAATATAGTAGTATGAATATAATCCCAATATTTTCCAAATTATTCATTATATTTGTATAATTCTCTTACCTTAGGATTTTGTTTTAGGACAAACACCTACAAATTGTCTTGGCTTCCTATAAAGGAAACACGTCTTTTGTCCTTTCCTTTTGAGAGACGTTTTCTCTTCCAATGATTCTTTTCATGCTTACTGTATTTATCATGAGACTTTTTAAGATAAAATTCCTTTTTAGATTAGAAATGCCTTTTTTTCCTTTCTCTTGCTTTCCATATTGTTTCACATATGAGAAACAATCCTGAGGTTCAATTTTATTTTTAATAATGTTTTTCATGAACTTTTTGTCCATACAAAATATCTTATACTACTTTTGATGATTTCTACCATAATTCCAAGATACATCTCTTCAATATGAGAATTTGCATTTACAAACATGATGTTCACATTATTTGGGATTAGAAATATCACTTTGTTTGGGATTAGAAATGTCATTTTACAAATAATATTCAATTTCAACGTGTCATCCTCTATGTAACCATTCTTGAACACTAGCTTCTCATGGTCACTCATAAATTCATTAAATCATTTTAAACTATATAATTCCTTTCCAAAAAATATCCGCATATTAGATCCATTGGTAGCATGCTCCCTGTTACCCCCCAAGCTAGGGGTAACTAAGGAGATGATGCCTCGATGCCTTTCGGTTGAAGACATGGAGTGTTGAGTTCCAAATGACTAGCAGATCCCACATTGAGTATAAAAATACTCGCATATCCACCACACATCACCATTCAGTGATAACAGCATAGTGACATCCACCACACCATCCTAGCTCAGGAAGCACAAAAAGTATTACTTCCTGAGCTAACAAGTCTGGTCTCATGGTAAGTGCCACTTTAATAATTGAATCATTTGAGTAGGTTGCAAAGACTCCTTTATTGATTATGAAATTTTTTTCTTGGAAATTATATATTTTTCCTCATTTCACCTTGGTGGCTGACATGGTTTCCTAGTAAGTGGGTCACCCTTGGGAAAATGGTTGCTACAGGGGGGTTTCATTGAAAGGTTATTGTACCATTCTTGCACATACATACCACTTTCTACATTCCTTTCCTTTTGTTTCTTCGTATTTTTGGTTTTTGGGGTCATTAACCCCAAGAAGGGATTGTACCTCATTTCATGGGAAGAAGGGGATAAAGGCCCATAGGTGTTGTAGCTAGAAAATGTTTAAATCAATAAATTTTCCTTCTAGATGTTTTCCATAAGGTCCTGAAAGCAATGAAATGCTTCTCCAAAAAAAATCAAGGTCCTTTAAAAGGAAAAAAAGTGATTAATAAATGTCCCTCTTGATGGGTGTTGGCACAGGGGCAGACCTAGGGTTCAATTCTTCAACATTGCACCAAAAAAACCCTAACTACTGACCCTTTCGTAAACACCTGTGAAGCATATGAAGTCTCACCCGAGGTAGAGGTAGGGGAGGGGGGGGGTGTTGCAGGAATCAAGTGTCTTCTACCTAGATGGGACACAGATTTGTGATCACAATACTTAATAGAGAACTTAGTAGTTATCATTTAGTAGTCTTTAACCCTTATTCACATCGCAGGTAAAAACCCTAATTATAGAACAACATGATATTCATCAATATCTAACACATCCATGCACTTAGCACACATAAATAGATCAAATCTAGCATTCATTCATATCACTAAGAACTAAACATTTATTTAAATAATGCACTAAGAAGATAAATATATAAACTCATGGACAACATAGCACAAAGCACCATAACATAGGATGTACGTGGTTCACCCCCAGCGTGGGGCTACGTCCACCAACTCTTCATCTTCTTTATTATCTTCTTTCAATCTTCTTACATGCACAGAGCCACAAAGCCAACTCCACATAGGACATGAGATCTGCATGCACCTTGCTAGGCCCTCCTTCTCCGAGTTATGTCCAAGCACCAAGCCTTTACACAGTCTGTGCACAAAGCACTTACAAACACTTTCACTTAGCCCTGCAAGCCTTAACACATCTTCTTGCACCTAGCTAACATTAGCACTAAGCCATCAACCTTTCTTACATCGCCTAACTACTTATTTATAGATTACAAAAGGGGCCTAAACATGGGTAAACCCATGGGCTGACATCCCATACCTGTTACATAAACCCTAAACCCAAAAATCCCACAAAAATGGGTCGTGATCTCGCAATCTCCGCTTCGCCTGGGCGCTCCATCTTCGACCAGCCTGTTGAAGTCCCAAAAATGGTCAAACATGACCAAGGTTCTCCAAAACTTAGTCGAGGGCCAACAGGCCCCCAACACTCACACCACTACCTATTCCATCCCATCCATGGGAAATTATCTCCATGGATTTTGTAGGGGGTTTACCAATGTCGAAAAGGGGTCATGACTATTTTCACTACTATAAATGGACAGAATTTCCAATGCCCTATTGTCATACCCCCAACATTTGACATCACTCAACCGCTGCTTATGAGGGCTCAATAGGTGTCAGAAAATCTCCCGTGGTTTTTCTAACATTGGACTATCATCGGTATTCTGACTCCACTAACGTCTGATGACTGACGACCTTTAAAAATTAATTTCAAAGGACAACTGAAAAACTATTGACGACTTTCGTTGGTCACTTTGCAATGGTTATAATGTCATCCATCATAAAGAAAGTAGCAATTGTGACGTCTACCGGATACATGTATAGTGAACCATACCAAAGAAGGATGTCAGAAGGCATAGCATAGGCGATATTACCAGCGAAATTACCGACGAACAACGTCGGAAGCATTCGTTTTATTTCGACGTTATCCGTCAGAACAGACTGATGTCTATCATTGCTACACTTCTTCATCCACCGACACAACTGATGAGCGTGTTGTGGTTTTGAAGCTTTGATCGGAGCGTTTCCCGTCGAAAAGTCTGACCTGTAGTAGTCGAAATACTGGCAGACCTGAATATTTAAAAAAAAAAAATTGTTGAAAAGAGACGAAATGGCATGGAATTTATCAAAAGATGATTCTGTCAAGTAATAGGGAAAAGAACTAGCATGGAATTTATCAACATTAGTCCCTCATGGCTGCATAAATATATTGTCCATGTTCATACCAAACCAAAATTTATTCACTCATGTCCATGGGATTCACAAAATGGGTTTAGTAACTCTAATCATCTAGTCATACCATTTGTTGAAACTGGCCTCATTGAATGCAAAATTCTTAGTGTCCTTCCAACTCTTCCAAGCATCAAAATGCAATGAAAGAATTTGTTGATTGGGCATGGGATGAAGTTATCTTTCCTATAGGGGATTCCATTTCCACATCCCAAAAGAAACCAATGGCTAGCCAAAGATGAATTAGGTGGATTATGTGTGGGGATTAGCACATGCCTGAAAGACTTCATCTATTAATAACTTAAACCATTTCAATTTAGTTCACTGTACACATAATTTAGTGACAAATTGGGCATCTAGGTTGAATTATTCCTTGGTGTATTTACACATGAGATGGATTGCAATCAACTAGAAAGCAAAATGGCCCTCGGGGTTAATAATCAATGAGATGATGGCACCACAATCTCCCCTATATGTACCATACTTGTGATATAGGCTAGCTTCATCCTTATTGCGACCATGCTTCCTCATAACTTGAAATGCATGGGAGACATATTCCCCCTCCATAGATAACCTTGTTAAAATGTGTACATCCTGCACATGTATAGGGTATTCCCATTAAATCCATATGTAATGCCAAAGACCAAAAAGTCATGCAACACCACAAAATTATATTTACAGAGAGGTTCAAACATAGGCTTCCAAACTATGGCAATGTCACTAGACTCAAATGGAATATAATTAAGATAGGCTTCATGTCTAGGAACAAGTAATCATCAATGAAGTTTTTGTTGACCAGTCTCATTTTCTCAACCTTCCAATGCAAATCCTATAAAAATTCAACTCTCAAATCATAGAAATCTATTGGAACTGCTTCTTTTTTTCACAGTGTAGCTTTTAGAGCCAACACCCTTCTTGTCAATGCCTTACAAATATAATAAAAATAAAACTATATTTTATCACTCTAGACTCTACAAAATCTTGTCAATGCCTTACCCTTCTTGTCAATGTGTTACCATTCAACTTTTTCCAAGAACAATTAGTTATACCAAGCAACATTCTTCAGAAAGATCTTCTAATTTCTCAGGCAAAAAATCAGTTGGTTTTGGTTGGAGAATTCCGTTGTCTTGTATAGTTCTCAGCCATGGACACTTTGATTTTATGCCTGAGAAATTAGAAGAGGAGATTTTTCGCAGAATTCCCTTGTCTTGTATAGGTCTCAACCATGGACTCTCAGGCTTAAAGTTCTTCAAAACCTGCATACAACAATGACCAAATTACTTCAATTGTCACTAAACAACTTCAATAACTAAATATTGTCTAACCTTTAATAGCTAATTAAACAACTTATAAGTATTTAAACAAATACATATCGATCCTTATGGGTATGGGGAGCAATATCACAACCTAGAAATTGTACAAAAGATTGCAATGAAGGCCAGTTCAGATTTTGTCAGAATTACATATTTAGCCCCAAGAGAATCAAAACAATGTTTAGTATAAAATAGAAATAGACACACTGCAACTTGATAGCCTTTTGATCCCAAATCCACTTTTTTTTGAGTCGATATTAAAACTCTTGGATGGGATCGCCAATGAAAAACATAAGAGGATTTAAAAGATAAATAAAAAATAAGGGCCATAACCATACTCTAGCTACAAACACAAAAATTGTGATAACTACCAACTCTGAAGTATATATTTACCCCGAGGCGAATCAAAAAAATCTTGAGAATAAACCATTGTAACAATCATTGATTTTTATCAACACAAAATTAAATCACAAAATCATTTACAAAATCCAAACGCCACCTATAGATCAACTTCAATGTAGAAAATAGAAATCGACGTAAAATAGAAATCAACGTGCTACAACTTGATAGCCTTTGAGCACATTGGACAGGGCCGTTATTAAAATAAATAAAAAATAGGGTTTTAAAAGAAGAAAGGAGAAACAAGGAAAATTATATAACTAGACCATATAATAGAATAAGATTTGCAATTTCAACATATGGCCAGCATATACAATTGAAAACCAGCTAATTAGTAAATATTGTCTGACCTTCAATATCTAATTAAGAAATTATATAACTATGTGATTTATGAAACATTACTTTGGAGATTATAAAAGAAAAATACACCCTTCAAAACAATGATGCATCATATAATTAAAACTTCTAGACCAAACCCCTTATTTGTGCTAGTTTCACCTCCGAGTTACAGTTCCATGAGTTGCTTCATGCTCAATAGTTTTTCCATCAGGACAAACCTGCACAAGACAACAAAATCCAAGATTATTCAATGGACATATTTAACCTCCAGGATATTCCTACTCAAGATAATAGATCACTACATTGGACAATCTAGAATATTAAATAAAATATGTATTTTAAAAAGATTATTCAACTGCAATTATTTACTATATGTTAAGATGCACTAAATTGAGAATGTCAAAACATACCTTGACAATGCTTACAAGCACCTTATTAGCCTTTTTTGGGGGTAGCCCCTCATCATCCTAGATTCAAACATCGACTTACTCACTGAGAACAATCTACAAACGTGATAGTTATAGAACTGGAACTAACTCCTCAATGGGCTCCTCCTGGTTTCAAGAATAACTTATTGTAAAATAATTCAATGATCTTCAATATGAAACTGAACAGTGAACATAATAAATAACAATAGTAAAAGAGATAGGGTTAGAAACTTACCTGAGTGTGAAAAAACCCATAGATGTACTCAGTAAAGGGATAAGTGTCAAGCACTTACCTGAGGGCAGACCTTACCAAGTGAGAGAGAGATGACCAGCAGGAAAAACAAATCACAACAGACCCCCAAAACAATATGACCTGAATCAATCAAAGAACCCTCAGAGACCAACATTGCCTTGTAACCATTCACTTTGGGTCACATTTCTCTTAACACATTAGGAAAACTCTGGAGGGTCATGGCAGCCTTCCTTGAGGCACGCCACACAACACAGAGGTATAGCAGAGGTCACAAGAGGTAGAGGAAAGTTGACAGTGCCAAGGTTAGTCTACGGCAGGGACAAGGAAACCACAGCAAGGCTACCAAGGGGCAGCTACAGGATGACAACGCCAATGATATGCTGCGGCAAGTTCAAGGCTGTCGAGGGGAAGCTATAGGCTGATAGTGCCAAGGATAGGTTGCGACAGGGTCAAGGATGTCAAGGGGAAACTACAGGCTGAAAGCGCCAAGGTTAGGTTGTCGCGGGGTCAAGGCAGCCACAACAAGGCTGTCAAGGGGCAACTATAGGTTGACAATACCAAGGATAGGTTGCGAAAGGGTCAAGGCTGCCGACGGGAAACTACAGGCTGATAGCACCAAGGATAGGCTACGACAGGTTCAAGGAATCCATGGCAAGGTTTTCGAGGGGAAACTAGAGGTTAATAGTGCCAAGGATAGGTTGTGAAAGGGTTAAGGCAACCACGATAAGGCTGTCGAGGGGTAGCTATAGGCTGACAGTGCCAAGGTTAGGCTGCGGCAGGGTTAAGGCTGCCAAGGGGCAACTAGAGGTTGACAACGCCAAGGATAAGATGCAACAGGGTCAAGGAAGCCATGACAGGGATGCCAAGGGGAAACTAAAGGCTGACAGTGCCAAGGATAGGCTGGGACAGGGTCAAGGAAGCCATGAAAAGGCTGTCGAGGGGTAGCTACAGGCTGACAGGGCCAAGGATAGGCTACAACAGGGTCAAGGAAGCCACAACAAGGTTGTCAAGGGGCATATACAGGCTGACAACGCCAAGGATAGGCTATGACCAACACATAAGAGGGGGAAACTAGCCACAATAAGGGTGACCAAAATATACAAGTCAACAAGAGGGGCTTAACCAATCACAAGATAACAACATAAAGGGTCATCTCTCTATCAAAAGGTTGAATCATAATGTGGGGGTGTCATCCTCGTACAAAGGGGGTTTCCACACTTTGATATGGGATTTATACCTTCTAGTCTAATCCAAGGGTCAAATGGTCAAAGGCAAAGAAAAATAACACTATCTACTAGATAATATGCATTAAAATTATTCAAACAATGTCATGGAAAAGTAAATTTATCAAGAACTCATTGAAAGGCAAAGAAAAAAAAAGGTATGCAAGACCTTAATATTGACAGGCATATGTGAATTTTTTTTTATTATAAATGATTGGTATTATAATATTATACATCAGTACTAGGTTTTTTTTTGTTTCTTTGCATGTCTTGCTGCTAATTTCCTAAGTATTTCATCGATATCTATGTCACCTTCCTTTACTGCGTGCTCTTCTATTGTTGATTGTCCTTTTATTCTCACATGCATTTCATTCCTTATCACATACTCACGGGGTTGAGGCACTAGATGCGGGTCATCGCCTATAGAGACAAAAAATATTAAATTTATAGGGCAAGTTATTGAATACGATTGATTTAGTTCATTAATAAGAAAAAATACGACTGTAATATAATAATTTACCTTCCCTGTGCTCCTCTTCTATTAGAGGATCTCGATGTATGTCGTGCAGATCTACCAGTAAAACCACAAAATTTATAAGTAGACAATCATAATTGAATTAGTAAAAAGAAAAAATACAATAAAAAAATTCATAAGTACAAAATTATTAAGTTACATATGATTAATATACATCCATATTACCATCGTGGCTCTCATGTGCAGCAACATCATGGGGCTGCACCGACCCAATTATGCTAGGATCAGGTTGCACCTCACCTTCATGGGGCTGCACGGAAGCACCATCATGTGGTTGCTCTCAACTATCAAACTGTTCTACAGTACTATTGATGGGCTCGGTAATATTGCTTCTCCCCTTCTATAAATAACAAATAAACATATAAAATTATTGGAAAATATCAAACGAGGATGTATTTTAAAGGTAATGAAATCATGTTATTGTGGTTATATTTTTATAATATACCATCTCAAGCACATTGCAAATTGGCGACTGTCCCAATATTTTTCGGTGATCAATTACAGCCTAGTATCCATACTTGTAACCAAGCTGGAGGTCTTCCATAGTGGATTTGGTACCAAAATTGTCCCCCTACATTGCATAAGAGTATTGATTTTTGTTATTGGTTTCCCCATGAATTACCAGAAACCTGGAAGGAAATATAACTAATAATATTGTTAAGATGTTTGATTACTTACAATTCGTACCTGTAACTTCAAATAGCCACCTTGGCCTAGTTTGTGTTGGCCATGTTTCTCAACCCTTGCCTTGGTGGCTTTCGAAGTGTTAGGGATCCTATGAAAAATTTCAAGTATGTTATATACCGCAATTGTATTTAAAAATAAAGAAAGCTAAATGTATTTAATTCAAATTGTAATTTACCTTCTTGGACCAGGTGGATTTCTTCCTTCCTTTCTCAATCTCTTCTCCTTTGCGTCCTCAATGAACACCTTCCATTCCCTCTTAGGAATAATGGGTGGACGCTCATACCTAGGGTTCTTTTGCAAGTTAACCCTATACATGTCACATATATATTTTAAATATAGGCCCACTGCTTTGGAGACCTCACTTTTGTCGAAGGTATCTACCCCAAACATATGTTCAAGGTAGTCCAAGATTTCTTTTTTGAGGTGAATACTTTGAGAATTCCACCTTGTGTGTAATGTGGGACCAAAAATTTCCAACGATTGGTCATGCAAGTGTTTATAAAACAAGTTGTTTCCTACATGCAAAAATAAACGATCATTAATTAGAAAATAATAATATACAAGATGATATATGCTTCAGATATATAACAACAAACGGTTAAAACAATTAAAAACACTTGGACATTTTAATTTCTTTATTGGAGCGCCTTTTTCATTCACCAAAAAAGTGCATGAAATTGTTCCTATGCTGGTAACGTGTGACGATCTAGGAAATGAACTAACAGTGTCATCACTGCCAGTGCCACGAGCTCCTGTGTGTGGCCCTGCCACCTCCGGCTGAAGGGTTATGTCATGTTCATGGTCCCCCGCTATAGGTGTGGACCCAGTCTGAGTATGAATGGGATCAATCGCAGGTGAAGTGTTGAATAGCCTAGCCGATATATGTTGGCTCGTGCTGGCTGGACGTTGTGGTGTACTTTATGCAACATGACTACTAACAACATCTTGTGCAGGAGCCGACTGAATCAGAGCCAAAAAATCCTATATAAGAAAGAAAAAGTTTTTTTGATTAGAAAATGTAAAATTTATAAACATGAAACATTAATAATTGAACTTACGACAAAAAAAAAATCACTTTAAGATATGGTTATTACCTTATATTTTTGAAGGTCTTCCTTCAACTGCTCTATCTTTTCTTTAGTTTCTTGATTTTGATCTTTACTCACAATCAAGCGAAGGATTTCTCTATTTGTTTTTCTGATGATTTTGTTGATTGTTACCATTATGTTGGGGTCATCCAACAAGTTTTCATTGACCCAATCATCACAACCATGGCCCGTGGGCTACATATTTCAAGAAAGAAAATTTATTTTCAATTATATAAACAAATAATAAATTTCACATTAAATGTAATTCGAAAATGTTAATCATATGCTTGTTCTGGGGGGGCTGGAGATTTTCCATGATCATCCTGCCAAGAATTAGGTGTTAGAAATCCATAAGAAATGAAATGACTCATGCAAACTCACAGAGTATGATGTGAATTATAGTGAAGTGCATTGCCTGTAATTTACCTGTTTTGAGGGGTCGGTTGGTGCTTTTCCATGATCAGCCTACCAAGAATTAGGCATTAGAAATCTATAACAAATGAAATGACTCATGCAAAAACTAAGAGTATTGTGTGCATAAGATTTAGGTGTTAGAAATCCATAACAAATAAACATCATGAACAACGATAAATTTACAAACAATGGGAATATAAATTTACAAAATGCACCACATCACATCATGATAAGTAAACATAATAGATTTCAAATTACCTCCTCCATAATAGAAATGTCCATATGTATTCGATTCAAGTTGTAATCAATCAACAACCCCTACCTTGTAGTTATTGATTTTATTGCACATACGAAAACATGGTTTCGTTCTCACCCCTCAAATATGCAATTGGGTTGCTTATTTGTTGTCCCGGGTAATGTACTATTTATAAACCCCACAATATTTCTCGATGCCTTTGGCCTTCCGTCAATATA
>JZKD02S1678633.1:1195602-1212334 GCA_000966675.3 Picea glauca | reverse complement strand
CGATTTCTGGCTTCTAGCTAGTGAGCCCAATATTGGGGGTTTTGAGGGTTTTGACATAACAAACCCTAGAGGATGATTCGGTGGTGAAAGATTCCACCTATCTTGTCCCAAGATTAGTCTTGGAGATGCAATACTCTCCCACACCATTCTATTTCCATATCTACTCAGTTGCAGGAGGATTCTACATTAGTTTCATGTGCAGATAGAGAGAGGGTGCACCAGTTGAGGGATTCCAGCAAGAGAGGTGCACCATCTTTGGAGAGAGATTCGTTGTAGGAGATTGGCAGGGCCGTTGAGGATTCTACCACTTGGGTTTTCATTGCAGGGCCTTGGAAATTAGATCTATTACTTTCTGAGACAGTTTTATGGCTCAGATTATTTCTTGAGCAGTGGGGCGAATTGAAGAGAAGGAGGGCGTTTTTGAGATCCAGATCTAGTCCGTTTGGAGGGGTTACACTTCAGATCTGACCCTGAGACTTTACCTAGTGAATTGCAGTGTCCCGATCTATATTTATGGAGAGTTTCAAAGCATTTGGAGGCCTCCTTTAGCAGGGCTGAATTATCTAGGGTTTCAGTCATCCAGTGGGGCGCACCATTCAGTGGGGGATTTCAGATCTATAGAGATTGAGAGGGATCTTGGAGATTTGGTCACCTAGGTTGTTATTACCGTCACCCGATCTATCAATTGGCATATTCATTAGGGTGATTGGACACTTTTAGCATCAAGGACAAGTTATTGAGGGTTTCAGCCTTCCATTGGAGCGTGGCATTCTTCAGCTGGAGAGTTTGACATTCAGATATGCTTGTATTGGTCTTCATTTCTTATTCATCCTTTGGAGGCATCTTTTGTATTAGTGGGAGCATTTTGTAGTAGCTATTGTCTATTGTCTATCTTCTTGGCCATCTGTTGAGCATTCCAGATCGGCATCTTCATTGTAGCAGGTTTCTCTATTTTATGAATAAAGAAGAGTTGAGACGTTTTGGCTTGTCTATCTTATTGCATATGGTTGAGGTATGTTCCATGGTTATCTCTTTTTGTTATTTTCTGCATACACACATATAAACACATCTAAAAGGTAGATCAACAAAGTGTTTGACGAAATACATCACTCAGAAAAAGTTTTAAAAAGACACCAAAACAGTGATGATCCTTGCATAATGGCTTGGGATCATTACATGTAACAGCATCACAATCGGCCAATTTATCGGAAAAGGGGTGTAACAGCATGGAAATCGTCCAATTTATCGAAAAAGGAGAGTAACAACATGGAAATTGACCAATTTATTGAGCATGGAAATTGGCCAATTTTACCGGAAAAGGTGTAACAACATAGAACTTGGTCGAACGCTACATCACTCAGTTTCTAGGAAGTTTTTCAACTTCCATAAACAAATCGTTTGACTCCTTTTGATGTACTCAACCTTGTTGTTCATCACCTACACACACATAACTACCTGATACCTTTCAAATTTGAATTTATTACCATAGTAAAGAAAAATAGAAAAATTTCAAACAAAAACAAAGAAATGCAAATTTTGCTGAGGTTATTTATATACAAGGTCTGAGCAAAAAAAATCATAAGGTTCAGAAGGGGAAGGAGAAAGATCCTTTCCTGTTAATAATTGATAACTTGTATCAACTGTACATCTAGTTTTGAATTCTTCCTTGGACAATGGATGCCGATACAAATGAAAGCGATGACCATTTTTATGTAACTGTGTATTGGATCCATAAATAGTAATCAATCAGACTGTCCCATTGGGAAAAATAGTGTCTACCTCATAAGGTCCTAGCCATTCTGTATGTAGCTTACCCTGAAATTCTTTAAAGCATGAATCATACAACAGAGCCCAATCTCCTTTTTGGAATAATTTCTTCTTGATGACTCGGTCATGCCATTTTGTTCTTTGTTGTTGAATCACTTTTGTTTGATGGATAGCATCCAAATTCTTTTCATCAAGCTCGTTGAGCTGCTGCAGTCTAGCCTTCTATGCCATAGTCAAGCCGAGGTTGACTGCTGATGTAGTTCTTAAGGTTTTAATTTTGAATTCAATGGGAAAAGAAGGGATTTTTCCATATACCAACTCATAAGGAGAAAAACCAGTTGTGTTCCTCCAAGTAGTTCGGTAATCCCATAGAGCTTCAAACAATCTGTCAGACCAATCCCTACAATGTTCACTCACTATTTTAGTAAGAATGGATTTGATAACTTTGTTGGTGCTTTCCACCTGGCCATTTCCTTGTGGATGTTATGGAGAAGTTGTTCTATGTAAAACATGATACTTACTGAGTAGAGCTTCAAACTTCTGTGATGTGAAAGGGGATCCTGCAATATTTACCAATTCTTTGGGAATGCCAAATCTAACAAATATATCTTCAAACAAAAATGCTAAGACAACTTCTTCTGAGGATCTGATGAGTGTTTTTTCCTCCACCCACTTGGTCATGTAATCTGTACAGACTAATATATAGACTTTCTAATTGGAAGGTGGGTTAATGGGCCCTATGAAATCCATGGCCCATCTCTCAAAAGGCTCTAACACTACCTAAGGCTGGAGAGGCATCTCATCCCTATGATTTGGCTAACCCATTCATTGGCAACTGTCACAAGATTGCACATATTTATTGGCATCTTGAAATATGGTGGGCCAAAAATAACCCATCCTTAAAATTTTATGCCCAATCCTTTTATCAACAAGATGACCCCCACACAGGCCATCATGGAAAGATTTCAGCAGATCATATACTTCATCATCCCTCACACATCTCCTGATTTCTTGGTCTAGGCCTGTGTAGAAAAGCTATCCTCCTATCCAACTATACCGAGCACTCTTTTGAATAATCTTCCTTCTTTCTCGAGGAGATAGATGTGGAGGTACCTTCCCTGCAACCAAATAATTAGCAATATCTTCATACCAAGGTGAGTGAGAAGATACAGAAAACAGATGTTCATCAAGAAAGGAATCATCTACAGGTGAATTATCATCATTTATATGTAATCTTGAGAGAAAATCAACAACCACATTTTTTTTCCTGGTTTATCCACTATAGTGATGTCAAATTCTTGAAGTAGTAACAACCATCTTGTTACTCGGGCATTAGTAATAGGTTTATTCATTAGATATTTAATGGCTATATGATCAATATGAATAAAAGTAGGATACCCAGTGACATAATTCCTAAATTTATTGATTGCATAAACTACTGCCAAGAATTCTCTTTCAGTAACTGTGTAATTTAACTCAGCAAGAGCCATGTTCTTGTTGATATAGTAGATAGCGTAGGGTTCTTTGTCCTCCTATTTCCCTAGTACTGCACCAATTGCAGTGTCTAAGGAATCTGAAGAAATGTGAAAAGGAAGAGCCCAATTGGGCCCTCTCAAGATGGGAGTTGTGGACAATTTCTGTTTCAGATCTGCAAAAGACAATTCACAGTTATCAGTCCAACGAAAGTCAACATCTTTTTTTAATATGAAAAACAATGGGGAGGAAAATTTATAATTTTTTTTAATGAATCTCCTGTAATACCCAACGTTCCCTAAAAAACTTCTTACCTCTTTCTAATTTGATGGAGTTGGAATGTCCAAAATTACCTGGATTTTGGTTGGATCTACCTGAATCCCTACATAAGAAATGAAGTTTCCCAGCACTACCCCTTCGCTCATCATCATATGGCACTTTTCTGTAATTAAAGAAAGATGAGACTGTATACATATTTTGAGCACTTTTTCCTGATTAGACAAATCTTCTTCGAAATCAGTACCATAAGGTGTAAATTCATCCATGAATATTTCCATACAGTCATTCACCATATCAGAGAAAATACCAATCACAACTCTCTGGAAAGTGGCTAGTGCATTACATAAGCCAAATGGGAGAACCTTGTAAGAAAATGTACCCCAAGAGCTGTTAAAGGTGGTCTTATATTGGACTTGTGGGGGCAATTTTTATCTGGTTATAGTCACTGAATCCATCTAGAAAAGAGAAAAACTTTTTCCCAGCTAGGTTGTCTAAAACCTGATCAATAAATGGAAGAGGGGAATGATCCTTCTGTGTGGCCTTATTCAGGGCTCTATAGTCCAAACACACTCTCCACTTGCCATTCTTTTTAGGCACAATAACCAACGGTGATACCCACTCACTGTCTGACATAGGATAGATGAATCCGACATTAAGAAGTTTATGAAGTTCTTCCTTAACAATTTCTTTAAGGTTTGGGTTCATCCTCCTTTGCGGTTGGAAAATGGGTTGGCATTCTTCCTTGATGTATATATGGTGGGTGCATAATTCATAGGGAATGTCTTTCATATCCATGTAATCTGAGGAAAATGCTTCTTTATTTTCAATCAATAATTTCATCAATCGACGAGTTTCAGCAGTGGATAGGTTGGGATTGATGTTCAAGGTTTTCCTAGTTTCGATTTCTACAGCGATGCTCTTAGAACTGACTCTAGGAAATAATTTAGTTGTTCTTATTTAATCATTTGTTTTTACAGCGTTCATTGTTATAGTGGTTGTTGTTACAGTTGAATCATTTTGATTGTCAGTGGTTTCCAAGAACATTTCCGAGTTCATTTCTTCCTGAGCAATAGGGTCAAAGACTCTAATCAATTAGTGGTGTGTGTTCTGTGCAACAGTAGAGGGGTCACAAATAAATTAGTTGATTAACTTGTCCTCTATATCATCTTTGAAACTCAGGGCTTTTCCTATGGTTAACACATGCAGAGCACTTTCATCCTCAGTGTCCATCCATAAAGAATTTTTAGGTTCTGTACTGGGTGTAGCATGAGGATATAGGGTAAGTTTTTTTGTGTCATAAACATCAGAGATGGTCATGGAACTAGATCTACAACCAATGAAAGCATTAGAAATAGCTAACCATGGTCTTCCCAGAATTAGAGGGTGGCCCCCTAGACAGGTTTTGGGTTGCAAAACGACAAAATCAGCAGGAAACTCCAATGAATCAACTTAAATGAATAAATCATCGATTACTCCTTCTGGTCTAATGGTAGAATGATTAGTTAATTCTAGAACAGTAGGAGTTGGTCGGATTTGTGTTCTGAGTTGCAACAATTGCATAGTTTCTATTGGAATGATGTTGATTATTGCTCCTAAGTCAACTAGTACATGGGGAATAGATGTCTGTCCAATTTTGACAGTGATTGTAGGGTTTCCTGGGTCACCATATTTGATAGGTAGGGTTTTTCCTAACATCAGCTCAGAAAAATCCCCCACTACATGCACTGTGAGGGGGTCCTTAGGTTTTCGTCCAGGTTTCCTGATACAGAGATCTCTCATAGTCTTGGCATAAATAGGGACATCTCTTATCGCTTGCAATAGTGGAATATTAACATGCAGATTTTGAAATTCTCCTAAGAGATTGAAAGAGGGTAATTCCATAGGCTTGGTAATTTTCAGTCTTTCAGAGAATGGTGGGTCTATTGATTCTATAATGGGTTGGTCAATTTCTTATGTATCAACAGATGGTCTTTCCCCTAATTCTTTATCTGATTCTGAAGATGGAGCATCTTTAATTATTGGTTCGAGTATTCTCCCTGATCTTAATTTTATTTCATCACAAGGCATAGAAGTAATAGACAAGGCTGGCACATTTTGTATATCTATGTTCTGAATGGCCTTATTATTTGGATTTGGGTTAGGTTGCATAGGCATCTGAGGTCGTAAGGGATGATTTTTTGGTGGTACATTGGGAGGCAACTGTAGCTATTGCTGATGGTACTGGGGTTGGAACTGTTGTTTGATAGGAGTTCGGTTGGTGATGGTTTTGATAACTGAGTTGTTGTTGAGGGCCTCTCCAATATGGGTTCCATTTCCCCTGGTGATTTTGCTGTTGGGGCATAGGTAACCATGCATTGGGATCCTAATAAGAGGGTGGCATCTGATTTGGACGGGGGGCATTCGTCTGGCCATAAGGTAGATGATTGTTCCAATTATTAAATGCTACATGAGAGAATTGAGAGTTCATTCTGCTTGTTTCTATTTGACCTGCAAAGTTTCCATTTGTGAAGCAAAAGAGTTAATCATCTATGTTTTGAAATTTTCTAACATATTACCTATTTCTACTCTTGTTTCTCCTCCATTAGCTGATTTCTGTACCCTTAAAAAAGTGGTATCCTTGGTAGCTGACTTACTCCTTGTAGCTCCTCGAGAACATATTTTACAGAAATCTACAATGTCCTCATAGGATTCCTTAGATATATCTCCCTTGCCAAGCATATTCATCATATCTAAACAATCTTCTCTAACTCCTTTTAGCAAAATGGTTTTCAGGATGTCCTTACTTACATCTGGATGTCCAGACCTTTGTAGATTATATTAGAGTCGCTCCACAAAATCTTCAAGGGTCTCATCCTCCTTCTGTGACATCTTGAATAGTTCCTCTCTTCGTTCCCTTGTTCAACAGTAGTCTTGGTATTTGTTTAGGAAAAGCTGCTTCATTTGTACCCATGTTGAAATGTTTTCTCCTCCAAGGCTCATGAACCATCTTAAAGCATTACCTTTCAATGAAGCTGGAAACAGTTTAAGCTTCTGCACAGTGGTAGTGTAGTCATAGATTCTACACAAAATGTCAAATTCAAATAGAAACTCATCCAGATCTTCAGTAGATAATCCATGAAAATTTGGGAGAGCTGAGAGAGGCATGTTTTTCATAGGAGCCATCCCTTGTGTGGGAACATCAGAAATAGGAAAGACCAGGGTAGAGATAGTATTTTCATTATTTACCTGATCTTCGTTGTTTTGTGGATTTTCCTGGTGTAATTCTTCTTCATTATCCCCTAGATTTTCCATATGTGCTCTTTCTCTCCACTCTACTCGAAAATCATCCCACTCTTCTTTAGTGACTATCCAACCATTGATCTGATAAACCATTTCTTCTGGATTTTCCCTGTTCTGAGATGCACTTCCTTGATCTTCAATATTCTCCAATGTTGCTTGCTGAATTGTTAGTGACAAATCTTCAGCCCTGTCTCCAACTTTTGATGAAAATGATGTTTCAAGAAGGGGTATTTCTAATGACTATGGATTATGTCTTCTTGGAGAAATTTCAGGGCGAAAAATAGATCCTGAAGAAGAATCTACTCTGGCTATAATCTCATCAATAAAGGTTTTCCTTCCCAGTATGTTAGGATTTCTTCCTCAACGTCCTTTGGTACCTGTAGGGTTAGTATTTTGGGGGATTCGTTCTCGTGTTTCTTGATTCATGTAGATTATTGATTCTAAGAAAGAAAACTAATGTGCTTACAAAAATCTATAATTATCATCCCCGACAATGGCGCCAAAATGTTGGGCACTTTAATTGTCTGATTGAATAGAAAATCAAAGTGTTCAATATAAATTGTCAACTCAGGGAAGTCTGTTATTTCAAGATAATTATGCACAGTCTATGATAGATTATGAAAGAAACTCTAATCTAATTGTAGTAGGGAAGTTTAAAAAGGAGCAAAAATTATCACCAACACGGTTGTGCTAATACAGCGGGAGTTTTACACATTTGAAATCATAATTGCAATCTAAATTGATGAATGTATAAGAACCCTGGATTGCCTACTATAATCTAACTTTCTAATTTAATTTTGCAGGAAGAATTTCTATACTATTTGCAGAAAGGAAATATACTTATTGCAAGAAAGTACTTCACACTTTTATTTCTTTTACTTGGAAACAAGATTTTAACCTAATGCAGAAAAAGGGAAAACAGTTCTCCAACAGTGTTCAGCAATCGACTTCTAATTCTCATGAGACAAATTTATGTGCATCTAACAAGAAGGAACTAGACTGTAATAGCAGTTATATTCTAGAAATGTTTAACAGATAAATCAATTGTAAGAACAACTAATCTAGAATTCAAAAAAGAGGGGAATCGGTGAGGAAGGTGGGCCCTTTCCTTCTCACTGAATCTGCTCAAAGGAATAGGTTACAGTATGCTAAAGGAATTCAATCCACTCTTTCATTCAATTGCCAAAATGTTCGTGTACAATAACCTTTACTTCACTTTCTCTCTGTCAAAGAAGAGCTACCCCTGATTACAAAAGCTCTGTTATTTAAAGTCAGAGTCATTCAATTGAAACACAATCAGAACAGCCTTGAGAATCCCCCCCCCGATTCTCAAGCTATTCATAGTAGATCATTAATACAAGATCTTCATCAACATAATAAGCTAGTAGGTGTAATCAGCAGGTGTTGCAACAGTCGTGTAACAACAAGACTGGTGGCATCTGTTGTAACAGTCGTATAACAGCTTCCTGGACTAGTGGGGATCTGTTGCATCAGTCATGTAACAACTTCCAGGATTGGTGGCATCTGTTGCAACATTCATGTAACATCTTCCAATATTGACGAGCTTCTGTTGCAGTAGTCATGTAACGACTTCCAAGATTGGCATATAGTTGTAACAACAACGAGTTTCTTGAAGTGGGTTGTTCTAAGCATTTTGATCATTAGCTAAATCATTTCATGGGTAAAATATGTTAAAATTACCAATCAAACATGTTAAGTAAATGAAAATATAAAATAAAGATGAATAGTTAATATCTTGGGAAAAAGGGTCTTAGCATGCATTATAATATTCATTAGCTTAGAAATGAGAAGGTTGAATGGCCAAAAGATGTGGTGAAAAGGGGACATTTCTGGGTCCTAACAATTTGCAGAAGGGGTCGATGGTGATGACTGGGTGTAGAAGAGTGGGTGGTGCTCCTGCTTTGTTTACATAAATCTAGCATTTGTCACATCACTTGACAACGTGGATGCAGTCATGAAACAATGTGGGCCAAAAGTATCCTTCTTGAATGATTTTTTGGGCGGTGGACATACCTGAGAGGTGGCCACCGCAAGCTCCGCTATGGCAATCGTTCAAGACCCTATCTCCTTCATCGATGGTCAAACATCGGCGGAGTATGGTGTCGACCCCACGTCGATACAAAATTTCTCCAATAAGGAGGTACCAAGGGGCCTGATGGCGAATGCGCCAACGATCATATTGAGAGAGATGAGATCCAAACATTTTTGTTCAAAGGTAGATGAGAAGGTCGCCATACCAAGGGTCATCAGAGGGGATGTAGAAGAGGTGTTCGTCAGGGAAATATGTATTGACAGGTGATCCTGTAGTGTCTGAGGGAAACACCATGATGAGTTCTGCGAGAAAAAGTACTTTCTTGAATTTGGGAGTTGAAAAATATAGGTCGTATTCCTGAAGGATGATGATCCATTGGGCAAAATTTCCATTAATTTTATGTCGACTAAGCAAGTACTACATGGGGTTGGAATATTCCATGACTTTAGTAGTGTGAAGTAAGATATAATGACGTAGTTTTTGGACTGCGAGGGGGAGTTTCTCTTCATGATTGTATTTCATGAGCCGCCCTAAAAGATTTTTACCGATGTAGTAAATAACATGATCACGGCCATCATCCACTAATTGGACAAGAACTCCTAATACTGAGATGGTTGAGGCTGACAAGTAGAGGATATAATCGTGATCATAGTTGGGAGGACTAATAAAAGGGGCATTGGATAATGTTTCTTTTAAATCATAAAATGTGGTTTGGGCATGTTCATCCCATTGAAATGGGATATCGTGACGCAGTAAGTGAAGGAAACCATGCGCGCAAGTGGCGTAGTCTAGGAAAAAGCATCATAAAAAGTTTGTTTTGCCTTGTAGGCTCTGCAGTTGGTGCAAATTCCTAGGTGGTGGAATTTATGTGATATATTGGACCTTGAGGGGGTCGATGGTGATGTCATGTTGGGAGACTATGAACCCAAGGAGTCTTCTAGCGGTGACGTAAAATACGCACTTGAGGGGGTTCAAGAAGATATTGTACTAGCGACATCGCTGAAAAACGACTCGTAAGTCGTCTAGATGTTGGGTTCGTTTCTTGGATCAAGCAATGAGGTCATCCAAGTAAGAGAGGATGATGTGAGAAATATCATGGAAACATTAATTCATGGCTTGTTGGAACGTAGCACATGCATTCTTGAGTCCAAAAGGCATGACCCAATAAGAAAAAGTACCCCATGGGGTGGTAAATGAGGTTTTATACTGATCTGCTGGATGGATTTGTATTTGACTATATCCAGAGAACCCATCCATGAAGGACTAGGCCTCGGAGCCTGCATAGTCATCGATAATTTGGTCGATGAAAGGGGTTGGGAAGTTGTCTTTGGAACAAGCATGATTGAGATCACGAAAGTCAGTGCAGACGCAAATTGTGCCCTATTTTTTGTTAACGGGGATGGGGTTGGAGACCCATGAGGTATACGCGATGGGGTATATGAAACCAAAAGTGCATAACTTGTCAATTTCAGCTTTGATAGCCACAACTTTGGATGGGTGAAGTAGTCGTTGCTTTTGACAGACTGGGGCGACATCTGGCCATGTGTCGATGCGATGTTCGACGATAGAAGGATCAAAGTTGGGATCTATGTATATGACCAGGAAAAAATATCTTGGTATTCATGAAAGAGAGATTTGTAAGCTGTGAGTTCCTCAAGGGAACATGCAGCGCCAATGGTGATTTCTTCTATGATTCTTGGTTTGATGGAAATGTCGATTTTGATAGTGGAGGAAATGTTGGCCATGTTTCCTTCTTCAAAAGCATTGAGGGAAAGGATAGGGTTATTGAACCAATCTATATGCCTTGATGGAATAAAATCCTTGGTTTTGATTGAACATATGGAGGCTTGGATAGGAGGTTCAAAGGATTCCTGTGCAAGAAAAAACACTTTGCGATGAAGCGCATTCCATGGGAAATCGGGGGTAGTTAGTTCCTCTAGGACATCTTCATCGCAGTGGAAAGTGTGAGAATATAGAGGATCCAAGGAGGTAACATTGGTGACTTACACCCTGTGATTGTCTTGTCATGGTGAAGATGTAGAGGGGGTATCGCCACTATGGTGCAATGGCGCGCTTGACATAAACCAAATGTTTAGACACTGTGGGTTGAAAACTGTGGTCAGGGGTAAGATTTCTTGAGGGAAATGAACTGGAGAATTGGGAGGATTTGGGGGATAATCCTCAAACAGTCTATCCATGAACCATGGAGGGGTGGGAAGTGACTCAGGTTCAGGGGAGGTGATGTGAACAATATATGGAGAGGGGATAGGGGGAATCACGTGTATCACAAAAAGTGAGGTGGTTGGAGGATTTTGAATAAAGGTCATTTGATGATGCCTGTATTCAATGATAAAAGGATACAGGTACATGAAATGATTAAGTGAGTCACAAAGAGAGCAAGGTCACCTCATCCATTCATTGAATGAGTTCGAGACATAATGGATGTTGATGACATGGGTACCTGACGACATGGGTGGAGAGGGATCTTGCTGAAAACTTTGATGTATCATCGTTAGCGTCTGTCGAAACTGAGGTAGAGAGGGGAAATGATGAGTGTAGTGGCCATACTTTGAACAGATGGCACATGTGAATTTGGTTCACAACCCTTTATTTCATGTAGTCAGGGAAGCTGTGGTACTACTAGGTGTGCTTGGTGAAGCGATGAGTGATGTGGTTTCTCAAGGGAGTTGGATCAGATTGCGTAACTCAGGAAGAGAAGGACATATATTAATGGGGTGTCCCTCTCTTTTTCATAGTGTGCAAGGAGGTTGAACTTGAGGAGAAAGGGGCTTGGTGGTCTCTTTATTCTTCCATCTTCCCCCAGCCATAGCAGTGGTGCCAGCTAGTTGGGGTGAGGGTGGTGTGGTCGGAGTTAGTACTAGAATCTACATCAGGATTCCCTCTAATTGGGGAGGGAGGGATGGTTGAGGAACCATCATGGGTGGGTGTAGATACCATACTAGAATGGAAAGCACCATGTTGAGAAGGGTAAGTATTGTGGCTACCTGAATATCTTCTACTCCTAATGGGGGGTAGAAGAAGGGGATCTAAGTAATGGCTTGGAGGATTTTTTCCCAAACCGGGATTTTCCCTTGGGGAAGTGTGAAATTGGGGATAAGTGGTGTCGTAGGGTTCTCAGGTAATCCCTGAGGGAGAATTTATTCAAATATTGGGATGTTGAGGAGTGGAGAAGCCTCAGTGAGAGGAATGGTATCCCTGGTTTCAGTTCCATTAGAAGATATGACACACACTTGTGTTGAGGGGTGTATGAGCAGTGGTGCTCCATGGTATGCCCCCAGAAAAGATGGATCTTTGAATATTCTGGGGCCCATATACATGAGTGGGTACACGTCAGAACTAGTGTGGACAAGAGGTAAGATGTTATCTATGTTGGAGGAGTGGTTAGGCTCGTAATGGGAAACTTGGTTGATGGTGATGATTTTCCCATTGTGGGGGAACATCATCATTCGAAACACAAAAGAGGCCACTGCTTTCATAGCATACATGTAGCTATGACCAAACAAGATTTTATAATCGAGCGGGGCATCTATAAATTCAATGTAGATAAGGATGGTCTTGCCCTTGAGTTCAATGGGGACATTTTGAAATATCCCTTCAGGGGAAGATGGTTGACCATCATAAGCTCTTAAAGTTATGGCAGATGGTACTAGCTCTGGGTAGCCAAGTTTCTGCCATACAATATTGGACATGATGCATGTGGATGCACCTTCATCAATGATACATCGATGAACCATGATGTTCTGAATCTTGACTAGAATATGGAAAGATACCAAAGAAGAGAGACGAGGTTCCCCGCAATCTAGATCAAATGTGATGAGTCTAGTATCAGCTGGGTCGATTTCCCCCAAGGAGGAAAGCAAGGATTTCCATTGAGTTGGAAAGGTTTGGAGGACTTCCAATCCAACATGGTTGCAGGGAAACATGCCAAGTCATCGACCAGACTGTAATTATGTGCTGCCCTAGCCTGAGGATTGTTGACATTTCGTCATAACGAGATGTGGTAGATATGAATGGAGGGTTCAATGTTAGGGAAAGGAATCATCAAGGGTTGTCTGGCTATGATTGGAGCTTCTTCAAAAGTGGTGAGAGTATATTCAGGGGATGTGTTGTATTGACAACTATGGATTTGCAGAAGAATTTTTTCTTCGCTAGTGAGGAGGATATTGCGATTCACCGGATTTCCAAGGTTTTGATACTGTCCAATTTGTGGTGGGGGAGGATGTATCTCCTGTTGGGTATTCATCACACCTTGGTGTGGAATAGGGTTTTGCAACATGATCAGGGGTGGTTGCTGTAAATATTGTTGTGGGGCCTGCTGAGGGGCAGGCGCGCTAAAGGATGCAACGCATTCATGGAATCTTTCATCCATTTAAATTCGGAAATTTGGGGGCAATGGTGAGTGTAATGGCCATGCTCACCACAAAGAGTGCAAGGGAAGTAAGTATGGATTTTTTTGTTGTTGTTCCTCCCTTGGATTTTTTTGTTATTGTCCCCTTGGGGGTTCTGGTTACCCTGGTTTTGGTTGCCCCCAGTAGGTTGGTTTTTTGGGGGGTTATTTTCACTTGGTCCCAGGTTATTATTGTTTTGTTTTTTCCCTTTCTTCTTGTCATTATTCGAATGATGGGCCATATTTTCCGTATTCAATTGTTCAAAATTTTGAAATTGTTGAATGGGAGAGGGATGAACAAAGTTAACACCGGTGTGTGGTTGTCCTTGTGGTGTAGCAATCAGCTGCGGAGGACCGGGAAATGGAAAATACAGATTTTTTTGTGGCAACAATCCATAGGGTGCATAGGAAGGAAAAGTGCTTTCACTAGTGCCCAGGTAATAAGCTGAGGTAGAGGGGGTACCTAAACTTGGTTGAGAGGTCGGGCACATCATGGGTGTCGGAAAGGGTCCACTCATGGGTGGAGGAAGGGCCACAAGGTATGGTTTTTGATAAGGGGGAGGATGGTAATAAGGTGGCCCTCCATATTGGGGTGTACCGTACATAGGTGGTTGGATGTATGGGTTATGGTGTGTTGTGGTACCAATCAATCCATACGCTGTGTGAGACATCCCAGGTTTGTCCTGGATGAATGGTATGGGTCTCGGTGTGTCAGGTATTACTGTGTATAAGTAACCCGATTGAGCATAAATGAGGTCGTATTGTTGAGTCTTGCTGATGGATTCCTCTTTGATTTGGGGGAAGGTGGATGCCACATCTTTGGCAAGGATAGAGACAAGTGATTTGAGAAACCAATCGAGACATTGTTCTTTGGTGGTTTCTGCTTTGCATAAACTACATCATCGATGCCATTTGTGAATGTGGTCAGTGATATGTGTAGCCGAGGTTTGTTTTCACTTGGAGAGCAGTTCGAGACCAATATCATGACGAACTGGTAGTTGAAAGAAGGCCAAAAATTCTTTGACGAAGGATTCAAAAGTCACATGGGACCCTGATTTTTTGTCCACATATCATTTGGTTGATGGACCAGTCAGTGTGTGCTGAAATCACCTTAAGCGGACAGAGTTATGCATGATGTTGTTTGAAGAGCACCATAAGTGAAAGGTAATGACATGGTTGGCGAGGTCTTCCCCTGATTTACCTTCAAATTTTGGAATGTTTGAAGGTAGTTTGGTAGGAATATTGGGCCATGTGGGGTCATGCAATATAGGGTCATTCATGAGTTTACTCAAATCATGAATGTTGAGGGACATCAAATATGGCATGGGGGGTGGTGGTGGAGGGTTAGTTCCAACCATGGTGTAAGTAGGTAGTGGACCTGACCCTTGAGGGGGGTTTGGTGGGGTTGTACTTCTTCCTTGAGAAGAAGCTTGACCTCCACCTCCTTGTGAGGGAGAGCTAGTAGATGGATGGCCTTGGGAAGTGGACCCAAGTAAGGTGGAACCAAGCAAAGAAAATCCCAAAAGAGTGGCACTCACAGGGGTGTGAGATGGTTGATCCGGTGAGTTGGAAATACTAGGAACTCCTCCTAGGATAGGAGGGAGATTTTGCAAGTGTCTGGAATGACGAGGATTCTGTGGGTCCCCTATGATGTCCGAATAGAAAAGTGAATGTGTACAAATATTGATGAGAGCAATAAGTGAACAAGAGACTTGTATAATTTCGAACCTTCACAATATATCTCACAATCGCATGCAACCAAGTGAGTATCATACATAAATCAACTGATAACTAAGCATACATGTGGGTAGGTGGATTTTTTCTGTGGGAGAACAAATAAGACAAATGCTCATGTCCTAAAAAGGTGTAACATCCTTCCTCTCAAATAGCACTAGACCTTCCAATAACACTCAACAGTGGGGTCTGAAGCCAACAGAAGAGGAACTAGTAAAGGATGAAATAATAAGTGATAATGAGGGGTGGAGGGTGCATATCCCGAAAGATCTGGTGGTATTTCCCAATAGCCACACAAAATCTGATCAAGGTGAAATTGCATCCCACAACTTCCACCTGGGTATATGTCCTAAATTTGGCCACTAGGTACCTTAGTCAAAGTGCAGTATTTAGATTTTCGGCCTCAGAAATGGGTCACGGGCTGGATCCCTTCCAAGAGTTGGGTGACTCAAGGGGGGATGCACAAAACAACTGCACCTTGGCCTTCCACCCTTCATAGGTATCTCACTACCTTATGGTGTTAGGAACACTTGACTTGGAGGATTTTTAAGTTCCCTAATTGTCAACTTCTAAAGTTTGAAGATGTGAGAACCAGATAACGAGGGGTTATTTGGATGCCTACCCCAAGATCCTGCCTAGATTAAAAAATTTCTTTTGGCACCTCCTGTGGAGGAAAACTTAGTGATTTTTAGAAAAAATTTAGATGTGGTTGGTTGAGAGATTGGGGGTGTGAACCAATCTCGTTGGAATTAAGTGGGTGTGGATAATTTCTTCAAGAAATAGTGTGATGTTTCAGAATCCCTTTGGAGGAAACCTACTTCAACCTCAAAAATTTGATATGAAATTATGTGAATCAGGAGTGACTTTGTGTGTGATAAAGTGAACAAATGTGCCAAATTTTAATTAGTTAGGTGTCGATTTACAACATGTGGACTTCCCGTGGTCCTTACAAATCTTGATTACCTATCTTGCTAGATGTCATTGGTACAACCTTGAGAAATTTTAAAATCCCTAAAGAACTAGCATGTGGACATATGGGTCCTTACCACTCCTTTAAACTCCCTAATGTGATTTATACTAAGAAATCTTCAAAAAACTATCCTAGATTGTAAGCATGTGGGCATGTATGGGCCCGTTACTTTTGATATTTAAACTCTCCTAGTGATGTAAACTAAGAAAGTAATTTCAAAAACTACCCTAATTTTGCAACATGTGGGCATGTATGGGCCCTTACAGATTTAATATGTTTGAAAATAAACTAAGAGGAACCCTAGGGGGGCTTTGTCCTCTCCTAAAGATTTTGTTAAGGGAGATGAAATGTCTCCTTAATCACCTTTCTGATTCTCAATATCGCTCTATGGTGCGAGAGAAGAGCATACTCAATTATTAAAGTTTGATTTCTAGTCCCAATGCAAGTGTTTTTATATGTGATAGAAAAAAATCTCAACTTAACTTTTACAATCAAAACAAGCCATCCATGTGGAAAATAAAGAAAAAGAGGAGAAATGTGGTTTTTTTTAAACCCCTAAGTGCCTATGTTTTGAATAACCTTTTGTGTGGGAAAGGAATCTAAGTGTAGTTCATTTACAATTTGCAAAAAAGAAAGATTTTGAAGGCTAGGGGCCTTCAAATCATCACAAAAACTCTTACAATTTCAGAATTTTGGACAGATGCACGGGTTACAGATCAAACAAAGGTGCAATGGATGCACAATGCGCAGAGAACCAAGGACCTTTTGG
>JZKD02S1678633.1:1176387-1195485 GCA_000966675.3 Picea glauca | reverse complement strand
GGGGGGGGATTTTAAGTGGAATTCTCCTCCTCCAGCTCCAAACTTAGCTCTTGACAGGTAAGGCTAGACCGATTATGGTTCCTACAAGGCAAATGGGTCAAAAATAAGTGCTCAAACAACCCAAATAGGGAGGAAATTCATACCTTATCCCCAATATGGTCACCAATCTGTTGTGTGTGTTTTGTTACTTGGGTGAGAAAAACAAGGGAACTTACAAGTCTAGTTGGGCCTGTTGGACAAGACATAGGTTAGTGTATGAATTAAACAATCCAAGCACATGAAATAAATAAACAAATAAACTAAAAACAACTAAGGAAATAAAACTACAATGTAGAAGAAACTTTGAACCAAAATCAATCAACCAAATGATCGAGATTATGCCACCAATGGATAACTATATTAGTTGGAAAAACACCATAGAGAAAGGAGGACTTATGGATCCCCTCTTCTTCCTTGGGAGGGCTCTTGAATCCCCTATTTGAGAGATCTTCTTACAATGACATACTAGAAAGCAAATGGTGAAGAAATCTAATCTTATTCCCTCAAGAGGTGAGGGGAATCACTTATTGGAATGTCGCTAGAAGGATCCAATAAGAAAAGAGGTTTCTTGAAGGAGGATTGAGGCAGCATAACATTACTATGAGATTCTTAAATTCTTAGTGCCCATGGCCTCCATTTATAGCATGTCTTTGAGGAAATATCCAACTGATTCTTAGTGTGGACAAGGGGCCCTTTAGGGCACCCTTAGGTCTTTGACCATCCCCCTATTCGGATTCAGCTTGGATTTGAGGGTCAAATCAAGTTGGGAGTTGGTATAGAAGTGGGCGATGGGCCAACAAGAACCATAAATGCATCGTTCATAGGAGTGCGTGACTTTTCTCGTACACAGTCGTGCATATGGCGCATTGTGTTCTCTATGGGCTTCTTTTGCCCAGGCATTGTGTGTGTGCTTCCTTTAGTGTTTCAGTGCATGTCAATTTTTTGACCAGTTGTATAGTTTTTTCCCCTTGGAAATACACATTTGGTGTTCCAGGTGAACTAATAGGTGTTTGGAGATGCTATATTCTTGTAACCATTTGCATGCAATGCTACGGATGAAATTTTAGTGATAGATCTATGATCTGGATCGGGGTTTAACTCCATTAAAGTAGGAAACCAATCTACCACACAACAATCTCAATTCTACAACTTCATGCTTGGAATAGGCGAAACAAAGTCTCACACAAGTCTGTCCAATTCAACACGTCCACAACTCACAGATCTATGAAATCGAACACACAAAAAACTATATCCTCAAACCTCTCATACACACTTGGGCCTCCCATGAGGGAGTTACCCAGAGTGGTAACCCACTCTGATACCAAATTGCAAATAAAGATGCACACCAAAGCTATTTTCCATTACGTATAATCACAATATAAATACAATTACAAGTACCTTAAGATAGATAGCTA
The DNA here is from genome assembly GCA_000966675.3 of Picea glauca. NCBI lineage: Eukaryota > Viridiplantae > Streptophyta > Pinopsida > Pinales > Pinaceae > Picea > Picea glauca. The sequence continues at coordinate 1,194,031 of JZKD02S1678633.1, read as the reverse complement.
TCTTAACTACACAATCGAGATAGTTGAGATAATATCTCTATAACAAACTCATACCCAAACCAATTCTATTGTAAGAATTATTCTAACAATTTATCTATTTAAATACACTATTAATAATAAACATTTTCAGTCCTCTACAGTATAAAGTGAGTGATGTTAATGATAGGAGTACCAACATCCACATAAATTGATGCCCATCTCCTTAGTTATGCATTTTACATGCATTTATATTTAAAATGTATATCTCCACTATATATGATATTATAGCAATTTTAGAGCATTATCATAGCAAGTGGAATCATATTTTCAATTTGATTGTCCTTTGACAATTTGAAAATTGAATGTTGTTTATTCCTCCGATGAATATATCTCAAGCATTACATTGATTACAAGAATCATTTTAATGAATATATCTCAAACATGGCATTGAGTACAAGAATCATTTTAATGCACACCTTAACATAGTTAGTATGTATCTCATCCCTTGTTCATGTAGACATGTATATAGGAGAAGCAGGTAGATTTAGTGAACAATGTGTGGGTCTACAACATATGCACATGAATAAAATCACCTATGTTGAACATTCACAAGATATAAAGCATCATCCATGCATTGAGGATGTAAAATTCATAGCTAGGATAAATGATTAAATGAAGAAGTTTATTAAATAAGTAATTGAGATAATACAAAAACAAGATACGATGTATCTTCAATCTAATCATAGTAATCATCATGAAGATGGGTTCAAAAGGTTTGTCCAAAACGATATCAAAATTACTTTAAAATTGGATTCTCTCTAGAAACCATATCTAACAAATAATCAATTTCCTCTTTGTTGTATTTAAAGGTGCTTTATATGAGTATAAGGGAGATGTGTAATTCCTTCCATGCTCAACATTGAATTGACACATTACATTTTAAAAAATATTAACAACAAAAAAAATTAAATTTCTACCATAAATAAAATATTTCAATTTCCACCATAATATTACATAGAGAGAGATAACGTAATTAAAAGTTAAAAAAAAAAATGGTTAAACCCATTTCAATGGTGTGTTGTCGAATATGAAGGATATGTAATTCCTTCCCTCCTCAACATGGAATTAACATGTTGTGTGTGTGTGTGTGTGTGTGTGTGTGTATCCATTTTAACTCTGGAAATTCACCTCGTATGATAGATCTAGAGTTAAAATGGATTTGCATGGTACTTAAATTACAACAAATACACATACTAATTCAATCACTTTAAAAGACAATTAACAAAATCAAAGATTAGATAGTGAATGAAATCATTAATAGGAGAGAAGACAAGAAATTCAAAAAGTTGAAATATCCTTCAGGGAAATTGTAAATGGTAGAATGGGATGAGAAACTATGTTCGAAGCAAGTATTCCAACCTTTAATGTAGTTAGTGGATTGAATGGACCTTTATTTGTTTCAATCATTTTCTCATTCTATACAAAAGGTATCGTTATATCATATTTGACCACCCTTAGGCTAGAAAGGTTGGGATTAACTCATCATTATGCTTTTATAATCCTGCATATCAATGTTCAAAGTTATTTTACACTGATTATTATAGGCCATTAACACTAAATAAAATTGCACATAACAAAACAAATTCAAAACATAGGCTTGAAAGAAAATAAAATTATAGGATCTTATGATAAAGCATTGACGTCGGATATGAAACCTTGAGCAATATCTAAAAATTTGTTGAATTCTATATCCTAAAGAATTTTGTAAATTTGCTAAACAATTATATAAAGTAAATGCACTTCCTGGAGTAAAAGTCCATGTAAAAGCATGATCGATCAATTAGAAGATAGGAAAGATACAATGATGATATTGGATGAATTACATATGATCAATCCATCAACTTTGGACTTCTCAAGTCCATGTTTTATGGTCAACAAGCATAGTGAAATAAAAAGAGGCAATCAGAAGTAAGGTGAAATAAAAAGCGGCAGCAAGAAGTAAGGTTATACTAACTCTGATTCTGATTCCAAGAGTGGATTTCATCGAATAAGAAAAAAATCCAAAAAACATACATAAAACAACATTTAGTATTCTTAGAAAATAATTGAAGGGATTGTAATGACATTTGGTATTTGTAATTCTCTAACCTACTTTAAACAATGGATAGTCTTTATTTTTAGTTCTTATTATTCCTTCAATCTTGTATACATAAATAATATTTTGATTATTCATCTTCAAGATCTTGTAGCTTTTCAAAGACATCATAATAATTCTATCATAAAGAAATATGGAAAAGGAAAGGGAGGAAATTGAATTTCTTGGAGTGCATATTAAAATTGGAAAAGCGAAAATACAACAACAAATTTATGAAATGCATGAAAATTTCCCAAATACAATAGAATCTCCAAAGATTGTAATCATTCCTAATAAGTTTCAATTATATTCTATCTTTCTTAAATTTACATATATCCATCTTAAATATGGATCTATTAAGCACTGAGATCAAATCTCTTGAAGTGTAATTTTTTTTAATAATTTAAGATGGATTTAGGCTAAGCAGAAGAGAAGGATAACACTATTTTTATGTAAATATTTTATTTATAGTATTTTTTTTTTGTGTAAATACAGATCTCTCTTTTTATCTCTTTATATAGTTATTTTTATATTAGGTGTACATATAAAATCTCTGTTTAGTGCGCATACACACACATATTTTATTTATATTTATATCTATATTTTTTCCTTATATTCTAACTAGATATGAAATTTCAAAAAATGCCTAAGATGACTCAAGCTCATTTATATGGATTTAAAAGAATTTGGTTCTACAGTTATGGAGAAATGGAATTTTCATTTTGTTGCCACACACACACATACATTGAGATCCCTCTCTTGTAAGTTTTATTTCAAAATAGATAAGGCCTATGTCGAAGAATAGTTCTACTACATATGGTATCATAGCCAGCGCAATCTCACATAATATCTTGTGTTCTCACATGTTTTTTTCTTATTATTTTTTCATTAGAATTGTATAACATATTTGACTTAACTCATGACATGGGAAACAACATCCTAGAAGTTGGTCTCAAGAATCTACCATAACCTCTATCCATAATAGAGAGTGGGTTTGTAGAGGCTCAAGTGCAAAGAGATATCAAGATTGTGTTATGGTTGGATATCTAAAGATCCTCAATGAAATGTTCCCTCAAAACTTTGATTTGTTATTCAGTTTTAATTTGGAAACAACTTTCACAAGATTTTTTAAGCTTAGTATCCTATTATTCTAATACATGGAATTATTGAACAGACTCTAGCCAACCCTTGGAACATAAAAGATGTGAGTGGTTTTTAGAATGGTGAATTGGCACTAATCTCCCTAGATTAGAATCACATGTGTTGTACATTAGATGCATTATACATATTCATTTCACGACAATGGTTATTTCTACTAGTTGAACATCCCTATATAGTGGTTTAAATGTTCATAGTATCTTAGATATAAAAGATGCTTCTGGTCATATTGTGAGGCTTTTTAGGCTAATGCTAGCAATTGTTTCCCTTTGGTTACCTTGTCCCATATCTTTGTATTCCTTTATTATATCCCTCTCTCACATAGTGTTAATGTGGTGATTGGAAAAATTCAATCAGTGAGACTTAGTCTTGTATTGAGCCATTAGACATCGATAATATTGGAATGAACTTATTTAGCAGATCAAGATCCACATACACCACCCTTGGCTCCCATAATATTATAAATTTGTATAAAAATAAAACTACTATAATAGATCATTGTGGTATAATAGTCATCAAATATTGAAACAAATACAAAAGCATTGTCCATAGTAGCTATAATGTAATTAGATTAGACATTCTAACAACTAGATCTAGTATAGTTCAAGCATTTTTACCCTTCATAAATGGACATCAATGTAAGAGATGGATATATTTTGGTTATAAATATGTACATTTATCTCCATTAGAATTTATTTTAATCCCCCTATTTTCTTTTGATATAGGGTTGAATACTTAAATAAGCATTACATATATTTTAAACCCCCTATTTGCTTTTGATCTAGTGTTGAATACTTAAATAAGTGTTACAGATATAGCTCACCTTGATAAATGGAATGAAGCTTGTAGATGTCAATTCAAAGAAAGACTTAATAGACATGCATACTACTCATTTCAACTGAACTACAATATTGCCTTCTCTAAAAAAAATAATCCACAAAAACTTGTGATGAGTATCAAATTAAAAGAAGTAAATTTGTTGCCACAAGTATCTTACCTATCAATTGGAAGTAGAGAAATGTCCAATTACATAATACCTTCTTGACAAATGGGAACCCACCCCAAGGAATCAGGTTTCCACTAATGGAACATAACTTGATCCATTCTGGAAGGGTAGTTGACAAATAAGGGTTACATAGAGGATAATATTCCTACAATCAAAGAATATATGAATAGAAAAAAATCCTAATCATTTTTCATTAAAGAAAACAAGTCATTTAGGGATAAATTGTCTCTAAAACTTAGGCCAACAAATAGATAATTGATAACAATAAATTCCATGCCCTATATTGAAAAAATATAGCCACCTATACAAATTCCCCTTACACATAAAAATGAGGAAGTAGAGACCTCTAGAATAACAAGTCAAATGATCTATATGAAAGTACCAAATAGTTGTTATGTCTCCATCAACATGGTTGGGTGGCCAGTGGTAAATCTATAAGGAGTGATTGAGCCTATGGTTGGGTGGAAACAGGCACCCCTTCCAGCAATTGCATCAAGCCTTCTGGTTCCGATAAGTGTTTTTATACTTCACGTATTAAACTGAAATAATGAATGCATGTGTGTATACGTTTAAGATTTTCCTCCGTATTGAATGATCAAGTGATGTGTATGTATTTATCCCCTTGAGGACTTATTCTTCTTCTTGATTTTCCATAAGCTCTAGTTTAACCCTCGAAGGTGTTTTACCCAGGGGGTTACCTCCCAGTTACAGAGTCAGAGAAAGCCTCTTGGCACTACTATCGTCTCACTAATTCCATGAGATTTCCCCACCCTATTTTAGAACTTAAAGTTCTGCGAGCTAGGAAGGCACTTCCTTCAAACCAGTAGCCCAAGAGACCTTAGGCTCATGCACATAGCCTTAACAAAATCTCAGATAAGAGTAGAGATTATAGCCCAAGATTCATCAGAGGATCCATATGACCAGGGTCTAGGAACCCTGCGCTAAGTTTGAAAGGAGCTATCTCTTGATGGCTTCAGAGCTTAGGGAGCCTGCATTCCTAGGATGTCAAACTTCATAACTGTCAAATTACCAAATTTCAGAGTCTCGAAATGTTGTGAGTCATTGATATAGGGATCCTTCAGGTTCTCCCCTAGTCATCGGATCTACTATGTAGTCATCCTGGCATTGACCGCTTCAGGAAAACAAGAACGTTGTAGCATCAAAACCCTCGAAGGTTGAAGCTGCAAAGTGACGTAGACCATGGATATAAGGACTTGCTGGGATCCCTCTTGACAGTTCAATCATGGGGACACGTGTCTCACGTATAAGAGAACATGGGCACCCATGTGTCGAGTGATGATGTTTCCAGGTGTAAGGAACCCATGGCATGGGAAGGGGACGAGGGTGGCCTGAGGCAGGTGCCATGTATACTTACTAGAATGTCTTAAAATGATAGATGTCGCTTTAGGAGTGGCCCAACAATGGAACCCTGGAGTGGAAGTCACAAGCCATAGATATCCAAATATTACTTAGACATCCTCAGACCATTAGATCTATGTTGTGGTCAGCCCGAAGTTGACCACTTTGGAAGAATAAGGGCATTGTAATGCCAAATTCCCTAAAGCTCGAATCCACTAAGTAATGAGGACCATCGATCCTTGGATCCTTCAGGATCCCTCTCAGCTGTCAATATGCAGGGACAAGTGTTGATAGGTCATCTAGTTCGGGGATTAGTTACTTCGGGAATTTGAGGAGTAGTGTGTCGATAAAACCTTGAACGTCGAATTCATGAAGTAATGAGAGTTGTAGATCTATGGATACACAAAAGGATACACTAGAGTATAGGGTCTCGTTACAAACAAAACTCTAATTTAGATTGTTCAACAATTTCCTTCACTACTTATGATTTCATAGGTGTATAAGATAATGATCAATTTGTAAATCCTCGTTCAATACTCCTAATAGTGCTTATTTTGTGCTAATGCTTGGGCTATGATTTATTGATAGAGTGTTTTATTGATAAAAACCTTAAAGACTAAAACTAAAACAAATAATAAGAGTTTCAGTATAATAACTTTGACATGGCATAAGAAAAAAACAATCTAACATCATAAGTGAATATCTAGAAATACCTCATAAAATAACACTTATATTGAGAATAAATTATAGAAATTGAATGTACCACAACAAAGGGAATATCTAAAGATACCTCATAAAATAACACTTATATTAAGAATAAATTATAGAAATTGATTGTACCACAACAAATGTATACCAATCAAATGAATAAACATATTAAAGGGGAGAGCTTAAAGTCAATACCAATTCTAAATTGAAATAAAATTTCAACTCAAAGTTTAAGATTTAAAATAAAATATCTAATTTGAATGTAAAAAAGAACTAAAGAGTTGAGTTTCAGGTTCTTTGTTGGGAGATATGTCTAAGTAAAGAGTGTTACTTAGTCAATGTAAATAATCTTTGTCTCCTGTATTTTTTTAAGAGGTTTCAACTTCCATCGATGTGGACACCTGCAAATTTTGCTTAAAAAAACTTGCAAATATTTAACTATTAAATTTTTAGTCGATCATATATATATAATAAATATGGAGTTTCATTGTAATCATCTATTAATATAGATATGTATTTTTTGTTAATTAAAATATTAAAAAAATCTTATGTCTAAAAAATTATAATAAAATAAATATGTAAAAATCATGGTTCATTATAGTGTCTTCCTATCTAGGTGGGTATGGTATTTTAAGTTAAAATATAGAAAAATGCATAAGCAATACTACATTATATTCATGGAAAAACATTAAATGAAAAAATATTTTAAACATTTATGGAAAAACATTAAAGGAAAAAATATTTTAAACATTCATGAAAAATATTAAAGGAAAAAATATTTTAAACCAAAATTATTATGATACATATAATGCGAATAAAAAATAAATTTAAATTATTATATGATAACAAACAAATAAATTAAATAAAATAGTTACTAAATATTTCAATATTTTTCTTTTTATTATGTATTAAGATTTTCAAGATAAATATAAGTTTTGATGTTTAAATATTTAAAAAAACATGTAAATTTTATTTTTTTACCTAAAAATTAATAGAAGGTGACACGTATTTATTTAGTGGATTATTTTTGTTGGAACATGTAAATTTTAAGAAAATATGGAAAAATAAGCCTCCATAAAATTTAAACAGATTATTTGATAAATCCCTAAATTTTAATGTTGAAGCTAAACATTGAAAATCCCACTACAATAATATTCCAATATCAAAAAAATTAAAACAATAAGAACAATCAACACAAAATGAAATTAAAGTGAAAACAAATATAAATATATCAATATAGTTAGTATTCCCAGTAAATTTCCTCTTAACACATATATGAGAATAAATTGAATATTAAAAAATAAAAATAAAATTTAAATGTGATAAAAACTTATAGCGAATATATTGTTTGATCCAAGTATGTCAATATAGTAGATAGATTTAATTGAATTGCCACTAGTGACAAAACAATTTCTACACTACGATAATACAACTACTATTACTTTTACACACATTTTAAGCTAATAAGCCAAAAACCGTAAAGTAACATTACGTCCATTAGGTCCATCAAGTCGTTCTTCTTTCTGGGATATTTTTTGAACCTGCAACTGGGCGGAAACCTCCAAGGTTCATCAATGGAGGTCCATCTTCTACTGGCGAGAAGGCAGTCAAGCTATGAACCTTTCATAATCTTCCTAGAGTTGGATTATTAGAATCTACCCTCCTTTTTTTCTGAACCTATTTTTCCCTTTCAGCTTTGCCTTAATGCCTTTGTTAGTCTTTTTTTCATAACCTGTGCATCTACTGACGAGGCTATCATAAATTTAAAGGCAGTTAGGCATTGAACCTTTCTTTTTCTGGATGCAGTTGGAATATTAGACCTTGCCCCCTTTTTTATGAACCTTGTATTTCCTTATCGGCCTTGCCTTATTGCCTTTGTCATCTCTTTGTCATAACTTGTTGATTTAATCGAATTTTTTGTTTTACCCTTTTTGGTAACTGAACCGAGTCTATGGATGTCTCCTAGAGTCACTTTGAAGGTTCTCCTTGTTTTCTTCTAACTTAGTGACCGGTTATTTTTTAGTTAAGATTTAACGGGTTCACTGTTGCTCCTTGGACTTTGTATCCACTTCCTGACTTTTTTCCCGGTATTGATTAGTGATTCGTTATTATTTAACTTGGTTCTAAGCTGTCGTTGGCTCTATGGAATCGAAAGTGATTGTTGACCCTCTCCAAGATGTCACTTCTCTTATGAATCCTTTGGACGAGACAGAGTGGCATAGGGACAGGCTCTACAAACAAGCAGACTCTGCCAAAGTGTTATCTACCTTTCCTTCTCATCTGACTTATTCATTTCCTCCTTACACTAGCATTGACGCTCCTTCCTTTCCTACTACACCTAGTTCCTTTTAGAACCCTTCTCCTCCTCCTACATTTACTTCTGGTGATGGATCCAGGTTGATTCAAGCCATCTACAACAGCCTCATTCTCCTCCTACTGATCTTCACCATCGTAGAGGTGACAAAGTGGAAGCATCCACTGGCATACCTAGGAACGTTTAGATAAACATCAATCAGTCGGGAGTTCGAAAGAGGGTGTGGAAACCAAACAAGATAATTCAGAGGATGGTTTTAGGGGCTGATGTGGGTCTCGAAGAAACTTGCAAACTGGCTTTGTGTGGGTTTGTAGGTTGCCTTTCTTATTCCTATTTAGTAGATAGACCAATCTTGGACTGGGTGTTACAAAACTAGGTTCCTTTACTTGGATATGCACCGGAGATGCTCTATCTTACCAAAGGCTGGATGGGCTTCATATTCCAAACTCTGGAGGATGCCTCTCTTCTACTGAATAGATTTTGGGTGCTGGGAAGGAGTAGCTTAATGGTAAAATGATGGAGAGTGGATTTTGATCCACTAACTGAGCATTTCCAACTCAGGCATCTCTGGTTCCTCTTGCCTGGACTTCCTATTCATTTCTGGAACGAGGGTGCTATGAAGGCTATAGGGGATGCCTTAGGGCATTTCATTACTTTCGACAACTCAACCCTACAAAATTCATCAAGGAAAGTGGGGAGAATTTTTGTGGAATTAGATATTCATGAGGGTCTCTCGAAAGTACTGGATATTGAATGGCAAGGGTGTCACATTAAACATAAATTAGACTACCAAGGTATCCCTTTCAAATGTAGTGTGTGTCACTATACTGGCCATCTCCAAAGGGATTGCAGTGGCAAGTTGAGTGAGGAAAAGTCATAAGATACCATGTTATAGGAAGATCTGCCAGATTATATGATGGAACTAGATTCCTTGGGTGAGATACCTTCCTACTACTCAACCGAGACAGGACCTCCTTAAGATACTTTGGACTATCTATCGATTAAGTTAAAATTTTTCTGCCCTTCTCTCTACTCTTCATTAATTCTGTGGGAAAAGGAGGCATTGGATAACTCAGGGTGGTTGTCCCATGCTACTACAGTTGTCAAAGGGAATACTGAGGGGAGTCTCGACTCCTATGGTCCTTTTAGGGTGCCTTTGGGACCTGTTTCAGATGTGGGTAATCCTTCTGATCAAGCTACCACTACTGTAAATATCTCTAGCACTGCTATTCTATTCAGCCGCCCCACCTCTTCTGCCCAGCTTCCTGACCTTCCAGTGTTTAGGTCGAGGGCTCTAGGCTCTTCTCATTCTCCCTCTCCTACTGTTTTTGTGGAGCCCTTCTTAGAGCCTGGTTTTAGAGAACCCGAGGAGGATGAGAATGCTCTCAGTATAGTTCTTGACTCTCTGATTCCCTTTCTTATAGATAACAAAGAATCTACAAATCTCCCTATCTTCCTGGGGAAGAAGACTCTTGATCCTACGGGGTCTTCAGAGGCTACTAGCTCAAAGACTAAGTCAGCGAAGGAAGGGAAGAATTTCACTTGGTCGAGGGGTATAGGATTAGAACTTTCCCCTATAAAAACACGAAGCTTCCGGAAAAAACTATTACAAGCTATTGTAAATACCACAAAGATTGACTCTTATTCCAATGACAATGGGCCTCTTAGAGAAATGAAATCCCTGGTGAGGTCAAAATAATGTTATTACTCTCCCTGAATGTTAGAGGGATTGGAGGCACCCTCAAATTTGATTCCTTCCATCGCTTGATGGATCACACCCGACTTGAGATTATTTTTCTTCAATGTAACAACCCTAGTTAAATAGTTGCATAGGGTTTATCAAGAGTAGCTAATTAAATAATTAACTGTCCTATTGTGTATTAGTTAAATAAAGATTATTTATTAATAATATTAATTAATTAATTAATTAATTATTAATTGTTTAATAATTGATTAATCAACACATTTAAGGTTTGGATAAAGAATTCAAGTCGTAGCAACTTTAATTTATGTATTATAAGACTTTACGTACGACAGGGGATAAGGTAGTAAATGGAGGGATAAGGTAGTAAATGGAGAGATAGGGTATTAAATGGAGGGATAAGGTGGGTGGCATTAATGGAAGGTAGGAGACGGTGAATGAGGGGGATATGACTGGGAAGAGGCTTATGGGAGATGATTATGAAATTTTGGGGGAGGAAGCAGTATTTTGGAGAGAGGGACTGTATTTCCTGGGTTTTTTATATTTTTTTGGTTGGGAGTTTGAGTGAACTGTTGCAGGGGGCACCATGTTGTTGGGAGTTTTGGGCTCGGGGGCCAGGAATCCTCATGGAATCCTGGAGCTAGGTATATGGATAGGCTGCTCCTAGCTGGCTGGGTGGTTAGTCGGTTTGGGGAGGGTTTGGTCAGAGCATCAGGCAGAGTTTGGACAGAGCAACAGAGAGGACAACCAGAGAGCGAGAATTTAGCATCAGACAGAGGTATTTTTATTTTTGTTTATGAATTTGTTGGGTTATGTGGTTTTTATGTAATTTATTAGATTGTTGTTCATCAATTTAAATTTTTGTTGCATATATGCTGAATGAAATTGCTTGTTGCTTATATGCTGAATGAAATTGCTTGTTGCTTATGCTGAATAATCTTAATGTTTAAATTTATGAATTTGATTAGGCTTAATTAAATTAGGTCCTTACACATGGTATCAGAGCTGTAGTTCAAAAGCTGGAGCCTTAAAGGCCTACCAAGAACTAAAATGTAAAACTTAAAAAAAAGGCTGTATATATCATCCAATTTAATGAACTAGAAAGAGTTTCTTAAGCAGGGATAAAAACTTAGAAATATAAAAAAGATGGCTTAAAATGACAATGGCATGTAATTAGAATGAAACTAAGTTCCCTATTAGGGAATAAAACTCCCCAAAATTAGAAACAACAAGTCAATTAATCTTATAGAACCAACTCAAAACTAGAAACAGTTCAAAATTAGAAACAACACCAAAAAAAAAAAATACAACCTAGAATTGAAAATACTCCAATACTGGAAACACCCAAAAGAATCCTAAGAGAAAAGTAACATTGAAACCTTAAGAAGACCCTGAATATAAAAGAAGGAGAAATATGTAAGAAATTCCCCATAGTGTCAAGTCTCTCTCCACTTATTCAAGTCACCTTCACACCTATAAGGGTCTTGACCTCCTGCAAGAAGTAAGAAGTACAAAGAATAAAGAGTATTAGGTTCAAAAAAAAAAAATCTTAAATATGAAAGAATATAGAAATTCATATTAAATATGCATGTAATCCTATGATATTTTCATAGGAAATGGAGGTTTACATCTATTACATGTAAGAGAATAAAAATAAAAATAAAATAAAAAAATATATGTATAGCAAAATAAGTCATTGTGCTCAACACAAGGCACCAGAAGTAAAATACATGTGGGCCCCCAAAAAAAAAAAATGACCAAGGCCAAGTTAGAGATTCCAGTCCATTCTTCAACAATACAGTCCCTCTCTCTAGTAGCATCAAGGATGTCAGTGCCACCTGATGCAAAGTTCACTCCGCATTCAACATTATCTCCCATAGTCATATAAGGTGGAGGGCAGGGCAGATTTAGATGTGCAGCAACAAAGTCTGTAGTAACAGGACCGTTGGAAAACCTTCCACCTGATCCTCCTGGTGGATAATTCCCATATGGAGGTGAAGTATCTTTGACTAATGTAGACACAATATTGTTATTTCCTGTGTTAAGAAGAGAGTCTCCAAATACAAATAGTGCAGGAACTGTACTTTCGACCAGATGTACTATACCCAAAACCATGGTCATTGCAGCCAAACCTAAAAAGTAAAATTTCCAACCCATTTTCTTTTGTTGCTGCAACATCGAGTACACAAAAACTAGATAAATACAATGGCTTAGGGCTAACCTTTTCCAATGGCTACTACCCCTTTCCACATCCTATAGTTAAGCGTAAGGCACATGGAGGATTCCATGTCTTGAGCACTCCCTCCCCTTTCTCTAAGCGCCAAGTAAGTGGAGGAGCCCACCAGGAGAAAGAACTCTATGCACTATGCGTCAGCACCATCAATACATCAATCCAAAGCTCAACACAAAACGATCGAAACCAGCGCTAAGCCACAACTAAGAGAGGAGACCGCAAAGGGAAGAAGGGAGTCTGCATAATTTGGGTCAGAAGGGGAAGAAAGGGTTGAAATGGGGATTGTAATGCTTTCATTTCAGCCGGCGAGGAGATCAAAATCGCTAGCGGGGCACTTATGGGTAGGCCTTTATATTGTACGTAATTGCACGCTGTGAGCCTTATTTGTTTTCCTTTGTTGTAGAGGGTAGGAAGTGAAGTGGAAGAGAGGAGTTCACAAGGGGAATCCCACAAGCCACAAGAGTGGAAAGAAACCTTGAATCACCAATCGTGCACAACATGATAACACCCAACTAGCACCCAAGATGAAACCAAATGCCAAGGAATGAGCCCACAAAGGATGTAAAGTATAGAAATAAAAAAAAAATTACAACAACAACCTGTCACCAAGTTTTTAGTACGTATACCAAGTGCCAGGAGGGAGCCGGTCGATAGTATGCATAGTGCATAACCATTTCAGAAATTAAAAAAAAATGGGTTATAACTCATCGCAACCAATCTCCAATTTGGAAGATGAGCCAACTATCATATCAACCAAATGCAGCCCCAGAACCAAGAAACACTCACATCAAAGGTTATCGGGCCCAAGCTAAGCCATCGGTCACACTCCAAGTTAAGCATGAAAACTAAGCGCCAAACCCACACACAAGGTGCCACTGAAGGAAGGATCTGCGAGTTGAAAATAGTGCACTATGCAGCAAAGCTCGAAAGAGACCAATTGCCAAAGCCAAGGTCACAAAATAGCCCCTGGCACAACAGAGAAAATATACAAAAAACAAATATAAACATATACATATACTGGCCTGTAAGGCCCATCTACGACCAACCCACCTAGAAAACGACTTGAGAAATAGCCCAAACCCACAGACTAATGTTAAAAAAAAAAAAAACAAGCCGCATTGCAACCTCATACTGAAAACTGAAATTCTGAAAATTTAGCACATTGCTTTAGAGCATTTCACTAATCATTGCAACCTGGTGCTGAACGCATCAAAGCCCAGTGGCCAAGACCCCGTGTCAAGCCACGAAGGAAAAGATCACGGGGGCTTGTGCACTACACATTTCCCACAGGGAGGAGCCTGTGACGATGCGCGGCAAACCCATAGAGCCATTATGCCCTCCCTGTAATGAAAAAAAAAATAAGAAAACGAAAATGAAGCTTTGCAGGCAAATCGCCTTTGTCAAATAGAGAGATGCGTGTAGGGTTTGAGGATAGAGGGACATGTAGGGTTAGGGTTTGGGGTTTTGGGGAACTAAGAGCGGGAAATAAGGGCATGTGGGCCTCATGCGAGGACCCACGATGGCCATACCAATTTATTTAAAAAACAAAAAATGTTATGATATTTTATTTTATTCTTTTTTTATTTATTCGTTCAAATTAATTTATTTTTTTAAATTAGTTTTTATTTATTTATTTATTATGTTAATTAGTTTAAATTGAAATCAAAGAGTAAAGTTTAAATTTAACTTTTATTCTAGATTTAATTAAATTTTTATTATTTAAATTAGTTCTAAATTTTAGAATAAAAAATTAAAGTTTTAAATTTTTAAAGCAAAGTTTGATTTAATTTTTTATTTTTTTTTAAATTTAAAGTTTTAAATTTTAAAGAGAAAAGTTTAATTTTGAAAAAAAAAGGGGGTAATTAGGTTTAAGCTTTAATTGAATTTAATCCCTAAGTTAAATAATAAAATATTAGTTATGCTTTAACTATATATTTGAATTTCGCTTAAAACAAAATTAAAGTAGTCTTTTAGTAACTAATAAATTAGAATGATTAATTAACTAAGTGAGTGATCAATGTTAATGATAAATTATGATTAGAAATCACGTTAATTAGTTTTAAGCGAAAAGTTTAAAGGACTTAGACCAGGATAATCGGGAGGGGTTTCATGTGCTTTAGGAGGGTAAGTTAGAGGAATGGGCAAGAGGGGTACAGTGCTAGCGTAACTACCGAGCAAGAGGGTCAATAGTTTTCTTAGGAGAAGACATCAAGATTAGATGCTTAAACCCCAACCTAGCCACCTCCCCTAAAGAGAGTAACATCTGTTTATAGACAAGTTAAAAAAAAAAAACTTACACCTAACATTGTTTTCTAGTTAAGTTGCGCAATGAGAAACGTCCTTGAACTCACCCTGACAACTTTGGTTGATGCAGGTTAAATCATACAGGATGGTTAGGACTCAGGGGAATCGAGGCAAAGGAGCATCGTCATAGGAACTGCCAACACTGCCATCACCACCGCAACCATTGCCCGAACTAGCTCTCATACTGCTCTCTTTGGAGGCCATAAATGAGATTTTAAAGGGGTGACAACCAGCAGTGATCGAAGTGGAACCCCCACCATATGGAATGGGTAATCTAGAAGCATTGAGGGATTCAAGGGGAGGACCTCCACCCAAAGACATCACTAGAGAACTGCAGAAGATCAAACTTCTGGAGTTTGCCGGGGGTCATGCCAGTGAACGCGCGGAAGCATGGTTGGAAGGCATGACAAGGTGTTTTGCCTTAAGGGACTATGCATCCTCCTCAAAGGCAAAGATAACAATTTTTTATTTAAGAGACAGTGCCTTGAATTGGTGGGGAAACCTAGAAAAACAACTGCATCTTACCCCAGACACCGTATCTTGGGAACTTTTCGAGGAGAGGTTTCGAAAGAAATATCTGCCAGCTTACTATGAGGAACATCAGGTAGGAGTGTTTCATGCTCTAGTACAGGGAAACAAGACCATAGAAGAATATGAGATTAGGTTTATGGAATTGGTCAAGTATGTTTCATATATGGATAATGACCAATGACAGGCATAATGCTTTGTCTATCGGTTGAACCCTAAGATAAGGGCTATGGTGCGGATGTGGAAATCATCTTCAATAGTGAAAGCTGTGGAAAATGCGCTTTATGCGGAGGAACAGATGAACTTAACTAGAGGTATGAGACCGACCTTTCCACATCATCCTGGGTTTGTGGGGAAGGCCATTAGGAAATTTCCCAAGGGAGGGGGCTCAAGGCCACCTCCATATGGTAACAGAGTCGCACCAAGGACAGTAGCTACAGGGATTTCAATGGCAGCGAGTGTAGCATCTCGTTCATCACCAACGACGCAGGCAGGTCCACGACCATCTCAGGGAACAACTAGTAGGGGCAGGGGTTCCAGGGGAAGGAACTCATTTCAAAGATAGTCACAGAATAGTGTGCAAGTTC
Organism: Picea glauca; assembly: GCA_000966675.3. Classification (NCBI taxonomy): domain Eukaryota; kingdom Viridiplantae; phylum Streptophyta; class Pinopsida; order Pinales; family Pinaceae; genus Picea; species Picea glauca. Next base: position 1,178,019 of record JZKD02S1678633.1, on the reverse strand, counting down.
AATCTCATGTTACCTATTGGGGATGTGGAGGACCCCATTACCAGCGTAACTACCCAGAGTTACAATCAGGATTTATGCATAGAGAAGGAAAGGCCCTGATGGGAAGAGCAAGTAGCAGCCACCAGATTTATGTAGCGGTTAATAATCGCCAGGCCAAGCATCAATACAAGGTGGTTGAGTCATCAAGTACGATAGATCATATCAATGTAAAGATTTTATTTGATTCTGGTGCTACAGATAGTTTAATTTCACCATCTGCATTAGAAAAGAGTGGGTTGGCAGCCTACGAGCACGATGACTTTAAACAAGTCGAGATGGCTTCGGGGGAAAAAAAAGTGGTAGCACCTAGCATTGATAATTGTATAGTAGACCTGGGAGTGTGTACTACCAGGTTGAAGGTATACGTCACTACTCTCGGGGAATATGACCTAATCATTGGAATGGATTGGTTAGAAGCTCATCGATCTTTGGTTGATTGTTTCGCAAAAAGGGTGCTTTGTGTGGACGATGAAGGAAGACCAATAGAGATCTAGGGTGTACAGAGAAAGGTGTCATTACACTTTATCTCAACTATGAAGGTTAAGCGATTCTTGAGGCAAGATTGTCGACTATATGTAGTGGAAGCAGTGAATGAAAGGAAGGGACCCTTATTAGATTAGTACCCGGTATTGTCAGAATTTAAGGATGTTTTTCCGAACAAGTTACCAGGGTTACCTACCGAGAGGGAGGTTGATTTTACTATTGAGCTAAAACCTGGTGCAAAACCAATTTCCAAAACTCAGTATCGGATGATAGTGCCAAAACTTTGTGAGTTGCAAATGCAGTTGAAAGAGTTACTGGACTTAGGGCTAATAAGGCCCAGTGTCTCACCTTGGGGCGCGCCAGTAATTTTTGTAAAGAAGGATGGTTCCTTATGATTGTGTATATATTACAAGGACTTGAACCATGCTACAGTGAAAAATAGGTACCCAATGCTTCAGATAGATGACCTCTTCGATTAGATGAAAGGAGCAGCGGTATTCTCAAAGATCGATTTGTGAACAGGGTATCACCAGTTAAGGATTAAGGAAGGTGATATTCCTAAAACTTCCTTTCGAACTTGGTTTGGACATTACGAGTTTGTCATAGTACCTTTCGGATTGACCAATGCACCAACAATATTCATGAGCCTCATGAACGGCGTATTCCGGAAGTACTTAGACCGTTTTGTACAAGTCTTTCTAGATGACATCCTCATCTATTCCAAAAATGAAAGAGAACATGAGGAACACTTATGAGTGGTGTTGTCCTTCCTTAGAGAGAACAAATTGTATGGGAAGTTGTCTAAGTGTTCCTTCTTTCAGAAAGAGATCCACTATTTAGGTCATACCATGTCCGGTGAAGGAATCTCTGTGGACCCAGAAAAGGGAAAGGCCATTATGGAGTGGTCAGTGCCGAAAAATGCCCATGAGGTGAGAAGCTTCATGGGGCTAGCAGGTTATTATCGGAGTTTTGTGGAAGGATTCTCAAAAATAGAAAAACCCATCACCACTTTGCAATGCAAGGGGGTCAGGTATGAATGGACAAAAGAATGTGATAGTGCATTCATTGAACTTAAGAGGTTACTAACTAGTGCGCCAATTCTACGAGTGC
>JZKD02S1678633.1:1110675-1145517 GCA_000966675.3 Picea glauca | reverse complement strand
GCTTTTGGAATTGAGCATATATAGTGCGCAGCTATCTTTGAAACAAAAGACTTCCCTGGGTTGATAATTTATGTTTCACTTGATTGTTTGAAATTAATTAAGAAATTATAGTGACTAACAAGGTACAGAGCTGATATTGGAGATGTCAGTGAGTCCGAAAGTGAAGACGAAGTTGGACATGGAGAAGAAGAAATCACAGTAGAAGATGAAGCAAATGAACGCTTAATTAAAGCTGTTGCAAGAATGAGTGCAAGAGCCAAAATGGACATTTCAGTTTATGAGGGAAACTTGGATGTTGAAGAGCTTCTAGACTAGATTAGAGCTCTGGACACATATGTTGACTATGAAGATGTCGAAGAAGACAAGAAGGTCAAACATGCTATCACGAGACTTAAAGGACATGCAACATTGTGGTGGGATGAACTGCAAGCTGAAAGACGCTGCCAAGGTAAGCAAAAAATCAAGAGTTGGGATAGGATGATCGCAAAAATGAAAGAAAAATTCATCCCTAGGGATTATCAAATTACTTTGTTTCGAAGGATGCAGAATTTGAGACAGAAGATGATGACAATGAAGGAGTACACTGAAGAGTTCTATAGGCTGAAAATCAAAGCAGGTCATCGTGAAGGTAATGATGAAAAGGTTTTCAAGTATATGAATGGCCTGAGATACGAAATTCAGGACGAGATGAGCATGATGACCATCCGAATGGTGGAAGATGCTTATCAAATGGATCTAAAGGTGGAAGAGAAACTGAGCCGAAAACAAGGTCAAAGAGGCCGAGGTAGAAGTCAAGCCAGGGGAAAATCAGTTGTCCAAAATAGAAGTCAAAAGCCTAAGGAAGATTGGAAGAAATCTCAACCTTATATTGAGAGAGGTGGAAGCTCACAAAAAGGGCAATATGATGGACAGAGAAGGAAGTATGCTAATCATAGAGGAGAGTATGTTGATAAAAACATTTTTCCTCATACCAGAGGTAGAGGAAGAGGAAGAAGTGGAGTAATAAAATGCTTCACGTGTGGAAAGGTCGGGCACAAGTCTTATGAATGTCTAGACAAGAAGAAAGAGGAAGGAGAGACTCACATTTCTGAAGCACAGAGGTGAAATGTTGAGGGAGAAGATGTTGAAGGCGAACGATCGTTGATGATGCGAAAAGTTCTCTTAATTCCAGAGAAGGAGGTGGAGAGTTTAGTCCAAAGAAACAGACTTTTTCGGGCTGCTTGCAAAACCAAGGACAGGGTATGTAAAGTTATTGTAGACAGTAGTAGCATAGATAATCTTGTTTCAACAGAGATGGTAGAAAAACTGGAGCTAGAGACGATTGATCATCCAAGCCCATACAGAATTTCGTGGTTGCAAAAAGGACATCAGGTAAATGTCACTAAGCAATGTTTAGTTGAATTTAAAATAGGAGGGTATAAAGATGAAATACTTTGTGATGTTATTCCCATGGATGTTTGTCATATATTGCTGGGTAGACCATGGCAGTATGACAAAAATGTAATTCATGACGAGAGAATGAACACATACACCCTAGAGAAAAATGGGAGAACTCACATGTTGTTGCCGATCAAAGATAAAGAAATAAAACCGGAGCTGAGAAACATTGTACTTATCATGAGTGGGAAGGAACTTCTTAAGGAGGCTAAGAAGAAGGAGGAGCTGCAATTCCTTGTGTTCAGGAAGCCAAAGATTGTTTTAACCAGCACAAAGGTAGATGATTTACCAGAAGAGGTTCAAGAACTACTGGAAGAGTTCGTTGACATAGTAGTGGATGAACTATGTTGTTCGTTGCCACCAATTAGAAGTATAAGTCATCACATTGATCTCATACCTGGAGCTAGTTTTCCAAACAAAGCAGCGTACAGATTGACGCTGCAGGAGAATGAAGAGGTCAAAAAACAAGTCCAGGAATTGTTGGACAAAGGTTTAGTCAGAGAAATCTTGAGTCCGTGTGTTGTTCTGACAGTACTCAGTCCAAAGAAAGAGGGAGGCTGGAGGATATGTACTTACTCAAGGGTGATCAACAAGATAACCATCAGGTAGATATTTCCATTGCCAAGGATGGGTGATTTGATGGATTTCTTGAGTAGAGAAAAATATTTTTCAAAGATTGATTTAAAAAGCGGTTATCACCAGATTCGCATGAGGGAAGGTGATGAATGGAAGACAACATTCAAAACCAATGAAGGGTTATATGAATGGCTTGTCATGCCATTTGGTTTAACAAACACACTGAGTACTTTCATGAGATTGATGAATGAATTCCTGAAGGATTTCATCGGAAAATTTGTCACTGTGTACCTTGATGACATACTGATTTTCAGTAAAACAAAGGTAGAGCATCTAAAACATTTGGCTATGGTGATGCAGAGGTTTCAACGGGAGAAGCTGCTGATAAACATGAAGAAATCCTCATTCATGAAGACGGAGCTCATTTATTTGGGGTTTGTTATTTCTGCAGATAAGTTGAGGATGGATCTGGATAAGGTGGAGGTAATCAAGAATTGGTCGTCACCAAAGAATATCTTTGAGGTGAGAAGTTTTCACGGATTGGCTAGTTTCTACCAAAAATTCATTGGGAATTTCAGTAGAATTAGTGCACCAATGATGGACACAGTGAAGAAGAGACACAAATCTTTTCACTGGACAGAAGAAGCTGAAAAGAGTTTTAATTTGTTGAAAAGGAAAATTACGGAACAACCAATTCTGGTGTTGCCTGATTTCCAAAAGACATTTCAAGTGAAATGCGATGCAAGTGGATTTGCAATAGGTGAATTCTTGAGCCAAGAAGACAGGCCGATAACATACTTCAACGAGAAGCTGAATGAATCCAAGATAAAATACTCCACGTATGACAAGGAGTTCTATGCTATCATTTAGACATTGAAGAAATGGAGACATTACTTGATCCCGAAGGAGTTTGTCTTATACATTGATAATCATGCACTACAATTTGTGACTCAACAGGAGAAGTTGAATCAAAGACATATAAAATGGGTTGAATATATGCAAAATTTCACTTTTGTGATTAAACATATTTTTGGTACTGCTAACAAATTTGTTGATGCTTTGAGCAGGAAGTGTTTGCTATTGCAGGAGTCCAGGGTCAAAACGTTGGGTTTTGATGACCTCAAGGAGATGTATCAAGCTGATCCAGATTTTAAAGAGGCATACGAAGCAACTAAGAATCCAATTCTCAGAGATAGAAGCCAATGGGCAGAATACATGATCCAGGAAGGATTATTGTTTAAGAGTAATTAGCTTTGTATTCCAAAATGCTCCATGAGGAAGAATTTGCTGAAGGAGAAACACAGTGGAGGATTCATTGGGCATTTCGATCATGAAAAGACGTTCACAAAGTTGAATGAGTCATATTTTTGTCTAGGAATGCGAGCATATGTCAAAAGATTCATGGACAGATGTAGAATTTGTCAACATTCAAAAGGAAAGAGGCAGAATACAGGTTTTTATCAACCATTACCCATACCTGAGAGGCTGTGGGATGTAGTCAACATGGACTTCATATTGGGGTTGCCAAGAACACAAAGAGGGTTTGACTCAATCTTTGTGGTGGTGGATAGATTTTCCAAAATGGCACATTTCATTCCATGCCAGAAAACCAGTGACGCAACTCACATTGCGAATCTGTTTTTCAAAGAAGTCATTCGACTTCATGGCTTACCAAGGAGCATAGTTTCGGATCGAGACACTAAGTTCATAGGACACTTCTGGAGAACCTTATGCAAGAAGATAGGAAAAAACCTGTCATTTAGTTCAGATTATCTTCCTCAAATAGATGGACTAATAGAAGTTGTGAACGGAAGTCCAGGAGACTTGCTGAGGAGCTTGATGACAGAACACCACAGGTAGTGGGACAACATATTACCACAGGCGGAATTTGCTTACAATGATTCAATCAACAGAAGCATGGGACATAGTCCGTTTTAGATCGTCTATGGCATGTAGCCAAGAGGAGTTTCTGAGCTGAGGGATTTAGAACAGATTGCGACTAGGAGCGCTAGTGTAGAAGATTTCGCAGAAGCGATGAAGGAAATTCACAGCTAGGTGAAGGAGCGATTGCAAAATTTGAGCCAAGAATATAAGTGGAGAGAAGATCAACATAGGAGAGAAATTCAGTTTGAATTTGGTGATTTGATCCTCACACATTTGAGAAAAGAAAGGTTCCCAAAGGGAACATATAATAAACTGAAGATGAATAAAATCGGACCATGTAAGGTCTTGAAGAAATTTGGGGCGAATGCATATGAGATTGAATTACCCAATGGGATCAGAATTTCTCCGATATTCAATATCTCAGATTTGTACCCTTATAAAGCTGAGGAAGCAGAAGCATGAAATGAACAGCCAAAGGTTCAGTGGATAAAACAAATGCCAGTTGCAGAAAAGCCGCAGATGGAGCGCATACTGGACAAAAGAGTTGGGAAGAGGACTAGGCGAAAGGAATACTTTGAATACTTGGTCAAGTGGAAGGGCCATCCAGTTGAAGATGCCAGCTGGGAAAATGAAGCAGAGATTCAGAAGCATGGACAGACCGTACAAGAGCTCATGGAAAAGAGCCCATGAAAATTTTCAAGCGAGGGAGTATGATGCAGGAGCATCGCCAACAGGTAGCAAGCGCGCGTAGATGTGGAGGATAGTTGGACAAGCGCCATCATATTTCTTGTTGAAATGTTTTGAAGTTTGAAAGTGCCATATAATTAATGGGATAGTTAATAGAGGTGTGCTCACATTTATGGAGGAGCATTGTAATCATACCTTGAGCGTCCCACTCTCATTTCAAGTAGATAGAGGCATCTATGCAAAGTTAATGTAGGTAGATAGAATTTAATGCTTAGATTAGACAGTTTTAGAGTGCAAGAGGGAAACGAGATATAGACACCCTCATTGTATAGTTTTATTATGGTTTTATAGTTGTAATATGATTATGAGCATAGAGTAGAGAAGAGAAGAAGCAGAGAGCTGTGTAGAAGAATTCCATGTACAGAAGTTATGGATTAATACAAAAAGCTTTGATTCAGATTCATGGTGTTGTGATACTCTCTGTGTATGTATTGTTTAATGTTATGCTCATGAATGTTTTACTCTTTCTGTCATGCATTTGTTGTTTATTCTATGTGTGTATGATTTCTTGTTAAATGTCTAAAATTTGAGAGAGAGAGAGGGTAAGGGAAATGAGTTTCAATTGTTTCTCTATCTGAGCAAGAGTTCCTGCAAGGAGTGTAGTTGAATTGTCCGCAAGGAGTGCATTGACAAAGGGTTTAGAGGTTTGTCTCTGAAAACTTAGATAAGATAGCTTTTGTTCTCATTTTCTCAGAAGTGCAACTAGGCATAGGAGTCGTGCAAAGTGTGCGCAGGCCCAGTAAAGTCTCAGATTTTGGGAACCTGAGAAATTGTTGAAGGACTGCTACTGTAGGAAGTGTGCAGAGTCGAAGGACTTCAATTCCTTTGGAGTAATTGAGGGATCACCGCAAGCAGTATGAGCAGGAGTCTTCTTTAAGACTCGGAGTTGGAGAAATCTCAGGAGGGATAGAGTCTTCACAGTCGTCGAAGAAAAGCACAGAAGGTTGACGTCTGGAGCCATCACAAGGTTGTGTTGCAGGCAGTTAATTTCTGTGGAAAACCGCCTTATCAAATTTGCAAAAGTTCTCAAAAGAGAGAACGGGCTGTCGGAATTCTCCATGGAGAATTCGTAAAATCCCGTGAGCGGTCAGATCTCGCAGAGTAGCAAGGAGGTTATGGTGGCTTTTTTCTACAAACGGAAGCTCAGGAGAGAGAGAGGGTCATATATTCATGCCAACGAGTACCATTGGATTTACTCACGAAATTCCATTTTGGAGCTTCGTGGGTGGAAAGACCAAAACTTCGTCATTTGGATTCATGAAACTATGAAGACCGATAATCCGACAAGGCAGAAAGTTCCATTGTGGGGTCAAGATTTGGACGCATGTTGGAATCCAAGTGTTTTGGAATTTTGGGGTTTGAAAGGGTGAGAGGAAGCCAAGACATTGGTTGATCAAATCCCCAAAATGCGAAGGGGTAGCTTTTAGGTGAAAGACAGATATTGTCACGTCGGCATCTCGAAACTTCGGAGTTCAAGAATTCAGCGTTTGCGTCGACAAGGAATAGACTCCCTTCCCAATACGATTTCTAAAATTGCAACACAAGTGACCTAATCCATCAGCGAATTGGGAATCGGGAAATCGAGGTTCGCAGTGACATAAGTTTGGGGATCGTGAGTCTAGGACTCCCGATAATTGAAATAGAGAAACCACACAGGCTAGTAGATCGTGAGGAGGCGATGGGTGGTAAAAATCTCACGTCAGCAAAAAGCGTGATTGAAGTGACACATGGAAAGGACAAGAGTTGTGGGACTCGGAGCAGGCATGCAAGTCTTTCAGGATTTCGGGACCCAGAAGGTAGAGGAGACATAGAGATCTTGTATATTGAAATCCCAGTGCGCGAAATAACATTGATCGTTGGATCAAGGGAAAACTCTAGAACCGTTGATTTCTAGTGGAGGCAGAACCTTAGTGTTCTAGAGTTGATTGAAACTCGGCATATCAGTGTTCAGAGGTCTGAAAGCACAGACGCTCGATCACAAGACTCGTGAAATCGTGAAGTCCAATCTCCCGAAGTGTGAAGGGAAGTTCCATGAGGTTTTGTTGTGGGTGCAGATTTCCCGAAAGGGAAATAGAAGAGAAAATTGTTGAGAGCTCTTCGGGCCAGTGGAAGAAGAAAGATCTTGTGTGCATGGACTTCCAACCTATGGTTTGGGAGGGCTACATCATGGAACCTCGGGTAAGGCACAGGACCTATGCCCATATGATCGACATGGGGCAACCCTTCCCAAAGTCCTTCGAGTGCAATGCAAGCCCAACTGTCTACGTCCTTTTTTGGGAATTAGCCGATGATGTCTCCTTAAACACAAAATCTGTACATTAGTCATGGCCATGGGTTTTACCAAAACCCTGGCCAGCAACCCAACTTTCACTGGCAACCTGGTGCCATTCAAACTCCAGGCCCCTTTTTCCATGGTTATAACCATCAACCCAAAATATCTTTCCTTGCAACCTTGCATTTTCCAGAGTTGACAAGGTTGTTGAATGACCCTATCTGTCACGATCCACATTGGTCCCCTATTCCAATGAAGTTGCCTTCAGACATACCAAAGTTTGAATCCAAGCCTAACGAAGATCCAAGAGATCATGTGACTACCTTTCACCTTTGGTGCTCATCTAATTCATTGAAAGATGACTCCGTACAATTGTGATTGTTTCAACACACTCTCATTAGGAGTGCTATGAAATGGTACATTGAGCTCAACTGCTCAAGATACTCTTCCTTCGGTGAATTGGAAATGGTTTTCTTAAACTATTTCCAATTAGCTGTGAGAGACGACATTGGCACAAAATTGCTAGCTAATTTCGAACAAACAAAGGCAGACCATATCTCTGATCACATCTGAGAATGGAGACGCTGAAAGAGTTTGATTAAAGTGTTAGTCCCACCAGCATTCCTGCTGGAGTGGTTCCTTAAGTCTTTAGTCCCACAGTTATCCAAAGACGTCGCAACGTCGGGAGTGTTTTTCGAAGAAGATGCAATCATGAGAGCTCAACAGCTTGAGCTGATTTATTCTTAGTCTGGTCTACTGTATGAAATTTTTTTGGATGCGCCACGATCAATACTTGATAAAACCAGATAGAGAGTTGAACCACATGCTGATGGTATTGTTGGTTCCTCACAAACAAAGCCTGTTGAACAACTGAAAAAACAATTGCAAAAACTATGTATACATCACACAGTGACTAGCCAGACCACTGGTCTGGCTGCTCCCCCTACCCAAACATTGTATGTACACAGTGTGTGATCAAAAAATCTAAAGGCCACCCAGCAACCCAATGGAAAGAAGAAACAACTTAAGAAAGGTAAGGGGGATAAGAAACCCACTAATAATGTTGGCGAGGGAAACACTGAAAAAAGGAAGTCGAAGTATCTGTGTAACCTGTGTGCGGAAGATCACCCGACTCACCAGTGCCCTCGGCTTGCGGACGCCCAAAATTTATTGTCACATCAGTAGCCTGCTATGTTAACAAACCCATTTCAACATGGAAAAAATCTAACTCAAGCCTCTACAAGCGTGAAAGGGGGCAGTCAATGACCCCCTCCATCTTTGAGTAATCCTCCGTCTGCGAATGTGTATATGATGAAAGGTGATGCATATATATCTACTAGAGCACATGACTACAACAAGCCAAGCACCTATGAGAAAGGTAAAGAAGCTGATATCCCATCTCTTCCTCTCCAGATCGAGAAGACGTTGGCCGAAATAATGACATGCATCCCAAAAGGTGTGTTCAAGAAATCTTCTCACAACCCAAACACAAGGGCCACCCAGAACAACTCTATGGTGGAGGATTTGTCTCTAACCCCTTGTGTGATGTCTTCTTTGGAGGTCCTCCAGAGCTGCCCTTCCCAGATAAAGGCTCTGTTAGTTTCCTTAGGATCCGCCAAGACTTGTAATCCGAGTACAATCATGCTTGATACGACCGATTGAAAACCTCATCTCCCTTACCACGTAGCATTCTAGATAGTAGTGGCTTATACCACGAAAAATTTTACTCGAAACATTTTCCGCGAAACATTTTCCGCACAGTGGTTAATGAGGGTGCCTTGACATGTGTAATGTATTTGGCATGTTGGAAGGCCATTGGCCAGCCTTCTTTGTCTCCATCACCTACTCTTTTTACCACATTCGACGGTCCTTCGTTCCAACCACATGGAATCATTCCCTCTTTCCCTGTACAGTTAGGAGAGAAGATCATGTGTGTCAAGGTTGAAGTGTTCAATGCATCTCTCGACTACAATCTCTTGTTAGGAAGGAGTTGGACCTATTCCATGAAAGCAGTGGTTGCTACAGTTTTCTGGGTCTTGTTGTTTCTACACAAGTGTCGGATCATGACCGTTGATCAGTTGTATTTCTCCCATTGTGACCCTTCATTGGGGGCATCCACGGTCCTGATGATTGATAACCCTCAACCCAACGTCGTCAACATAGGGGTTGGTTTGTGCCCACCTTTGATGAGTACTTTTGATTACCCGCCTCCTCAAGGCGATGTTAATTTCATATCAGACCACCATAAGGTTGACATTTTTTGGGTCTCATCGTTTTGTATGACTTACTTCGATGATCTGTGGATTCTTCCTTCCCCATCAGCCATGATGGAAGAGACAGGGCACCATGGTATGGCAATTCCCTTGTCCATGGCAGAAGTTGCGTACTCTATAGTCCAACAAGCTTCGTCCAACCCTGATTTGACTCCCACACAAGAGTTAGATCCGATTCTAGAGCCTACTTGGGCTCAAGGTTCCCTTGCCGATACAAATTCTTTAGACTTGGTCTTTCCCTCAGACGAAGCGATTATTGAAGCACTGACTAGTCCAGACAAACCCTGGGACAATCTCCATCATAGATCTTATTTCCTCCTAGAGTTAAGAAGAATTGAAGCTGGGGAATTCACTCTGACTATGACTGGTGATTGGTATTGTCCTATCAATCCCTTGGCTATGCATGTTGTTTATGCCAAGGGTAATATGGAAACCATTTCTGAAATTAAACCTATCAATATCTCCAGAACCTCGAACATCATGGAGAATTGTTTCGTTCGAGCTGACTGTTCCCCCGAAGAGATCAAAATTTACATAGGTTTATTTAAATAATTTCGCGATGTTTTTGCCTGGTCTTACAAGGAAATGGAAGGCATCGATCCAAAAATTGTTGAACATGAAATCATGACTTATCATGACGCTAAGCTAGTCCAACAAAAGCTTCGTCTGGTTAATCCTAAGAAAGAAGCAACTATTAAGGTTGAAGTAGAGAAACTGCTCAAAGCAGGCTTTATCTACCCCGTCCATTTGACCCAATGGGTGTCAAATCCCGTGTCGATCGAGAAAAAACAGGGTACAATTCGCGTATGTATGGACTTCCATGATTTGAACAAAGCCTATCCAAAAGATAATTTCCCCACACCATTTATCGACTCAATAGTCAATGAATGCACAGGTTGCGAGGCCTTTTCTTTCATGGATGTTTTCTTGGGATACAATCAGATACAAATAAAACCTGAAGACCAACACAAAACAACTTTTATTTGTCCATGGGGTACATTCTCTTATTGTAAGATGCCTTTTGGTCTGAAAAATGTTGGAGCTACTTTTCAGTGGGCCATGTCTTTTGCTTTCCACGATCTCAAACATATCGTCAAGACCTACCTAGATGATTTAACATCACGATCTCGTAAGATAACTGATCAATCCACACACCTTGAATTATCTTTGAGCGATGTCACTACTTCCAGATTCACTTGAATCCCAACAAATGCAGTTTTTGTGTGACGTTGAGCCGTCTGCTAGGTTTCATAGTTTCAACAACGGGGATCATGGTCGCTCCTCTCAAGGTTGAGGCAATAGTTCAGTTTCCTTCCCTGCATACAATCCTTCAACTTCAGAGTTTACAGGGAAAAGTGAACTTTTTGTGGCGTTTCATCACAAAATATGCCGAGATCACAAAGGGATTTATGTGTTTACTAAAGAAGGACTTTCCTTTTCATTGGGATGAAGTGGCTCAATTCTCTTTCGAAGCGTTGAAATGCACCCTTACAACTGCTCCTCTGCTTCGACCACCCAATTATAATAAAGATTTCTTATTGTACTTGGTTGTGGCAGAGTCGACAATCGATATGATCTTAGTTCAGGAGGATGATTTTCTCTTAGAATATGTGATTTATTACATGAGACGAGGCCTGGTTGGACCGGAACTCAATTATTTCCACATTGAAAAACTTGTGTTGGCAGCAGTTCATGTTGTCCAATGGTTCCATCATTATATCTTGTTTCGCAAGACCATCGTCATTATCGTTGTGAATCCGTTTCAATACATGTTAACACAACGGGTAATTGGTGGAAAGATGAGTAGATGGATAGTTGTCCTCCAGGAATTTGACTTAGATTTTGTTTCAGCAAAATCCAAAAAGTCAATGGTCTTTGCGGAACTCATCTCAGAAATTACAGTCGAGTCAGGTGATGTTATGCCCGAAGAGTCACCTATTCAAGGGGAAATTTTTTTGATCACGTCTTCAGACCCCTAGTGTGGAGATATACTTGTCTATCTCAAGAATTTGAAGTGCCCTGCCCTTGCTTCTCGTGATGAGCATCGTCATATACGTCATCAGGCTAAGAACTATCTCATATTCGAAGACACTTTGTATCGTCAAGGTGTAGATTACATCCTTCATCGATGCCTCACTAATGAAAAAGAACAAATCATGCTTAACGATTTCCATACTGGAGCATGTGGCGGTCATTTTTCTGGGTTGGAAACAACCCAAAACATTCTACGAGCCAGTTACTTCTGGCTGACATTAATCAAATATTGTATTGAATCAGTCAAGAAGTGTCACCCATGTCAAATATTCTCTCGGAAGATGAGGGCACACCCCACTCCCATGTTTCCCATCATCATCGTTTGTCCCTTCACCAAGTGGGGGATTGATTACACTACATGCAACCCCCCTTCAGCAAGGGGGCACCATTATATCATCGTAGTCATCAACTACTTCACCAAATGGGTCGAAGTTATGCCAACATTCAAGGATGATGGTGAGACTGTCACTCTCTTTTTGTTTAACTAGATTATAGAAAAGTTTGGTGTCCCGAGAGAGATTGTCATTGATCGCGGCAGTCACTTTCAGAACACAATGATGTCTGAGTTAACATCAAAACTTGGGTTGAGGCAAGAATATTGATCACCCTACTATCCACAAGCGAATGGTCAGGTGGAAGCTGTAAATAAATATCTTAAAACCATTCTACAGTGAACAATCAATTCGGCCAAGTCAAATTGGCATTTGATGTTATACTCAGCATTATGGGCCTACCGAACGTCTGTTAATACTACAACCAGTTTCTCACCTTTCCAACTCATTTATAGGATGGAAGCAGTCTTTCCTATAGAGTGTCAGATCCCATCTCTAAAGTTGGCAATACAGTTATTGCCAGACAGTTCACCACTTGAAGAGCGTTTATTATATCTCAAGTAGCGTCGTGATGTGACCTTTGCCAACGAGGCTCACAAAAAAAAATTCAAGTGTCAGTATGATCGGTCCATTCGTCCTCAAATTTTCTTTGAAGGCGACCTTGTCCTAGTTTATGACCAAGATAAGGACCCCCTAGGGGTAGGCAAGTTCAAACCCATGTGGTTCAGACCTTTCATCATAAAAGAGGTTCTAAAAAGGGCGCTTATCGTCTAGTAGAATTTGAGGGAAATGATTTGGCGGAGCCTATAAATGGGCTCTACCTCAAGAAGTATTACTCATAGGTCGGTCACCTTGGGTAACTTTTTGTAACATATGTATAGTTCTTGTACATTTTCATTTTTTAGTTTATCCTTTTTGGTTTTATGGACGTGTCATTTTGATGTCATATTTTTAACTGTGGAAGATGTCAAGTGAATCATAGTTGTTCATTGGGTTTGTAGACGGTGCTAGCTGATGCACTCGGAGGCTTGCTTTCACAGCTTGGGTAATTTACACACCTCAAGGCTAGTTGCTATCTTCAGGAGGCATCTTTTTAGGTAACACCATAAACAATGTCGTCGAAGACAGTGCAGTTTTAGAGTTGCTTCATGATGCTTCGTCACATGGTATATCTCACCTCCAGGTATATTTAGACGCTCAAATGGTTGTGTCTCAGTTAAATGGAATTACCACATTTATGATCCTACTCTACACCGACGATTCCTTAGGGTACATCTCTTAGAATGAATTTTTGATTACATTACGTATATCCATGTTCCTAGGAGATTGAATCAAGTTACAGATGCCCTAGCTAATCATGTATTAGATTGGCATATTGCACACATGTAAAGAAAAATACACACAGGTACATGTAAATACATTTGTAAGATAGATGTAGTCCATAAACACATAAAAAGACATAAAAATCCATATATAATATCAAACATATCAGAGTACATGGGTGGGTGCAAGTGCCTCAAAAAGATGTACAGTAGAGAGTCACGGGGCTTATGCCCTCAAAAATATACAAGTAGTGCCCTCAACACATAAGCAGTCTAGCCTAACTAAGGACAAGGCCTACTGGCCCTGTTATAATGATCAACGGAATTTTCCAAACGTCGAAAAATCTGGACCCACATTCGTGGTGCCCCCACTACATGAGGCTGCATAGATGGCGACAGATCCTCGATCTCTGCCATGAGGACTGTGCAAGTAAGTGAGGTAAATTTCTTCTCTACCCATCTCAAAAATCTCTCAGCCTCATCGGCTAGAGGTCCCCCTGCTGCTGTTGGTCCACCAGCTACGGCTGGTGCGGCTTCTGGTCGAGGACGTCACCTGGTCCTCGCAAAATCCGTTGGATGCACTGGTCCCACATCTGCACACAACAGACGCATATCTATCAGATACTCTGGTATATATAAAAAAATGATATATATAAAAACAACATAAAAATTAAATGAATTTGAAAAGAAAACTTACCTAGCTTTCCTCGTACCACTCCAAGAGGTACGCCCATGTCAGGGTCCTTGGAAAAGTCAATTTCGGCATAGGGATAGTCCTCTATTTTCAGAATCTACCGAGACCACCAATCAAAAAACTTATCGTCGAAGGCCTCGATAGTCCTCCCACCCCCCTTTCGCAGAAACAATGCCACCCATCTGCATACTGCGGCAGAGGAGGCTATGTTCCCCCGCACTGTCTCCCTCGGACTAAAGTTGGGTACCCTCTCGAAGAAGAAAGAGCAAAGGATAGTACCAAACCCAAAGTTTCAATGCCTCCGCATATGACACTCTATCAAATGCCTTTTCATGTATTCAAGTAATGTAGTACTCCAGTCAAAGATTTGTGCATTTAAGCATTGAAACACACAATTCATGTGTGCCTGGGAAGCCTGATGCAGAGCTGCGGATCCAGTGATCCACACAATAAGAAAAAATATCACTTTCAGTGATAGGTTTGAGATCTTGTTAATCGACACCTAGGTACCCACCATGTTGGTACCTGCCTCACAATGGAGGCCAATCAACTCCGCAATATTGTGAGGCCTAGAGGGAAAAGTATGAAGGTTGACTAGTTCCCCTCTCCTCGAGAGGCTAGTCAGAAAGTAGATATCTTCAGTCATTGGAGTCAATGACTGCCCCTCAAGCATGAATGCCTCTGCATCCGGGTGCCAGTAATCTATCAAGGCATTCAACAGCCTAGGTTGTGCCCGCATAAATCCACACTGGAAGAACTTTAAAAGACTACATTGCGCTAATGCAGTGGTAGCATTAGGGTCCTCATCGAACAAAAAATCAATATATTCATGCTCTCTTTCCCTCCAATGAACATACATCCTGCAATTGACAACTTTAGGAGGGATTAGCCCTTGCATTTAAAAAAAAAAAAATTCTATAAAGAAGGGTACATGCGGGTTGTAATGTGGACAATCGTGTATGCCTGCATGCAATATTTTCTATGCATGCGGGCATACACTGGCTATCCTAAGACAACCCGTGTATGCATGGGGCCGACCATTTTAAAGGTTAGCACCCCCCCAAAAAAAAAAATATCTTAAATAAAGAATTGAAATGCAAGGGGGGTTAGTATGTACTTACTTGGTCCAATCAGAAGCTCGTTCCATCCACCGAAGCTCCCAGAATCAACTCTTTTTCCAAAGGGGTGTTTTTGGCTCCATAGACAATTTATCAATTAACAATGGTGATAATGAGCTGCTAGCTTCTATTTATAGACTTTTTGGCCCCTTTTTGTCATTTTTCAGACCCTTTTGTCATCTTTTCTAAACGGAAAATCATTTAGTATGGTTCAAGAGTTTTCTTTGGATTGTTACGATAAGTGTTACTTTGGGTATTGGGAAATTTTTTGGAGATTTGGGTCTTTTTTGAAGGTCCTTTGGTAAAAAGTCATTTTTCCAACTCGTTGCATTTAAGTTAGGATTCCACCTCCACTTTCTGCATCTTGTTGTCTTTTCCGCTTTTCCATAGGATTGATCCCACCAAGTTACAACATGAAACGATCATTGTTGCTTTAGAAGTGTCGTAATTTAGTGGTAGAGCCGACCTTAACATGGATGCCCTAGGTAGATCCTGGTTTCATTTTGGTGTCCATGCCGTCACTAATGACTGTAGGCTTGGGAGTCATTTTTAGTTTTTTTTTATCATGAGTTTGAGCCTCATTTGCATGATTTCTGATCACTCTTGACCTCACCCTCGAGACTCCCATAACACAACGGGTCTTCTTTTAAGCCCTTTTCAAACCCTTTAAACATGAAAATATTGTCGAGCGATCTTGTGGCCTTTAACTCTCGCTAAACTAAAATTTGAATTCATGTCTATCCGATGGTAGTTTACCCCTTTTTCGGTCCGGATGGTCAACTGCACGAAAAAAGGTACACTCTAGGGACCTTGGTTCTCTAGAAGAGTATTCTCAAGTATAATTTTAAACCTTTTTCAGGCCTGAGGGACTAAATCTACGAAAAAGATAACCCCACGGATTCCATAGTTAATCTCTTTTCAGACTCTGTAAAATTGAAAATATCAACGAGTGACCTTGTCTCTTCACACTCGTTAAAATGGTTTAGAAGAACACCCCATACGGAGTCCATAGTTAAGCTCTTTTCAGACTCCTTAAAATTGAAAATATTGTCGAGTGATCTTGTCTTTGTCACGCCTGTTAAAATGATTTTGAATAGATGTCTTTTCAGTGCTAGTTTACCCCTTTTTTGAGCTGACTAGACTACCTTCGAAAAAGTTACCCCAGTGGAGTCTCCTTTTACATTTTTTCAGACTCTCTAAAAATGAAAAAGCACCGAGCTTACCTTTTCTGGGCTCGTTAAACTTACATTGAAGGACATTGTCATTGTGTCTTGTTAACCGCATTTGCATTCCTGCATCTTTGGCCTAATGCTGGCTCCATGTTTCTCTCAACTCAACCATCTGAAGCATGTCTTATAACTCAAGCCTTGCAACACTTTGCCTTTGCATCTTGACACCTTGACCCTTGGAGGGATTTTTCTAAATGTCCTTTCTCTGAACATCAGTATTGTCCTTGTGCCTAGAAATAGTGTGTTTGTGACACTCATTCCTCCTTTGTAACGTAGCAGTCTTTTATTCTTTTTCCAAAATTATTGAAAAAGACAAAAAAATCAAATATACCCCAAAAAGAGGAAGGGAAAAGTATTTTCTTTTTATTGGCAGCACAATGAGTCTCCCTTGGACAAAGCACATCCTTTCGTTTATTATTCAATCTCTGGGATTTAATATTACCTTAGGAATATGTTCTCGCTACATAGAGTTGTGTCCTTTGTTTGGTTATTCTTCCAAACATTTGGAGAGTTTGCGTTGCCTCTTGCATCGTGAACTTATTTCAATTCCATTCTGCCTGAGTCTCATCATTTGTCGTGCTATTGTCCAAAGGAATTTTTACCAAGCCTAAGTTGACCCTTCTACAATTTGTCTCTTGCCCTCATGCCCAACCATCCCGAAAGCCCAATCAAGTCTTTTTTCGAAATCAATAAAGCCTTCAGTATGATCATCAAGATCCTCTAGTCCATGCCCGACGAGCCATCGAAAACCTCTGGGTAGTGAAGTCGAACACTCATATTACACTCCTACCTGAGTTTTGAAGATTTTGAAGTTATTTCTCAATCTCTAAAGACTTCATCTCCAACCATCAGGTCTTATCAACTTCTAGAAGATTGATACTATGCATGTATATCATTTTGATTTCAATATGTAGATCTGTTGTGTATTGCTCATAGCTACACTTTATATAGTTATATGAGATGGATCTACAGTATATTTGATTGGAAGCCATGATTTTATTTCATCCCGAGCATGGGTATGCTCACCTCAGTGAGACAATTGTTATTTTGTAGATGACACCTCCCAAACTCTGGTCCCTGGGCTCACTTGTTTTGTATGATTGGTGAAGATTGATAATGTATTTCAGCCATCGGATGCTCTTCTAACCTCACACATTAGGGGGCATCTATTATAACCCTAAATTGCACCAAATACGCTTACCTAGCATCAAGCCATCTCATGTTACATCTTTTTCCAAGCCACTATTGAAACAACTTCTTAAAAACACCCTCTTTGAAGGCATATGCACCCTACTCCACTACGGCACACGTGCATATGCTGGTTGACCCACTACATCCTGTGTATATCTAGAAAAGAATGAAAAATGAAAAGTTGCAGATAGAACTCACAGTTTTAGGTAAGTTACCTAAATGGTTTGACTTCCCATAGCCGGTCAGTCGACCAAATACCTAGCCCTTTCCAGCCTATAAACGAAGGGGTAGGGGCCCCATTTGAAAAGAGAAAAATAAGAGTAAAGAAACTCTACCTAATTTTTCAATCCCATTTTCCCAACCTTTTGCAATCATTGTGTGAAGAGAAGCATATACAAAAGCAGTTGGAGTACAATTGAAGAGGATCCCAGGACCAAATTCGAGGAGCAATGGTCGATCTCATAATTGTAAGGTATTCTTGTGAGATTAATAAAAGAAGTATTTTTCCCATCCCACCTGTTAGCACCAATTCTTGCAAGTCATGAGCGTCGAGTACAACACACTAAAGAAGTCCATTTCGGGCCTCAAATCAAGCAAGCGGGCATTTTGTTTTCAATGGCGAGGATCCACAGATGGAGCAGATCGACGATCATTAGGTAAGTTTGAGTCAGAGAGTTGCACGAGGCTTGGTGCATGAGCTCATCTCTTAGAGTCAAAATCAAAAAATGATGAGCCATTTCAGCTACCAGGACTTCAAAGGACAAAGGTGTCACTCCTCCACTGCATCAAGAATCCCCGAAACTCGAAATGTGAAAAGCGCCCAGGAGCCATTTCAGTGTTTCGGCTACCAAGACTTCAAAGGACAAAGGGGTCGCTCCTCCACTGCATCGGGAATCCACGAAACCCAAAATGTGAAAAGTGCCCAGGAGCCATTTAGGAATTTCAACTACTGGGACTTCAAAGGACAAAGGGGTCACTCCTCCACTGCATCGGGAATCCCCGAAACCCAAAATGTGAAATGTAAAAGCGCCTGGGAGCCATTTCGGCATTTTGGCTACCGGGACTTCAAAGCACAACGGGTTGCTCTCTTCCACTGCATTTCGAAACCCGAAATGAGAAAAGTGCCTAGGAACCATTTCAAAATTTCCACTGTCAGGACTTCAAATGAAAAAGGGGTCGCTCCTCCACTGCATTGGGAATCCCCGAAACCCGAAACACGAAATGTAAAAGCACCCGCGAGCCATTTCAGCATTTCGGCCACCAGGACTTCAAAGGACATGGGGTCTCTCTCTCTCTATGTTTTTATTCTTGGCCACCCTCCATGGAAAAATAAGTTAATGAATATTGAGCAGGTGGTTGAGACCTTAGCTCAAGCCATGAATGCAGGGCATGGAGGTTCTAGCAGGTAGTCTGCCCAAGATTGTCATGTGTGCAGGTTTTCCTAAAAGAGCCATGTCGATCTGATGTCCTCGACTGACCAGAAGAAACTACGCATGCTAAGTTAGACTTTAATGTCTCATCTACCCTCCTACTGCTAAGGGGGCGAATTGATCTGAGTATATATATTTATTTTTTGTATTTTTGTGAGGGATGGTAGAGAAGAGCTCCCTACTGTAATGTTTTAACGAAGCACTGGTTTTCTTGGCTATGTATCTGTATATGAAATTTCCTTGTTTAATGTAAGGCAACTCTCTTTTTCATCTTGTTTCAATCTCATACTGAAAGAGTTCATCACTGAATGATTCACATGAATCGTCGTGATTGTGTTATGATAAAGGATTTATTATAGCGTTGTTATGTTCTTTTAGTGTTTTTTCTTTTGAATATAAGAGGTTCTTGTGTTCAAAGTTTTCTTCAATAGGCTATTGGAAGCTTGATGCTCATAGCATCCCTTCACATTTCCTCATAGAATTCTTCCCCCTAATCACCCTTATTACAACTTACTGCCTAAAATTGAATCAAGGCCTCATTTGCTTGCACATGCCTGGCCTAGTTTCTGAGTTAGAATGATATTGTTCTGAGTTTACTTCTATCCATCACCCTTTATAAACAAATCGTGACATTTAAACTGATGGGCCTTGGGCTTACTCCTGTCGTAATCCAGGAGTGACTTCTTTCACCAACATTGTTGGTGTCGTTGTCAGGGACGAAATTGAAAATTTTCCTTGGGATTGAATGACATCGAGCCTCTAATTCTGAAGGTGCATCAGGCATCAGATCCCTACGAGATTGCTACTGTGCACCTGGCAACTTCATTGTGATGACTCCACTGTGGCGAACCTATTGTTTTAATTGTGGCTTCTAGAGGTAGACACACACGGTCCCATCCATAGTTGCCTTTAGCTACACCTGAAGATGATCTGGAGGTGATTTTCAGAAAAGGAAAGGCCTCTGAAGGAGAAACTTCCACCGCCCAACCAGGTAATTTTCCATATCCTTCTATAGGAACTCCATTTTCTTCTTCTCAGCTTCCTAGAAGACCTTTTTCTGAAGTTTCCCATTTCCTGAATTTCGGGAGTGTTCCTGTTGATTTCTCCCCTCCTAGTCTGGGATTGGAGGGAGAAATCCTTCTCACTCCCCTCTCCCCTAAAGATGTACCTTGGCATAGACCTAGGACCATAGAAGATTTCCCCACCCCGATCTTTACCACCCGTCCTCTTATTATTTTTTTTGCTACTACACAGAGAGAAGCATCTGTTGAATAAAGCCCCTTAGCCTTCTCTTTGAATCCCCAAATGTTTCCCCGTCCACCTATAAGCTTATTTCTAGTATCCCTTGTTTGAGCTCCTTCTCCTCTAAGTTCTCCTCCACCTAATATTCCTATGGTAGGATAAAATCTCCCCATGTACAGAATGGAGGCTATAATAGTTGTTAGGTATGCTCCACTTTTGTTACCTTAGCCTCTCAATGCCCTTCCAGCAGATGGCTACCTTAAGCAGCTGCCCAAGTTTACAGGTGAAGGGGACATAGCTATAGAAGAACACCTTGAAGCCTTTTACAGTTTTATAGATGATCATGTTATCATGCATGTAGACGTATGGATGAGGATTTTCATCCATAGCCTTGAAGGCAAGGCTAGAAAGTGGTTTAGGGCCCTGCCTCCTGGATCTATTGATGGGATTGAGGCTTTGGATAATGCCTTTTTGAGACAGTGGGGAGACAAAAAATACTTCATGTATTACATGACAGAGTTTGGTTCTTTGAAGAGAAAGGAAGGAGAGTCTGTCTCTGACTTCTCCAAGAGATTTAATAAAATGTACAATAAGATCTCCGCTGAAATAAATCCCTCAGAAGCATCTGCTAAGATCACTTATGCTAGCACTTTTGATCCTAATTTCTGCCTTCTGTTGAGGGAAAGGAGAGCCACTACTCTGGCTCACATGCAGAATGCAGCCGTGGAAGTAGAATCTAACATATTGGCTCTCGACCGACTTAGGAATAAGGCTGATAAAGACATATCCAAGAAGAGACCTGAAGCCTCCATATCCAATTCCTCTCCCCTTCCCCTTCATACGGATGAGGTAGATAAAGTGCTAAAGTCACTTTCGGCTAGAATGGAAAGGTGGGAGTTGGAAGGGAATCCCACATATAGAAATCCCCAAAATACTGATAACAGAGGCTTCAAGAGGCCTAGCAACAATGTGCCACAGGCTTTGACAAGGAAACAAAGGAGCAAAGACAAAGATGAGTAGAGGATTCAAACCCCTCTCCAAAATAACCTAGTTTCTCATGAGGAAGGAGAGGAGATAGATGAGATCGACCCTAAAATTCACTGTAATGAAGACACCTTCCCTTTTCCCCATTTGACTTAATCTATATATGAAGAATCCCATATGAACAGTCGAGTCAATGAGTTGGGTAAAGGGGAAAAGGCCAAAAAAACTCCTAACAGATATCATCTCAGGTCAAAAAAGAAAGAAGGAAATTTTGATAGCCATGATCAGCCTCTCATAGCGGAAAATCCTGCTAAGCCTGTAACAATCACTACTAAAGAGAAGAAAACTCAGAATACTTCACCAACAACCAAAGAACCTGTCTCTAAGGTAAGGGAATATACTAAGCCTTTTCCCTCCTTTAGTTTTGAGCATGAAATTCAAAAGATTAGAATTCCTGTACCCCTCTCAGAGCTAGTTAAAAATGAAGATTTCAAGAGGTCCCTCTCTAAGATGCTACAATCTGAGTCCCCCCAGCCTTCTACAGACTCAGTAAATCCAGCAGTGGTCCTAGTTCCCATGGTAGAATACATAGATGATTCATCCTCTCCCTTCTACACATCCCTGAACATACATGATAAAGTACTGTATAATTGCCTCATGGATTCAGGAGCTTCCCACAACCTTATGCCCAAAATAGTCATGGAAGAATTGGGACTGGAAGTGACAAAGGCTTATCATGATTTGTACTCTTTTGATTCAAGGAGGGTACAATGCCTTGGAGTCATAAAAGACTTGGTGGTCTCTTTATTTTAGCTGCCAATGAAGAGTGTGGTCATGGACATTGTAGTAGTTGATGTTCCCCCCAAGTTCGACATGTTTTTGTCAATATATTGGATTAGAAAACTCGGAGGAACATTATATATGGATCTCACATATGACACCATTCTATTATTTAGAGGGGAACACAGGAGGTTATACAGAGAATCTCAGCCGGCCTACATTGTCAGTGATGAAGCAGACCCCACTAATCACCCCATCTTTGCACTTGACACTGATTTGGGGTCTAGTTTATTGCAGATCACTGAGACTCTTGAAGCCCCTTTTCAAATAAAAAAGAAACCCATATTTAATCACGAGATACCTCCTCCAACCACCTCTGTTTGTAAAATGTTCTTCGACAGAGCTTCTTCTAGCGAAGGTGCTAGTGCTGGAGTGGTTCTTGTGTCCCCTTGGCAGGAAACCATATCTCTGTCATACAAGCTAAATTTTGAAGCTACCAATAATGTGGTAGAATTTTAAGCTCTTGTTCTGAGTATGAGGGCTGCAAAAGAAGTGGGAATTAAGGAGGTAGTAGTGTTTGGAGATGCTGAGTTGATAATCCAACAAGTCATAAATTCTTATCAGGCTAAGCATCTTCGGCTCAAGAGTTACAAGAATGAAGTGTGGGACCTTATTGATAATTTATTCTCAGCTTTCAACATTTCTTTTATTCCAAGAGAGGAAAATGCTTTGACCGATTCCTTACTGTCTCAGCTAGTCTATTCAAGATCCCTCTGCCACCTAAGATCAAATATGAGGTTGAGATAAGATACAAGCCATGTATTCCAAACAATATCAAGAATTGGAAGGTATTCAAAGATGATATTGAAATCAAAAAATTTCTTCAGTCCGTCGACGAATTTTTTTATTACACATTAATCAGGATCCTGATCTCGAAAGTCACCCTCACCCTAAGGTATTTTTAAATAAAATTGTTAATCACCATATTATTCATTTGCCTAGGAATCACATTCTGAAGGGACTAGTCCCTTTAGAAAGACTGTTCAATGGGAATGATGTGGCAGTAAAGGGTAGGGTTTCAAATGGAGATGATGATACAGCGGAGTGCAATATCGGCACATAGGAGGAGCCTAAGTATGTCAAGTTGTCAAGCAGTTTGACCACAGAACAAAGGGCCGAATATACTGGGTTATTAAAAGAATTTTATGATGTGTTTGTGTTACCCATGATTTTGGTCGTCATGATGATGTATTGATGATGGTGTACTCAGGCTCTTCATAAGAACTTTCTCTTGAGAAAAGTTACTTTCTTCTCTTTCCAGAAATCTCATTTTTGAAGAAGGTTCGCAGGTTGCTAGTATATTTGCTTGCGAGAATGCCTGATTCTCGAAGGTTGCCTTAAGCCAGGGTGTAAGAAGTTCACACTGTGTTGAACTGCTAGGGTGCGAACTCTTCCTAAAGCAAGGAAAGAGATGAATTCTTGATGCTTCTAGAAGGGAATCTTCTAGAAGGATGAGATGGAATTCGAATGGTTATCCTAGTACTGGATTATTTGATATTTTGGGATCATTCTTATCCAAGTAACTAATTCATTCTCTCCTATATATTGAGGGAATTCTCATGGAAAAGGTTAAGTAAGATTCATTAGAGAATTGGTGAAAGAATTGTGTGAAGGATTCAAGCTCGAACAATAGCTTGGAGACTTCAGCAGGTCTATCAAGGGGATTTGATCTTCTTCATGCAAGTGAGCAAGTGTGTGTGTCGGAGCCAAGGGCCATCGAAAGGAAGTTTGAGACATCAAGGCTCAGGTTGTAATCTTTAATTTCCATTAATGTGATACAGTAGCATGTCCCTTTCCCATGAAGCTATTTCCACTTTATTGTATAATTCCTTGATCATATACATAGATTGATTATTGAATATATTGAGCTGTCTTCACTTTGATTGGTTTGTGTTGTCTTGGTCTTGACTACACGAGAGCATTGGAGCGAATCTGGAGAAACAAAGACCATAGGAAGCGATCATAAGGTATGTTATTTGTTCTTGCCTCCTATTTAATTCAATGGTCAAAATCTAGGGAAAGAGTCATGTTTTGTTTTGCTTTGTTCTAGATCTAGGTGGATCTAGGGAGATCAGTTAGTGTCAGCACTTACGGATTTATCCAATAACAAAATTGGAGACTCCACTGGGGAACAATCCCATTTTTATTTGTGGCTTTTGATATTTTTCTGTGGCCATTTGCTTTGGTTTTAATTTTCTCCTATCCTATCAATCTCTGAGTCTTCATGGTATCCTAATAGACCCTCTGGGTCCAGAGGCCTTTTTCAATTTTGCTTCATTTTCCAAAATTTTGATTATGTTCAGGCATTCTCGCACTGTACTTCATTGCAGCCTACGAGAATAGGTAGAGTTCACACTCTGCCTTTAGGTTTCAGTGCGAGGTTCTCGCACCCTGCTCAAGGGTCACCTGCGAGAATCAGTGATTCTCGCACTGTGTAATATTGCCTGCCTGCGAACTCAATTTTTCAAAAATTTGGATTTGAGTTTTGGTATTTTCAACTGCCTAGATCAGTTTGATTGCCTCTTAAGAGTTTCTTGGACCATTTATTGATATTCTTCTTGTCTTCATTTGTGTGCATGAATAGTCTTAGGATTTCAAGGCCTTTCTTGTCATTTTTGGATTGACTTTCGTTTCTTGACTTTTCTTGGCAAAACCATTCTCTCTGACTTCAGAATCTGAGTGTGTTTGATTAGTTAAGAACCAGTGATTGGTTGAAAGTTGAGTGCTTGGTTTTTCTCATTTGCTTATTGGTTTGAAAGCTCATTTTCTTTTGCATTTGAAAAGACTAAATTGGTTTTCTCTTTATTTTTGTTTTCATTGGAAGAGTGGATTGGGTGTTTATCATTGCTTGTTCATTTGGTTTTTGATTTTCTGTACTCTCACTGTCATAGTGTGGGTCCTTTTTGAAAAGTGAACAAAAAGTTTTTTCTTTCAAAAAATTATTTTCATTTTAGAAAACATTGAAAATCAAATTATTGATATTGTTGAAGTATTTGAAAAAGACACAATAGAGAATTGTCATTTGATAAGTGATTGTTTGCATTTGCATTTAAAAGGAAATTTTGCATTGTAGTTCAAGGTTGATCTGGAAAAATTTCTCTCTCTCCCATATATAGGATTCATTGAATGAAAAGTGATATATTTCATTCTCACCCTTGCATTGTTGGGTCAGAGTCATACACCATAAGTTTCATTTCTGTTTCCTTTGAGTAAACAACAGCTCATAATAACACTGCGTAATTATAAAATTTATCTAGTAACTCTTTTCTAGGGCTCTATTACACCAACATTTAGCTAGGATAGCGCTTTGGAGTAGGAAGAGAGATACACTCTCCAAAAGCACAAAACACACAATAGCATCTTGTGTTAGGGAGTGTTAAATTCCATTTGCAACATCTTGTCCTGGGAAGCCCTTCTCACACAAGGGTCAAACACTAGGTCGCATTGATATTGGCAAAGTTACTCACCCTTCTTTGTTGATATCAGTGTAGAGATTGCACGTATTACGGGGATCACTCGGAGGTATACCCACAATGATGAGTGGAATCTTTTTGAGTTGATTTCGGGCTAGATACCCTGCCCTTGCGTGTGGATCAAACTGTCGACTGTCCCCCCAGGATTTATTGTTGTTGGTGGTGACCTTAGTGGCCTATCTTTCTAGGTTCTTACCCGAGGTGACTATGGAGGGGAAAGTCTTCACGGTACCTAGAATTGACATTGACCAAACTCACTCGGGCTCCTTGGAGGGTATACCCATGATTATGTGTGGGAGCTTGCACAAGGGTGTAAGTTCGTTAAGCAGGTTGTCAACGTAACTTTTACACTCTAGCCCCGCCCCTTCTCATCTCATTGTTGTGACATTGGATTTCATCACCAACTAATGGCTTCAAAATTAGAAGGTCTTATTTGCTTGGTGTTGCTTCCTAGATTTTGTTTACTAGCGCGTGTTGTTTGTTTCTCGAAGTTGACCATAGGATTTTCTTCGCAAAGTTTGTCACTGGTTTACAATAGCTCCTCCACGACATTCACGTAGAATGCAGAGTTTATCTCTAGAGCATCTGGAAGGTTCTCAACCTTTGCCCACAAGCACACCTAGAGGCTCTCCTCAGCAAAGTGAAGTCCCAGTCGTCACCACACCACAAGTGGAATGCACTGACTCTCTAGAATGTTTTCAAATTACAAACACTCGAGAGGAATTTAGACTTAACCCTGATTCTGAGAGACGTTTTATGCGAGAAGACTCTTCCAGAGACTTAATTGTTGTGTATTCCGGATCTCCGATTGGACCCTTTCCTGGTATAGAAGGCCAAGATCCTTTTTGGTCTACAGGTGTTTTTCGACGCGACCTTTTTGGTCTAGGTTCACCTGTGATTTCTAAAATTAATCCTCTTGTGATTTCTAAAATTTCTGATACAGAGATAGCATCGGTGACTACCACTTATCACTTTACTATAACTACTGAAATGGCCCATCTTGCAACTACTACGAGTGTTCCAACTGGGTTACCTATGGTTAGTCTTGCTCCCATCCACACACCGCGCACGCCCAACGTCAATCCGACACTACCACCTGGATACCATGCATTGAATGCTTCCATTACTACTCCTACACAAACTCCATCTGGCTCTCCTAGTGGTCCTTCTTCTTTTGGGCACTTTCTTCCCGATTTTGTTCCAACACTCCCTCAATTTCATTTTGGAGGACCTTCTTCGTCCTCTAATAGCAATCCTAATCCTAGTGGTGCTATTCCGTCATTCACTCCAACTTATCAACTTCCGATTGGAGGAAAATCTCATCATAGTAGTATTACTCAACCCCCTCTCAGTTGGCAAATGCCAATTGGAACATTTCCCTCAATTGGTACACCACCTTCCATGGGAGGGGCAACCCCACCTTATGGGAAAAACATAGCTCCATCTTTGGCCCAGTATTGGAATCAAATGATACAAAATCCTTCTCAATTGACTGGGGGGAAGCAATTTCCAGCTACGTCCATAACACCCCCTAACATGGGCCAACCATATCCAGGTTCGTTTAATCCCGTTTGGGGGTCGAATGCTCAACCTCAAGCCCCTGTTCCAGGGTATAATCCGATGAGATACTACCATGTCCAACCACCTGGGTCTTCACATTATATGCAGACTGTGTATGGTCCTACTGGTTTGCCAACAGGGCTTCCTCCCCAAAGCCACCAGTACCCACAAGTGAATCGACAGTTACCCTTTCTCGCTACTTTGGATTTGCCGGATTTTTCTAGGATTTTAAATGATCCTATTCATCACTCTCCCCAATGGCCTGTTATACCAGCCAAGCTTCCCTCGAACATTCCTAAATTCGACGGAAAAGTGGGAGAGGACCCAAATAATCACGTTATGACTTTTCACCTATGGTGTTCATCTAACTCGTTGATGGATGACTCTATTCATTTACGTCCTTTTCAACGAACCCTTACCGGTTCTGCTGTGAAGTGGTCGTATATTGAATTTCCACGAGGTTTCTTCTCTGATTTCAACACCCTAGCTATGGATTTCCTTACGCATTACCAGTTACCAATCCGTTATGATACGAGAACCGAGATATTGACTTCTTTTAAACAGACTAAAGGCACTCATATATCTGATCACATCCATGAGTGGTGAAGGAGACGATGTCTCATTAAACTTGAACTCCCCGATCAGTTACTGACAGAATGGTTTACAAAATCCTTTGTGAATGAAATTAGTAAGTACATTTCCATGGGTGGCGTCGTCATGGAGGAGGAGGCTATCAGTCGTGCTCAATATCTTGATCTCGTTTATTCACAAACGGGAACACTTTATGATTTACTACCTGAATTACCTCGTCCTAATACTTCCAGCACTTCAACTACTCCAGTTGCCTTGCATGCAGCTGACGGTGTGATTGGTACTTCCCAAGCCCAATCACATTCTGTTTCAAGCACAACCCCTAATTCTGCTTCTTCTAATGTTCAAAATGCTCCGTCTCCTGCCACTCCCATCAACAAAACTTCTGAGGTAAATGCTTTCCAATCTACCCCAGCTGGTAAAAACAAATCTAAAAAGGGGAGAGGCAAGAATAAGGAGGGAAAAAATAATACTCAAGCAGAGCAACCTAAAACTACTCATGTTGATGACCGGGATAAGCGCAAACCTCGATACCCTTGCCTTATCTATGGTGATGATCACTACACGAAGGATTTTCCATGACGTGTCGAGATCACTAAGTTCCTTCAGGGAGCCCTGAAACCACCTGCACCGTCTGTCTTGTCCCAACCCTTCCCGTCTCAACAACAGGCTCAGTTGGTTATTCACGACCAACCCTCTTCTTCTACCACATCATATGTTTTGATGTGTACTGGAGATTCTAAGTAGAATAACCTTGCACTCACTACTCGAGCCAAAGATTATTCTCCATCTAAGGAGAAGGTTGATGATTTACCCCCTTCGTTGGTCCAACCCTCTCCCGCAACTCCACCTACTAATGGTCCTCTTCATCTCGAACGACTGAGCCTCGACATAGTTCTGTGACCTCCCCCAAAGGGTGTCGTTCAGAAATCGGCTTTCAATCCTCATGCTCGTGCGTCCCAGAACTACAACATTGTTGAAGATCTGGCCCAAGCACCTTCTGCGATGTCAGCTCTCGAAGTCCTTCAGTCTTGTCTTGCACAACAGAAGGCATTGTTGAAAGATATTGGTGGAATCGATCCAACGGATACTAATTTGATAGTCTTTGACTTGGAAGATCACATTCCAAGGTTACCCCCTCAACTTGCATTCCAGATCCAAGTTGTTGTCTCTGACAAGAACATTTGTCGAACTGTTATCAATGAGGGTGCCTCGATGTGTGTTATGTATCTTGCTTGTTGGAAAGCCATTGGCTCTCCTCCTTTGAATGAATCCCAGAACACTCTTAAAGCCTTAAATGGTTCTGGTTTTAAGCCCTACGGTGTCCTTCCTTCGTTTCCCATATCGTTAGAAGGTAAGATGGTCCAAGTCGAAGTGGAAGTCTTTGACGCTCCCCTTGATTATAATCTTCTGCTTGGCCGTAGCTGGATCGATTCCATGCGTGTAGTTGTGTCGACACTTTTCTGTGTAGTACATTTCCCTCATCAAGGGAAGGTTGTTACAGTTGACCAACTTTCCTTCTTCAATTCTCATACTCATACTGGCAACGTGCCATTTATTGCTAAAACCCCACCGGGTTATGAGAACGTCGATGTAGGCCTTTTAAAGGACTCCTCATTAATGGGTACTTTCCCCATTCCACCACCCGATGTTCCATGCTCATCATTTGCTTCTATCAACATGATATCCACCATGCCTCACAAACTTCCTATGTCATAGGACCCTTGGATTGTCCCTGACCCTAGAGATTATCTTTGTTTCAGTGACACAATGTCGTTAAGTTCAGTTGAATCCGCCTATCAGACCATTCAATCGGCAACACCTTCTACCTCTTCTCTTGATGAGTTGTCTCCCGATCCTTCCCATGTTATTTTTCCCACTGACAAGATGATCATGTCTGTCATGGAAGACACCCCTTGGGACGATGGGCATCATCATTCCATTCTCTTTCTGGAACAACACACTCTTGAGAACTACCAATGGATTTCGACTCCGTCGACTGTTGTTATCATCTCGACGGTTCCCGAGACTACACATGATGTGTTTGCTGAAGGGAACTTAAGTAATATATCGCCCATGATTCCCATTGACATATCCATTAAACCTGGGATTGTCAAAAATGTCCATATTGGAGCTTCGTGTTCTTCCGATGAAATCGTCACCTATACGTCCCTTTTCAAAGAATTTTGTGACATCTTCACATGGAGCTACGAAGAGATGCCAGGTATCGACCCTGCAATTGTTGTACATGAGATAAAGACATACCCCGGCACTAAACCCATCTGGCAATGCCTTCATCCAGTTCACCCATGTAAAGCGGCTGCTATTGAGCTCGAAGTTGAGAAACTCCTGAAAGATGTCTTTATTTATCTCGTGGCTCTTACAGAATGGGTTTCCAATCCTATCCCGATTGACAAAAAAGGAGGCACCATTCATGTTTGCGTTGATTATAGGGATATTAACAAAGCTTGTCCCAAAGACAACTTTCCTACCCCCTTCGTCGATCAGATTGTCGATGATTACGCTAGAAGTGAAATCTTCTCTCTCATGGATGGTTTCTCTGGCTATAATCAAATTAACGTTGCTCCCAAGGATCAACATAAGACTACTTTTATTTGTCCTTGGGTTACTTTTGCCTATCGAAAACTCCCTTTTGGTATTAATAATGAGGACGCAAATTTTCAACGCGCTATGTCTTATGCCTTTCATGATATCAAGCACATCATTCAACCCTATTTTGACGATTTACCCGCTCATTATATGAGCAGAGTCGATCACCCAACCCACCTTCAGGCCATTTTCATTCACTGTCGGTTCTACCGGATACGTTTAAATCCTCATAAGTGCATTTTCTGTGTGGAATCTGGCCGTCTTCTAGGTTTTATCATTTCGTGTCAAGGGATCTGGGTGGATACTTTGAAGGTTGAGGTGATCCTTAATCTCCCTCCTCCTTCTACACTGCGCAAGTTGCAAAGTTTACAGGGGAAAGAAAAATTTCTTCGTCGTTTTATCCCTAATTACACCGAGATCACTCATGGTTTTACGAGGCTACTAAAGAAGGCTTCAAAGTTCATCTAGGATTCCAATAACAACAATGCTTTTGAAGCTTTAAAGTTGTCCCTAACGCGAGCTCCTCTTCCCTTTCCTCCTGATTATAGTCACGATTATTTCCTTTATCTTGCTGCCTCGGAGTACACTATTGGCATGGTTCTCATCCAAGAGGATGATGCACACGACGAACATGTTATTTACTACTTGAGTCGAAGTCTCACACCAACTGAAATCAAGTATCAACATGTCGAAAAACTGGCCTTGGCTACCGTTCAATCCGTCCAACGCTTCCAGCACTATATCCTCTCACGCAAGACTACGGTGATTTCTCATTGCAACCCTATGCAACATATTTTGACACGTTAATTGCTAGGGGGAAAATACTCCAAATGGATTGTGATACTCCAGGATTTTGACTTGGAACTCGACCACACCAAGTCCAAGAAATCCTTAGTTTTTGCTGAGTTGATATGCGATTTTCCTCACTCTGCAATGGAAAATGTAGCAGTTGATTCATTACCCAATGAATCTCTTTTCCTTATTATCACTGATGATATTTGGTATGGGGATATCATTATATATCTCCAAACTCAGACTTTCTGGCCTACTTTGTCTAGTACTGAACGACGTCACATACGCTATCAAGCTCGTCAATACATTATCCTCGGGGATACTCTTTACCATCGGAGGATTGACTTTGTTTTTCAACGTTGTCTAATGTTCGATGAAGCCGAGAAAGCTCTGAATGACTTCCATTCCGTAGCATGTGGTGGTCATATGTCTAGGTATGCTACTTCCTAGAAAATCTTACGCGCGGGATATTTTTGGCCTTCTTTGTTTAACGACTGCATTATTGCCGTTCAGAAATGCCATGCCTGCCAGACCTACAATCAGAAAATTCGGTCACATCCTACTCCTCTTCACCCTGTGGTCTCAGTTGGTCCTTTTGTGAAATGGGGCATCGATTTCATGACATGTCACCCTCACTCAGCCAGGGGGCATGGTTACATTATTGTAGCCATTGATTACTTTACGAAATGGGTCGAGGCGATGCCGACATTTGACAATACTGGAAAGACCGCAACATTATTTCTTTTTAATCACGTCATAGCTCATTTTGGTGTTCCCCAAGCTATCGTCACTGATCACAGTAGCCACTTTAGGAATTTTATGATGTCCGAACTTACTGAAAAGTTGGGTATTTTCCATGATAACTCAACGCCCTATTATCCACAAGCCAATGGTCAAGTTGAAGCAATTAACAAAGTTCTCATAACTATGCTTCGACAAATGATAAGGATTCATAAAACAGGTTGGCACACAATGTTGTTTTCGGCATTGTGAGCATACCGGACATCTGTCAAGTCCGCTACTGGGTTTATGCCTTTTCGGTTAGTCTATGGTGTGGAAGACTTTCTTCCTATAGAATGCGAGATAACCTCTCTGAAGCTAGTTGTTGAACTCCTACCCAACACTTCGGTGGAAGAAGAATGTCTATTGTATCTTATGCGATTAGACGAAACTCGACGTGACACCACTCTAGTAATAGAAGCCCAGAAGAAACATGTCAAGGCCCAATATGAAAAGCATGTCAAGCCTCGTGTTTTCTCTGAAGGTGATCTTGTTCTTCTCTATGAACATGATCAAGATGTGTTAGGAGATGGGAAATTCGAACCCATGTGGTGAGGTCCTTATATTGTTTGTCGAGTTTTGGAAAAAGGAGCATATGAGTTGGTGGATTACAATGGTATCCCTTTGAGTGAACCTAGGAATGGGTTGTACTTGAAGAAGTACTATGCATAAAATCATTTGTGCACAAGTACTTGTATTTTTATTGTATCATACGTTTTGTGTGTTAGTATAGTTTTCTTTTGTCGTTATCTGGTCTCTTCCCTTATGTGACGTTGTGTTTGATTTCCAAATGTCAGAGTCTTCTCTACCCTATATTGGCTTCACTGATGGCGCTAGCCGTAGTACTCAGAACCTTGCTTCTCCTGCGTGGGCAATCTATGCCCCAACAAACGAACTTGTCTCTTTACGAGGTCTGTGCCTCGACCGTGCGAACAACAACATTGCAGAGCATAGTGTCATTATTGAATTATTGGTTGATGCTATCTCGCTCGAAATTCGTCATTTGGTTGTGTGACTTGACTCACACCTTGTAGTACTACAGTTAAGTAATATCTACTCTATTCAAAGTCCTACTTTGTTATGGGTGTATTTGCGAATTCGCCTCTTGGAACGTTATTTTGATCACATTGAATATCAACATATTCCTAGATGTCTAAATACATTAACAGATGCATTGGCTAATTATGTATTGGACAGACATTTGAATCATTTATAAATCAATCACATCATTATTCACACAATATAAGGTAAACAAATAGAAGTCGTCTGTATATATAACGATCAAAAAAGTTTTTAACAAAAAGTTTGTCCGAAGACCAAAATGTCAAAATTTGAAGCTCATAGCTTCTACAAAGTGACATCATGGATGACATTCACGGTAACACATGACTACCTTAGACACCCTATGGAGAAGTCGACTAATAGATGATGATACCCCTACAGTATGACGTTGATCGCGTCGTGGAACCTCTTCCAGAGTCATGTCTGGAATGTCTGAGTCAGGCCCTCTAGATTCTGTTCCACCACTTGATAATCCTCAGCATACTGTGGTGCTGCCACTACCTCTCCTCGTCGTTGGATGGGATAAGTGCCAGGAGGTATGTAATGTCCAACATCTGTGTTATCAACAAACGATTTTATATTAGTCTTTGGACGAACGTATAAAACAAAAACATTTGAATATGATAAAAATTCACAAAAAAAATTGAAAAGAAAAAATGTGTGTACTTCTTACCAAGGTCCCCCCACTGAGCATCCTCTGGCAATACCAAATCCGGATCTCCTCGGAAATCTAGCCTAGCATAAGCATAGTCATCAACCATCAACATCTGTGATTGAAGCCAGTCAAAGAAAGTATCATCATATTTGATGATCAGTCCTGCTACGTGCCAGGCCATGAGCTGACACCATCTCAGCATCCACGGATCCCTGGGATCCATTAAATTTCGCTCCACCTGTAGCCTCAGTAATGGGACCCGCTCAAGGAATAAGGATACTAGCAAAGATCCATACCCAAATTGCTTCAGGTCACCTCACCTACATTTGGTCAATTGCTTTTTTATATTGCGAAGCACAACATCTGCCCAGTTGAACACTCGAGGCTCAGTACACTCAATAACATACTGGAAGTAACTCTGTAATGCCATGTGAGGAGTAGAAATCCCAGCCATCTGAGCTATAGTGAAAAGGATAGTACGGAGGGTCAAGTCTCGTACCCCCCAGATAGCTACTTTTCCTTTTTTCTCTTAGCCTCGGGAACGCAGTGTAAATTGCAGTACTCACTCATGTTTAGCCCACCACCTCTACTACCAGTCAGGCTCACATAGTACCCCCGCTGTAAAAAAATAGTCAAAAATTAAATGTCCTCAATGTCTAAGGACAGTGTGTGGACCCCCACCTAAAATACCTATTGATCAGGGTCCCACATGTGCACCAGGTACTCTAATAGTCTGATTTGGGCCCTCATGCCTGGGATGCAAAAGTACTTCAGGAGTCCATAGTCTCTCAGAGAAGCAATAGTAGGTGGATGATTTTTGGCATTTACATTGTCTTATTCATGTTCCCTTTCACGCCATTCAAGCACCATGTTGATGGTCAATTATCTGCATGAGGAACATGAAAAGAAGATTAGAAACTATTTTCATGAATTCATTCACTTTCATTGGCTAAATTTAAAAAAAAAAATTGAGCTTTACGATTCTCCCAGGTGCCCTGTGTGCATAGTGCAAGAACATCGCAGGTGGCTTTAATCTCACCTGCGAAAATGCCTCATTCTCGCAGGTCCCGTGAAGCCTGCCTGCGAGAATGGAAGTGTGCATGTAGGGCTTGGAAAATCACATAAAAAATGACTTTTTAACCAATGGAATTGAAAATTTAAACCATGAAAATGTTAAGGACAAATATCCTACCTCACTGTCGCTGACGGCTCGTTGAATGGATGATCATAACTCCGGCAATCTGACGCTGAATTCTGAGGGTAAAAGAGGGGTTTTTGGAGCTCAAATAGTGGAAAGGTAAAAATGATGTGGTAAAAAGAGTATTTACTCCTTTTTATTTACTTTTACTATGTCATTTGGTTTTTTATGATCATTTATCTATTAAACCCTAATCCCTAATGTCATTTTGAGTGAAAATTTTGCAGGCGTGATGATTTTGATGGTCAAATACAAGGATATGGACATATTTTTCTTTGTCATCACGTGTTTTTTATTTTTTTTTATGGTTTTTATATAAAAAACTCAAGCGTAGTCTTTGTCTGCTCTTGCACTCGTAAATACATGAGAACGCGATCGAGCGTACTTTTATCACTTTGTCAGGCTCAACAAGGTTATACGAAAAAGGAACCCCCCTAGAGTC
Organism: Picea glauca; assembly: GCA_000966675.3. Taxonomy (NCBI): domain Eukaryota; kingdom Viridiplantae; phylum Streptophyta; class Pinopsida; order Pinales; family Pinaceae; genus Picea; species Picea glauca. The sequence goes on along the minus strand of JZKD02S1678633.1, from coordinate 1,110,749 downwards.
CTCTTTAAGCTCTTTTCAGACTCTCTAAACATGAAAAGATCGTCGAGCGACCTTGCTATTTTCACGCTCGATAA
>JZKD02S1678633.1:1036987-1054054 GCA_000966675.3 Picea glauca | reverse complement strand
ATAAACAATGATATAACCAGAACAACACCACAATAATACCAAAATAATACCAGAATAACACCAGAAAGAGCACTTTGATTACTGAGAGCAATGTTCACTTGCCTCTTCGAGGGGGGCAACCTCCAGCCGAGCAGAGCTCTATTACAATAATATCCAAGACAAAACTTCACATACCCTTGACTCTTATTTATACTAAATATGTCTATCAAAAGAACAATCTAGAGGAAGATCCTTCTAGAAGTGAAAGCTTCTATTAGGTCTTCTTACATTTGACTTATCCTTTCGTATTGCTAGGCCTTATTAATATTAACCTTTATTACATGGAAATATATTATTCTACTTACATGAGGGGTTAGGTCCCTAACATAATGTCTCCTGGAACATAGATCAACAAAACCATTATGTTATTAGAATTTCCTCCATATTCTTTGTTCAATGAATGGAATTCCATCCCCATGGCATATGCTTCAATGGCCCGTAATGGCTTCGACTAATAGTAGCAGCAGTGACGGTGGATGAAAATATGAAAAAAAGAAATTATAAATTCCTCCTGTGTCATGATTTGGATCGAGGTTTAACTCCATTAAAGGAGGAAACCAATCTAACACAAAACGATCTCAATTCTACAACTTCATGCTTGGAATAGGCGAAACAACGTCTCACACAAGTTTGTCCAATTCAACAAGTCCACAACTCACAGATCTATGAAATTGAGCACACAAAAAACTATATTCTCACACCTCTCATACACACTTGGGCCTCCCGTGAGGGAGTTACCCAGAACGTTAACCCGCTCTGATACCAAATTGCAAATCAATATGCACACCAAAACTATTTTCCATTACGTATAATCACAATATAAATAAAATTACAAGTAGCTTAAGATAGATAGCTATCTTAACTACACAATCGAGATAGTTGAGATAATATCTCCGTAACAAACTCATACCCAAACCAATTCTATTGTAAGCATTATTCTAACAATTTATCTATTCAAATACACTATTGATAATAAACATTCTCAGTCCTCTACATTATAAAGTGAGTGATTTTAATGATAGGTTTACCAACATCCACATAAATTGATGCGCATCTCCTTAGTTATGCATTTTACATGCATTTATATTTAAAATGTATATCTCCACTATATATGATATTATAGCAATTTTTGTGCATTATCATAGCAAGTGGAATCATATTTTCAATTTGATTGTCTTTTGACAATTTCAAAATTGAATGTTGTTTATTCCTCCTATGAATATATCTCAAACATGACACTGAGTACAAGAATCATTTTAATGAATATATCTCAAACATGCCATTGAGTACAAGAATCATTTTAATGCACACCTTAACATAGTTAGTATGTACCTCATCCCTGGTTCATGTAGACATATGTATATAGGAGAAACAAGTAGATTTAGTGAACATTGTGTGGGCCTACAACAGATGCACATGAATAAAATCACCTATGTCGAACATTCACAAGATATAAAGCATCATGCATTCATTGAGGATGTAAAAGTCATAGATAGGATAAATTATTAAATGAAGAATTTCATTAAAGAAGTAATTGAGATAATACAAAAACAAGCTACGAGCTACATTTAATGTATCTTCAATCTAATCATAGTAATAATTAGGAAGATGGGTTCAAAAGGTTTGCCCAAAATGATATCAAAATTACTTTAAAATTGGATTCTCTCTAGAAAACATATCTAACAAATAATCAATTTTCTCTTTGTTGTATTTAAAGTTGTTTTCTATGAGTATAAGGGAGATGTGTAATTCCTTCCATTCTCAACATGGAATTGACACATGACATTTTAAAAAATATTAATAACAAAAAACATTAAATGTCTACCCTAAATAAAATATTTCAATTTCCACCATAAGTAACATTACATAGAGAGAGATAACATAATTAAAAGTAAAAAAAAAAAAAAACTTATGGTTAAACCATTTCAATGGTGTGTTGACCAATATGAGGAATATTTAATTCCTTCCCTCCTCAACATGGATTTGACATGTTGTATATATATATATCCATTTTAACTCCGAAAATTCACCTTGCATGATATATCTAGAGTTAAAATGGATTTACATGGTACTTAACTTACAACAAACACACACATACTAATTCAATCACCTTAGAAGACAATTAACAAAATCAAAGATTAGATAGTGAATAAAATCATTAATAGGAGAGAAGACAAGAAATTCATAAAGTTGAAATATCCTTTAGGGAAATGGTAGGATGGGATGAGAAACTATGTTCGAAGCAAGTATTCCAACCTTTAATTTAGTTATTGGATTGAATGGACCTTTATTTGTTTCAATCTTTCTCTCAAGTATGTTATATAAACAAATATGCTAACTGGACAAGATAAAGAGCCTACCTCATCCAAACATTCGATGAAGTCCACCGTTGAGCACTTGACTCAAAGCAATACACATGCAACTTGTCCTCAAAAACCAAAAAACACACGCATATGGTGATAATATATAAAGTTAGCACATTCAATACCATAATCCATCAATATTCATAATAAATATGCCCATGGAATAACAATTCAAATATTTGCAAGACATTAATTGGATAAGAAAAGAGTATTTCTATTAAAATGTAATCAACAGAAGTGAATGAATTACAAACTTCTTGTCGACATGGTTCGGAACCGAGAAACTAAGTCCCTTCCAATTGGGCCTCCACCACTTCAATCCTCCACCAAAGGCAAGCTCATATAAGAGAGACAATGAGGTTCTCAATCAAATAGGGAAGAGCTTGGGGGATGAACTATGTGTTCAGACTTAAAAGGATAAAAGGATGTAGACTCAATATGAAGTGAATAATTTCTCTAGAGTAACTTTTCTCTCAAAGTTTAATTATTCTCCCCTTTTCCATAGCTTGGATAAGGCCCATTTATAGCCTTCAAATGGAACTTAAGGGCCGAGTCGGAATGTTTCCAGTATATGGAAGGTCAAGGATCATGGATCTGGTGACATGACATGGAAACCCGACACCATTTTTTAATTTGGGCACAAATCTTGATGTACGTGGGCTGTACTGGTGCAACGTGTGTATACGCATACTATATAATTATTAGGACATGCATATGTGGAAAAATATTATTTTTAGCTCTGAGAGCTGCAAAAAGGGACTTCAAGTCTACATAGGGAAATGGAAAAAGGCCTTCTGAGAAAATTTGCATAGGGTGGGGAAAATCTCACTATAACAGATGCCCCCTAATGTGTCAGGTCATAGGAGTATTTGTGATGGCCAAAATACATTATAATACCCAGAAGTGGAGCAATGGAGACCCAGTTGGACGAACTAGTTTCTCTTGAGAATATTACAATTTGTACTGACTTTGTGCACATGGATGCCAATTTGAATTACACTACAGATCCATGTGAAAATATACCAAACAGTTTTTCATGGGTATGAATAGGTGATACAAAGGTGGCTACATGCCAAAGGATGTCATTGTCATGAACAAGGCCCAGTAAAACCAGTCTCAAAATCAATTTGAAGATATTTGTATACAATGGGGTATAGTCTAATCTCCCGTGATCACTAAAATCATATAAGTACTGGTCCAATGAAAGATAGCAACAACTCAAGAAAGTTGTGACTATGAACTGATATTTTCAATTATTCTGCACAATCCACCAACGGTGCAATTCTACATTATGTGAATAAAAGAGTTGAGGTCGAACACAATGAGACTTTGTTTGATTACCGGTCATTAAGGTATACTGTTAACAAATGCAAGACAACCTACCAATAATGAAAATAGGTATCAAGGCACCAAGTACATTCTTACAAGTGTGAATAAAGGAGTTGAGGTCGAACACTTGAAGAATCCATCGATCTGGAGACATTGATGTATTCCCAGCTGTCGATGGCAAGAGAACCTGCCACTGATGACTCCAAGCCTCTAGGTACTCATAGGACTCTAGGTCTTGTTTCCAGAATAGATGGGTTGAATTCGATGGAAGGAGACCCGCTGAAAGGAGAGCATTGGTGCATCTCTCATCATTCAGAATGAGGTACAAAGAAGAATCTTGATGATTTGGAGGAAATCAGACGAAGAACATGTTCACGAACCAACGAACATGTGCATATTTTGTGTGTGCCAGTTGCAAGCGGTACATGAAAAAGACCCTCTGAATAGAAGCCAATAAGGAAAATTGTTGACAAAGGTGAGGAAACCACCAATAAGGATAATGGCATCCAAGACACTGCACGAATCCCAATGTGTGAATAGATTTCTTGTCGTTGAACACAAGGGAAACCCCCCAGTCAGCGACCAATAATGAAATGTTGATTGTTGGGTTCAAGGTTACCTACCAATAGTGAAATTAGGACCAGGGTGCACGATAGGACTACAACTTCATGTAACTTTGAGACACACTGAGGGTATGGTCGACATGCAAATTCAAGAGTTATGAGGAATGGAAGACACAGGTTGATAGACATCCTTTGAACAAGAGCATGAGACATATGGAAGACTCTGGTAGCATAGACTTAATGATGAAACTTTGTGATGCAGGAGGCACCAATAAAACTCTCCATAGGGACTGGAAGAGTAACTAGTCGGGGGAGTAAAATCTAATTAACGAGCTCAACTTCCTAAGGTCATGCTGAACCCAAAATTTTGATGACAAGTGGACTCAAAAGTTTGTGCTCTGTTCAAAGGCGATATGATTTCTACCAATATAAGATAATATTATTTTCTCGCCCATCTTTTTTGTGTTTTCATAGTCAAATGAATGCTATGATACAGAGGAGGAAACGAGTGTCACAAATAAGCAACTAGTTCCAGCAGTGGAACATACCTATGCTCAATGCAAGGAGGTGCATGCAGGAGATGGAAACTCGGGGGAATGTTTCCTCTTGGGTATAGGGTGTCAAGATGCAAAGGATATAAACAAGTCTCTTCTTGGCTAACGATGCAAACTGTTGAGGTGATAGGCTTATAATGCGAAAGCGATAACCGACAATAGGATCAATACTATAAGCAAGAGAATGAGATGCAATATTGAACGCCAAAGAATGTCCTTTTTTGTAATCTTAGTCTACTTGGTTTGAAAAAGGGGTAAACTTACACCAAATAGACGTCCTTTCAAATCCAATTGACGAGTGTGAAAGAGACAAGTTCACTCGACAATCTTTTCTCTTTTTGAGAGAGTCAGAAAAGAGCTTAAACCAGACTCATTGGGAGTCCTGCTAGGTATAGGTCAGCATGCTTATGAGTAAGAAATGAGGTTCAAACGTAAAGTCATGTATTAGCTATAAGGTACTCCCAATCCTACATACAAAAATATTTGCATGGGCACCGAATGGAGCAGGGGATCTAACTAGGGTACCCATGTTTGGTAAGTCTCTACCATTCAATAAAGACACTTCTAGTTGCAGAAAGAAGGTTCTGTTTCACTACTAAATGGGTTCGTACCTAAGGCATATGAGTTGCAGTCATAGGATGACGCAAATGAACATAATGGATTGATGACCTATCATATATGTTCGTTGATTAAAATACCTGTCCAAAGTTGTGAATGGGCGACATGGTGCTAAGAATTGCAAGAATCCCTAGATAAAACCACCAAAACCAATTCCATTCACTGTCGTATTAGTCCATTAGGCCAAAATATTAGATAAAACTATGCAAAGTGGGTAATTTTTTTCTATAAATAGTCAAAAAAAACAATTTTACTATACCATTTGTATTTTTTACCCAAATAGTACATTTTGGACCAAATTTCCCCTGAATTTCAACTATTGATAGTGGGAGCCACAAGCGACGGAATCAACCATCGTCTGGACCAGGTAATTCCTCTTGCTCCTCTCTTTATTTCTAGTGGATTAAAATTTGCAATTATGTATCCTTTTTTGAGCATTTTAGGGCGCAACTTAGAAACTAGTGTATACACGGGGCTATAGATCATCAAGTCACATATACACATACTTATACATGCATGTTTTCAAAACAGACATCGTATAAGCAGCCCTATACGGGACTGTGTAAACTGTAGCTCGTGTACATGTCTGTGGATATGGTTTTTAAAATGATACTAACTCAAAAAATGGTTTGAATCTTGCAGAATGGTGCTAGAGTGGAGAGAAAGATAGCATGACGAGGTTTATGCAGCAGTGAAGAGAGATCCATGGGCCTAGATGGCTTTAAAAATATGTGGGCTATATAAGTTTTGGGCTCAAAGGTATGAGGGCTCAAGTGAGACTGATCCAGCTACTAGTGAACTACTAGGATTTGGATACTGAAACCTTCAACCTTGATGGACAACCATTGAGGATTGAAATTGAGGACATATACTTCTTGACAGGATTGTCATGTCAGGGTGAGGTGGTCAACCTCAAAGCCCAGGGAGCTGGGAGTGGAATGAACATAGAGGATTACATAGCCACTCATTGCATTGTGGGGACTAAGAAGGTAGGGAGCCAACTCCCGATCAGAGTGATCAACAATCTAAGCCTCAAGATTGTTGTCCTAGTGTTGACACAAATCACAGGGTCAACCTCTTTTCACTAGGAATTGAGGCCACTTATGTTGTATTTAGTGGAGTGCTTGCGACCCACAGCTTACAACTGGTGCACCTCACTACTGGCCAACATGAAGAGCTAGCTGACAGACTGCAAACTGGGTAGAAAGAGGAACTCCGGGTTCGTGTCTATCATGTGTAGTTTTTTCTTCGAGTAGGTTCTAGGCTTGGGCCCTAGAGTAGAGATTGTTTCGCATGGACCTCGCGATCCATCCATGGCACGATGGAATGAGGTGATGAGGTGGAAGGGAGGTGGTAGGGTGCCAACACCCTACAATGACAATTTTTTCCCTGGTGGAGTCGACAGGTGATGGCTCTGGAGGACTACCCTTATGCAGGGATTGACTTCAGAAATCAACTCTAATCTCAAGTATGCTATATAAAAAAATATGATAACATGACAAGATAAGGATCCTACCTCATCCAGATGTTCAATGAAGTCCATCGTTGAGCACTTGACTCAAAGAAATACACCTGCAACTTGTCCTCAACAACAAAGAAACGCAAGCATATGGTGATAATATAGAAAGTTAGCACATTCAATAGAATAATCCATCAATATTCATAACAAATATGCCCATGGAATAACAATTCAAATATTTGCAAGACATTAATTGGATGAGAAAAGAGTATTTCTATTAAAATGTAATCAACAGAAGTGAATGAATTACAAACTTTTGTTTCGGCATAGTTTGGAACCGAGAAACTAAGTCCCTTCCAGTTGGGCCTCCACAAGTTCAATCCTCCACCAAAGACAAGCTCATATAAGAGAGACAATGAGGTTCTCAATCAAATAGGGAAGATATTGGGGGCTAAACAATGTGTTCAGACTTAAAAGGATAAAGGGATGCAAACTCAATATGAAGTGAATAATTTCTCCAGAGTAACTTTGCTCTCAAAGTTGAATTCTTCTCCCCTTTTCCACAACTTGGATAGAGCCCATTTATAGTCTTCAAATGGAATTGAAGGGTTGATAGAGAACGTTTCTAGTATATGGAAGGTCAAGGATCATGGATCTCATGATGTGACATGGAAAACCAACACCATTTTTTAATTTGGGCACAAATCCCACTGTACACAAGCTGTAATGGTGCAACCTGTGCATACACATGTTGTATAATTGTTAGGGCACATATATGTGGAAAAATGTTATTTTTAGATCTAGCAACTGCAAAAAGGGACTTCAAGTCTTCATAGGGAAATGAAAAAATGCCTTCTGAACAAATTTTCATAGGCTGAGGCAAATCTTGCTATAACATTATCACAACATGATCATTATAAAATCTCTCTCTAATTCCCTTGTCTCTATCCATCCATCGATCTATCGATCTCTCTGTCAACAGGTATCCTCTGTGGTCGGGTAGGGTTCCCCCTACGACATTATGTAGGCATGCAAAGGTATACAAGTTCCCCACTCACTGAGCATGGCATCCCCTCTAGGGAATTCATAGGTGGATTTTGTCTCTTCTCCCCAACACAACCACTCCACTAGGTTTCACTGATATTGGGGAAATGTTCTTTGCATGTGTCTATTGTTCTACCATTTTTTCCAGTGCCAACGTCCCCTGCCTATTTTGTGTTTCTCTCGTTGAGTAAACCGTGTCCCCGCTAGGGATCTATCTATCTATCTATTGATTTTCAATCATAAAAGCATCCCCATTCAAGAAGTATGTGATGAAGGGTGTGTTGTGATGGTTGTCATTGTATGGTGTCCCCATTCAAGCAATGTGTGGTGTGCCTCCCAGTGATGTGTCCATGCCCACCATTGGTTCTAGCACTAGCATCCCTGTCGGTTCATCATAGTTCCACAATTACCTAGCTCTAGGGTCTATCTGTGGTTTGTGGTTCCATCCGTGGGTTCGTCTGTCCCTGCCATTTGTCAATTGTTCCACCTATTGGTCAATTATCCCCACTAGGGTAGTAAGTGTTTTCATTCAATTGTCAAAGCATCTTTGTCATAGGTAGGTGCATCCCTCGCCTGCTATTGGTTCCATTTCCAGCGTCCCTACCATGCCAATTATTTCTTTCTTGGTTCCAGCGCTAGCGTACTTGCCCTGCCATTTTTTTGTTGTAGCACCACTGTCCATCCTTGTCAGTTCATTATCATATAAAAATCAAGAAGTCTCAGTATTTGGATGGGTAAGGTCAGCAAAGAAGTAACAAGTAGTGTGGTACACTCGTTCAAGCAGTGTGTTGGTCTGTCTATTCAAGTAGTGTGTTAGGATAGTGGTTCAGTGTGGCCCCGATGTTGTTTCTTTCTTTCTTTCCTCGATCGATGGGCACGTCTACCCCTGCATAAGGGTTGGTCCCATTGGGCATAGAAGGGTCTCTTGTGACTAAGAAACTTATTGAATCCCTTCAAAATAATAGTTGGTTGGTGTTCGGCATGTGGTTTGAATTGGTAGAGCTAGCGAGGAAAAGGGATAGTTCTTAAGGAACATCGAATAGGGACTTTTTCTTAGATAAATGTATGGGGGGAATTAATGGTCAACCTAAGGTGTGTTTCTTTCCTGCTACTTTTTATAAATGTGACGAAATGCAATGGTTTTTTTAACCAGAGTTACAGAGTGAATTCTCTAAGAATCTATGATTATGATAAATGTTTATAACTTCCCAGCCACTATTGGGAGGAAAAATTAGGCTATTCCTTAGTGGGTGACTAATCTGCACTTCATGACCTGGGGGGTGAAAGGAAGGAAGATAAGAAAAGAAATCCATGTCTTTATGACGAAGGTCTTGAACTAGATGGGGATATACATTGATCATCTTAGGTAAAAGAAGGTTTCTACAACATGTGAAAATGGCCATAGAATTTGTATTTTGATCCATCGGTGGTTCCCAACCCATGATTAGGTTTCAAGTGGTGTGTAAGCACACGAAAAATGGTCATATAATCTGTTTTTCACTAACCCACCTAAGCCTCCAACTGCCCCACCTTATTAGACCCTTTGGAGAATGAAACTTTGTCTAATTTGTGAAGGAAACAAACTTGACTTCCTAACTGTAGATGTCAGGTGAGGCATACTATAGACATACCTTGTGGAAGGATCGTACAGCTAGATCGAATTGTTGGGATATCTAGGGCAAATTAGGGGGCTGGAAAGAATTATGGATTGCTTGAATTGATTGACACACTTTGAAATTGGTCCTAGCAACATGTGGGTGAAATTTGTAGAGCTAGCAGGTGGGAGACATATTGAAATAGGATGGTATAGCTGGCTAGGAACATTTTTTAATAATATGTCCTCATTAGTCATGTTGCGATTGTTGGGGTGATTGGGGAAACCACACTTACCTGCCTACCTTTTTAGTGTTATTGTTACTCCCGTGGAAACCCTTGTTTCTCATTTTCACTCGGTATCCCAACTAGGCATATGCCTACATACTAGCCAGACATACCGGGCTAGGAACTATTGCCATGCCTCTATCCAAAAGCATATTACTTCTGATTTCATAGATGTACAGGAAAACAATAAATTAGTAAATCCTACTGAAATACTCCTAACACTTTGTATTCCATGTTAATGCTTGGCTATGATTTACCACAAAAATGTTTGATTTGTAAAAACCTCAAAGGTTAAAAGTGTTGTATGAATTTGAATATGATAACTTTGACAAGGCATAAAAAAACAAAACAATCTAGCATCACAAGTGAAGCTAAAGATACCTCATGAAATAAGACATATTAATAATAAATTATAGAAATTGCTTGGATCACAAGAAATGTATATCAATTTACCTAATAATCATGTCCAAGGGTAGGGGAAATTTAAAGCACAAAGGATAATTTTAATGTGAAAGCACATAGGAAATTAAAAAGAACATATTTAGATTGATGCAAATAGCACAAAGACATAAATATTATAGAATCAACATTGTAAGCAAAGAGAATAGATAAAGAGGTGTTAGTTCACTTTAGGAGGTTGACATATTATTACATTATTCATGTGGCTTTGGGGGTAATTCATTGAAGATGTGTTGCATTTTTTGCAACTAAGTGTGAAGATGTGATGAAATCAAATTCTAAGTCAAGAGCTTATACTTGATCTCTTAAACTAGAATTAAATTCAATACCAACTCTCAATTTAAAAAAAACTCTCAATCCATAGTTTATGACCTAAATATTTAATTTGAGAGTAAAAAAAGACATCAACTCTCAAGAGTTAGGTTTCATGTTCTTCATTGAAATATATTTAATTCAACCCAAATTATCTTGTTTGTTGCATTTTTATGAGGTTTCGACTTCCATAGGTAAAAACCCTTGCAAATTTTGTAAAAAAAATTGTAAACCTTCAACTATTAAATTCCTAGCTGAACCTACTTTCGATATATATAATATTTTCAGAATTTTAGTGTGATTATTTATTTCTAGTTATTTTTTAAAAACCTCCCTAGATGGGTTGTCTCGATCGTTTTCGTGTTATTGTACCTAGAGGGAGGCAACTCTGCCACCTGGCGGCGTGTGCTTCCAGAGGGGCGCATGGAGGGAGCCTCCTCTTTCCTCCAAGGCCAGACTATAGTTTGTCTTAAGAACTGGAGCATGCGAAAGATAGGATGAAGCTGGTAAATGGTACTACTGAAGAGACGAGAATTAACTGCAATCCAACTCCATTTGTAATGACAATTACTTTGCATCATAGTCCAAGTCACCCAAAGATGAAATCATCATAAGCAGCTGGAATAAAAAAATGAATAAACACTACATTCTACATTCTATGTATACTATATTCATGGAAAAGCACTAAAGAAAAATAATATTTTACTTTAAATGTGCATTATCCTTTTTTATAATTTCTTAAAAATATAATGCAAATAAAAAGTATATTCCAATTATTAAGTAGGATGTTCTAATATATTTTTTATAAATTTTACATTTTTCATTGCTAATTTTTTTTTTAAAATAACAGATAGTTATGGGTTTTGGAGTGATAATACAAGTCTCAGGAAAAATTGAAAAAATAAATATCAACCTAAACAAAACTAAATAAAATATATTTGAAACATCCTGAAATTTCAATGTTGAAACAAAATGATAACAACCAAGGTACAATGAAATTTCAAAGTCAAATCACAATACAAGCAACCCACAGAAAATGAAATTGATGTGATATAACAAATACAAATGGATCAATATAGTTGTCACTACCCACAGGTTTTATCTTTGACGCAGATTGTACTAATAAGTTTTCTGTTTTTCACGCAGATTGAAATAAAACTTTAATATCATAGACAGTTATATTCCGACATATTGTTTGGATCCTAAAATCCCAATAAATGCAGTAAAAAGCTTTAATTGATTCGACGCTAGTGACATAACAATTTCCGAGAAACAATACAATAATACAACTACTGTTACTTCTACACACATTTGGAGCTAATAAGCCAATAAGCTATCTGGTGATTACATTACCTGGAGGATTAGGCACCGTGAGTACTTTTGGGATTGTTCGTTTCAACCTCCAAAGAATTAGTTGTCGAAGAAGATGGATCAGAGGCATAGTGTTGCATAGCTGTCATCGGTGGATCAACGGGGAACGAGGAATGGAAATGGAGGGGTGGTAATCGTTGAAAAAGATGGGTCAGAGGCAGAGAGTCCAGTGGGAAGCTGTCCTTTATAAAGTGTTCCAAAACCTCCTTTACCAAGCTTTTCTGCCAAGTTGTTTGTGTATGGATACGATGGATTGTCTTGACTTGACGACCGACCACGTGGAAGTCTAAGGAGCGGCTGGAAAAACTGAATGACACTAGTTTAAGGATATGTATTGTATTAATGAACAATACATATTCTCACTCCTCCATATGGATGGAAGGATGATTGATTGGGCTTGATTGGTCTTTTCAACATGTCTTAGATATTTTCCCTCCTTTATTTTACCTTACATACATTGATGGATGGTGATTTACTTGGTTTGATTTTTCTTTTTAATATGTTTTGATTCTTTTAATATATTTAAATTGTTTAATATATTTGGATTGAGGGATATGTGAGATATTTTTGAATAATAAATATTTTCATTTATTTTAAATTATATAAATGGAATCGTTTTTTTCCAATATATTTTGATTAAGGGATATATACTTTATTTTTGAATGATAAACATTTTCACTCTTTTACTTTACATAAATGAATGATGGATGAGTTGTCTTTCTAAGTATGTTTTGATTTTGAAATTTATGTTATATTTTTGAATAATAAATATTTTCACTTTTATATCTATACATATGGATGATTGACTTGATTTTATTTTTTTTCATTCAATATACTTTAATTGAGGGTCTCAACAAGTGGTGAAGTCTTTGTCAATATGCCTTTTGCATTATGTTGTAGGGATGATTTATTGATTTGCTTAAAACTAGAGATGAGTGAAGGTTTCTCAAGAAAAAATCAGTAAACATAAGGTCTTTTATATGAAAGCATTGTTTTACATTGAACATATTGTAACAAATTGTAAATATTTCATGGAATTCAAAATTTCATGGTGTCTTTTGACTTGAGTATGTCGAGATATTGGAATCGCGGGCTATGGGTTTCTATGTCTACAAGATTATGTTCAGAAGGTTGGTTCCGAGTGGCTCAGTAGCTCGATTGGTCGATATCTCAGGTCGTTTGTGGGACAACACCCGAGATATCGGTATCGAGGATTGTGAGTGTTCATGAATGAGCAGAAATAGGGCTCGAGGCCCGATGACCCGATACCCTGACTAGGCAATGTTCTCAGGTACGGTTCTAATCTTTCCTCGTATAGTTGGAGCAGCCAAACGCACATGTGTCACTATGTGAGAAGGCCACCTAATATGTCATGTGACAATTTGTGACAATGCCATGTGTCGGGGTGGCAGTGGGGCCACTGGATTGGGTGTTGTTGTTCGAAGGTATAAGTAGGTTGGCGATGCGGTTTTACAGGTGGCTTGGTCTGCAATTAGTGTAATCGACATGGTATGAACACGTGTGATCCGAAAATCCTTAGATGTAAAAATAACTCTTAAACTAAACATAAACATCCGACCATATTCGGTAAATGAAGATCACTTCACTATTTGCAAAAACACACGTTAATATCCTCACTTGTCCATAGAATTCATTAATATTGATGAATAACTTGAAGAATAATGAGATAACACAACATAAAGTAAAAGAACTCAAATTACATATATGAATAACATAATTCACTTCATCTCCAAAGTCTCTTTAGATAGTAATATTGTTCTTCATCATCTCACAATGTTGAATTACATTACAACAAAGGTTTACAAAAAGTCAATTTATTGAAATCTCTTTAATTCTGCCACTCAATTCTATAAAATAAGTTTACCATTGAAATCCTTGCAAAATTATGAGAAATTTGAGTTTAAATTTGGCCAAATTCTGAATAGATGTTGAAAAAACCATTTTTACACGTATAACAAGACTATGTGTCTCATACATGACACACTAAGATAAGACTTTCACAAATAACCTATGATCACAAAACATACTTCATATTCATAATCCTTGCGGAAAAATGAATCCAACGAGTATAAATGTGCCTAGGTTTGGACAATATACCGTATGACACATTTTCCATGCAATACATAAACTTAGCACACGAAACAATGCAATTAGTACTTCGAAATCCGTGTCCACATTAGAATTCATGCAAATTGAAATGTTTCTTTACATGTGTTGGGATCCGTACCATTAAATAGGCTCAGTCTCCAACCATACTTGAACTAACTTGGCAACTTAATTATAATTTCAGAAGGAATCTCATTAAATGTTATAATAGTGGCGTGTCGGTTAAGAATTATGAGATGTAATGTAGAGGTTTTGGGTTCGATTCCTCTCCATGGCACATATTCTTTTTTGTTTTTGTTTTAATATATGGTTATATATGTCATATATAGTATACATATGGTTTGGTGGTTGTAACTATATGTTAAATGTTATATGGTATATATTAAATCCATTGGAATATTTACTAGTTACCTGCACGGCTTTGGTATAGTTCACATGTAATACATATGGACCAGGGGTTGGGGGCTTAGCCCTCGACCCCTTTTCCCCAATTGAAACTTAACATAAATTCAAATATATTTATTGTCATATGAATGTTAAGAACCATGTGGTGGTGTGTTGGTAATTGTTAGGGTCCTAACCCGCACATAGGTAGAACAATATATTTGGATGTAATAAAGGTCAACATTAATAAGGCCTTGCAATAAAATAAAATAAGTTGAATGTAAGAAGACCTAATAGAAGCTTCCACTTCTAGAAGGATCTTCCTCTAGATGCTTCTTTTGATAGACATATTTAGTATAAATAGGAGTCGAGGGTATGAGAACCCTAGCTTGGATATTATTGTAATAGAGCTCTACTCGACTGGAGGTTTCCCCCTCAAAGAGGCCAGTGAACATTGCTCTTAGAATCAAAGTGATATTTTTGTTGTTATTCTTATATCATTTCAGTGTTATTGTGGTGATTTTTCTAGTTATATTGTTGTTATTCTGCCATTTCTAGCATTTTATTTCTGTTCTGCATACTTTTTATATATGGTATATTACAAATGGTATCAGAGCACTTTCCTCGGAAAAAATTGTGGGTTAAATTTTTTTCAGGGTAGAGACATATTCCGACGTCTTTAAGCCACAAAGATCTGTCATTACACACATAAACCCATGGTTGAGGGATTCATACATGCAGGAAATACAAGTGGTACTTAAGCGCACATTTGTTGCCCACCCTTGTAACCCCTTTTGGTACCCCTTCGAGTTGTAGCACATCAGATAAACACCTATGTATGGATCGACCTAGATTACTTGAATCCCTCTTTAGATAAACTGATCATCCGCCTGACTGCTATAGTGCCACCAAGAACAACACTCGGGAAGATACTCTCTAGTACTTGGGTATTCGGGTAGTACGACTAAGCGCACGGTCTATCCTCCTTAGTTAGTGCCCTAAGATATTGGGCCGAGTACTACTGTTGGACCCCACACATATATCAGAGAGATATAACACAGGGAAAACCCTTGTCTGTAGAACCCTTGAATACCTAACCCTTGGGGACAGAAACATAAACAAATTAAAAAAACAAGATCTATTTTTGCGCAGCTGTGTTCAGGTTGAAAAATCATTACACATTTATTCCTGGTTAAGCATTTGGGCATTTCATCACTGTAATATTCTTATTTGAGACCTATTCCATTGGATTCATCTCTTCGCCCTTATCACATTCATACATATCATTTTTGAGCAAAAATTTTGAACCCCCCCCGGCCCCATTTTGGTTCCCTCATCATCATGGCCCATACCTGTAGCCAAGACTGGGAAGCTCACTTCAATACCTTGCAAACTAATTTCACTGAGACCCAACAAGAAGTGAAACAACTCAGTACGAATGTTGCCGCCATCAATACAACCATGTAGTCCTTAATGGAGGAAATCAAACAAGACCTGACTACCCAGCTTGAATTTGTCGTTTTGACGCTCTGCACCTAGTTGCATATCCCTACAGATAACCCTTTGTCTGACCCACCTCCACATACTGAAGCTGGAAATTCCTCTCATTCCCATAACTTTTAGCACCATCACTTTCAACGTGACCTACACCTTCCATGGGTGGATGTGACCAAATTTGATGGCTCGGATCCCACTGGTTCGGTAACCCAAATGGAACATTATTTCTCTTTATATGGCATTATAGATGACTTGGCCAAACTCTGGTATGGTGTTCTCCATCTAGATCAAGAACGTTGGCAATGGTGGCAATGGAGAAAAACTTCCCGTCAAGGGTATATTGCTTGGACACACTTTGTGGCAGAGATTTATGAATGCTTTGACACTGACACCAACCATTTGGGCCATTTGACAAAGTTGAAACAACCAGGCATAGTAGAAGACTTTATAGCTTCTTTTGAGCGCCTGGCTTTTCGGACAGAGGGCATGTCTGATGCCTTTTTGTGAGAGTGTTTTATCAATGGCCTCAAGGATGAGATTCAAGCCCATGTCCTCATGGCTCGGCCTCAGAGTTGGGTGGAGGCTACTAAAAGAGCTAAAGAAGCACAACTTGTTGTATCTTCTTAAAACCAGAAACCCTCCTTTATCCCTCGCACTAAACCAGTAAATCTCACTACTCCCTCCGATCCACTAAAGATCCAAAAATTGACCAGAGCTGAAATGGCTGAATGCCAACTCAAATTCCTTTGTTATAATTGTGATGAAAAATATTTCCCGGGCCACAAGTGTAAGGAACAAAATATTTTTATGGCCATCTCCGAGGATATTTTAGAAGAGGATGTTGAAACTCCCCTTGTGTCTGAGTCACCTGAAACTACTGACATAACCCCTCCCTCAGACCCTCCCGAAGTAGAACCAGTCATTTCCCTAAATGCTCTCACTGGCTTCTCTGCTCCCCAAACCCTCAAGCTAATCAATTACATCAAGCATCAGAAGGTCATCATTCTAGTTGATAGTGGAAGCACCCATAATTTTATTCATCATTGCATTGCCCAAGAAACTCATTG
>JZKD02S1678633.1:1002274-1018570 GCA_000966675.3 Picea glauca | reverse complement strand
CTAGCCAGAGATTTGGTTAAGGTATCCCTGCTCAGACAGAAAGGGACTACAACACCTTGTCTTCTGTAGGTTTTATTTACCTCTGCAAGTGTGTTAGCCAGGGATTGGATTAAGGTTTCCTACTCAGAAAGGAAAGAACCAATATCATGTTCACTGTAGACTCTCCTTGGTGTTAGCCAGAAACTGGGTTAGAGATCCCTGCTCTGAAAGAAAGGAATCAGAATGCCCTGTTCTCTGTAGACCTCAACCTCACAAGTGTGCTACAACAGAAGTAAGGCTCAAGGCTCCTTCTCAGAGAGAAAGGAACTAAGTGCTTTGATTTCTGTTAGATAGAGTTAATTGTTTTCTGCATTATTGTTTTCATGAAAGAGTGTTAGTACTGAGTCTCTGTTTGAGAGTAAGGGTCCTGTTCTCTGATTGCAAGACAGTTTTTCTTTCCCATTGCAATATTACTTTTGATGTAATCCAGGATTCTTAATTAAGCTTTAAAAGAATTGCAATAGGGGAATTGCTTTCCTGTGATTTAATTTAGAGCTTTAGTTCAAGCAAGAATAAATAGTGTGAATTTCTTTACTACAACACTAAGTGCTTTTGGAATTGAGCATATATAGTGCGTGGCTATCTTTGAAACAAAAGACTTCCCTGGGTTGATAATTTATGTTTCACTTGGTTGTTTGAAATTAATTAAGCAATTATAGTGACCAACATTGGTTACCCATTTTTTTTTCTTCTGAAGATATTCTTTGTTCCAAGAAGTATTTAAGACTATCTTGATATGTTTTGACCTTGAAGTTCCTAACTATTAGGTAAGGTCACCATTGCTTCAATGCATGTAGTATTGCCATCATTTCCTTCTCATAAATGGGCTTGTGTAAGTCCTTTCCCTTGAGTGGCCAAATTTAAAAAGCAAGGGTCCTTCCTTCTTGCATTAGAACAACACCAATGCCATTTCCCTAGGCATCACATTCCACAATAAAGGTTTTTGTGAATTTTGGTGTGGTGAGATTTGCAAATTGCCTCTTTAAGTTGTTCAAAATATTGAGTTTCCTATGGAGTCCATGAAATGCATCATTCTTAGTTAATTTCGTTAAAGGTGCTACTATTCTTCCATATTTCCAAACAAAATTGCAGTAGTAACCTGTCAAACCTAAAAATCCTCTAAGATTATTCAATGTTTTGGGAATCAGCCAGTCCTTCATGGCCTTAATCTTGTTAGGGTCTACCTTGACACCTTCATGAGATACAATATGACCCAAATACTCTACCTCTTTCACCCCAAAGAAACATTTGGATGGTTTGGCATATAGTTGTTTCTCCTTTAGTAGTTGTAGCACCTTGTCAACATGTCGAACATGATCCTCCCAATACTTGCTATAGATTAGTATATCATCAAAAAATAATAACACAAATTTTCGAAGGAAGGGATTGAAAATGGAATTCATCAACCCTTGGAATGTGGAAGTTGCATTCATAAGGCCAAAAGGCATGACCAAACATTCAGAATGGCCTTCATGAGTTCAGAATGTTTTTTTGGGGATATCTTCTTCCTTCATTATAATCTGATGATACCCTGAACGAAGATCCAACTTTGTGAATCAAATTGCTCCATGTAGTTTGTCTAAAAATTCATCAATGATGGAAATGGAAAAATTATCTTTAATAGTGATATTGTTGAGCTCTCTATAATATGGACACATACACCATGAGCCCTATTTTTTTAGTACCATTACCATTGGTGCAGAGTAAGAACTTTGGCTATGTCTAATAATTCCAACCTCTAACATTTCTTCAACCATACACTCAATTTCACTCTTCTGGGCATAAGGGTATCTTTAAGGCCTGATGTTAGGAGGACCACTCCCATGAATTATGTGAATAGAATGATCATGATTTCGAGTGGGTGGAATACCTTTAGGAATATCTTCAAATACTTTGGAATTCTTATCAATGATCCCTTGGAGATCTAGGGGAATAAATAATTCAGATGTTTGAACATCTACTGAGCATAGTTCTACAATTACACATTGATTCCCCCTTTTCAATAATTTTGTCATTCCATTAGAGCTTATCACCTTACTGGGTTTCCCTATGATACCCCTTAACTAAATTTCTTTTCCTTCTAGTGAAAATTTCATGAAAATTTCTTGAAAATTAAAAGCCATTGTTCCCAATGATTGTAACCATTGTAATCCTAGTATGAGATCAACACCACCCATTGGTATAGAAATCATTGAACTATTCATTACATATTCCCCCATAGTAATATTGATATTATGGCATTTTCCTGAGAAATTGATAGTTCCTCCATTTGCAATCATTACTTGAAACTTTGGCATTGGATATATAAAGCAATTGAGGGCTTTGGCTAATTTATAGTGAATTAAATTATGAGTACTACCAGAATCAATTAGGACTATTACCTTTTTATTTTTGATATATCCTTTGAACTTGAGGGTTTGAGGAGTGCTAATTCCAGCCAATACATTACATGATATCACAGGAGTCAACTCTTCAGAAGAAATCTATTCTATGTTTTCATCTTGAGATGGTTCTTGTTCTTGTTCTTGTTATTCTTCCTCTTCACAATCTATGTAGAATAATTTATTATCACCACACTTATGTCCCTTACTGTACTAGTTGTCACAATTAAAGCATAAACCTTTTTCTTTTCTTTCCTCCCATTGTTCAGGTGTTTTAGAATAAGGAACATTATTATATTGATAGATGTTAGGAGTGGTCCTTCTAGTAGCCATAGCCATGTTTTTGCTTTCAACATTTCTCGCCACCCTGAATGGATTCTCCAATGATTTGGGTTCCCAAAGGAGAACCTCATGTTGAATGTTATCCTTTAAATTCCTATGAATATATCAATCAGGTGCTCATCTGGAATATTGTTACCTTTATATTCAATCTTTGAAATTTCTCTACGTGCTCTGCAACTTAACCCTTTTGCTTGATATTTATCAATTGGCTAAAGAAGGTATTTCTCCTTGTATCCTCATAGCGTGTTATCATTTATTCCATGAAAATTGTCCAAGTGGCAAGTGATTTGTGAAAACAAAGCCATCAATGCCACACAAATTGATTGGGTTCTAAATATAAAGAATCAATTCGTAGATCAAAAAAATGCTCCATCTAAAATATCCATGTGATTGAATCCTTGCCATCAAACTTTCTCATATCAATCTTAGGAAAGTGGTTGGTCTTCAACCCAAAGTTGGAGTTTCTCTAGTCTTGATTCATCTTCCTTGTGTCCTCATCATGAATTTCATGGGATACATTTTCACTTTCAGGTGGCCACTCTATTAGGAATTTTTAAATCATTCCATTATCTCCATTTTTAAACCATCCATCTTAGTATCCATTATTGCCTCCAACATAGATTCATTTGAATCTATCATCCCTTGTAGTTCATCTTTTGTTACCGTCTTCTTTTGTAAATTATTTATCTCCCTGAACATTTCTTCACCTTCTTCAAGAGTCCAGGTAGGATTGTTTGAAGGCTTATTTGGTGTAGAAGTTTCCTTTTTTGGTTGCATGTTGGCCAAGTATCACTTTTAAACCTTGATTTCGAGGTGGTTCTGCTAGATGATCTTTCTTCTGTTGTATCTCCAAAATTCCTGCCCTTATGGGTCTAAAACTTTTGTTCTGTAGTTCTTTGATATGTATTATCTGCAATGCCATAGGTCTGATCAAAATTGGATGTTCCAAGTGGAATTTATGGTAACTTCCCCACACCTTGTTTATTTTTGGCCCTTCTAGGAGAGCGTACTTTTAAAGTGTAACAAGAGAACAATATATTATATTTGATTCTAAAAATTGCACCAAAAATACTAACAACTGTCCACTATCCAATGCAACTAGTCTCACTTAATTTGGATACTCAGTGAAGAAGATATAACTATTTTACCCAGAGCACATGTTTGAGACTAGTTAATATGACTAGTCAGATACCCTTTCTTACACAAGGGGTATCTACAAAAGTAGGATGACACATAAGATAAATTTTTTATCACAACTACCTTGATAATTTATGTGAATATCCTCTGAGTTTCAGGGTTTGAAACATCACAGAAAAAATATTATAGTGAAAATTTCGCAATGACTAAATTTAGGATGATTCGAGAACCCTATCGTACACATGATATATATCTGAAAGTATAAGGCCTCAGGAGATTAAATTTGAACCCCAAGTACCTTGATCCATCTAATAAATATCCTCCAAGCAGTTCCTTCTAAAACATCATATAAAAAAAGTTATAGAGAAAATTCCAAGGTGTCTGAGATGTAGCAGCGAAACCCCAATACCTTGAGCTTTGAAACCAAATGTTAAGAACCAAATATCAAAATGGCATAGAAAACCTCAGAATAAGTACTCAACGCCTTAACAAAGAGATAATTTCAGATAATAATACTTTTTGAGGGGGAAACCTCCTTATACACCACATAAATTTACAAATACAATATGATTCCAAATGAAAATGCCTCCTTGTTATATATAGGAGACTAGGAGGTACAATTACAACTAATGGACCCAAGCTGACATAAATAAAATAACAATACTAATGTAATATGCCCCAATTAAGGGGTATTGTGCCACTATTTAGGGATTAACACAACATAATCATTATAAAATCTCTCTCTAATTCCCTTGCCTCTATCCATCCATCAATCTATTGATGAATTTGTCAACGGGTATCCTCTATGGTCAGGTAGGGTTCCCTCTATGACATCATGTAGGTATGAAAAGGTATACAGGTTCCTCGCTCGCTGAGCACACCATCCCTGCTAGGGAATTAATAGGTGGATTTCATCTCTTCTCCCCAACACAACCACTCCACTAGGTTTCACTAATACTAGGGAAATGCTCTTTGCATTTGTCTATTGTTATACCATTTGTTCTAGTGTCGGCATCCCCTTCCTATTATGTTTTTCTCTCATTGAGTAAATTGTGTCCTTGCTAGGGATCTATCTATCTATCTATTGATTTATTGTCAATCGTAAAGGCATCCCCATTCAAGAAGTGTGTGATGAAGGGTGTGTGGTGATGGTTGTGATTGCATGGTGGCCCCATTCAAGAATTGTGTGGTTTACCTCCCAGTGATGTGTTACCACTCACCATTGGTTCTAGAGCCAGCGTCCTTGTCGGTTCATCATATTTCCGCAATTACGTATATCTAGGGTCTATCTATGGTTCATGGTTCCATCCGTGGGTCCGTTCGTCCCTGCCATTTGTCAATTGTTCCACCCATTGGTCAATTATCCCTGCTAGGGTAGTAAGTGTTTTAATTCAATTGTCAAAGCATCTCCGTCATAGGTAGGTTCATCCCCCACCCACTATTGGTTCCAGTGCCAACATCCCTACCCTGCCAATTCTTTCTTTCTTGGTTCCAGCACTAGCGTGCCTGCCCTACCATTTTTTTGTTGCAACGCCAATGCCTGTCCTTATCAGTTCATTATCATATAAAAATCAAGAAGTTTCAGTATTTGGATGGGCAAGGTCAACAAAGAAGTAAAAAGTAGTGTAGTACACCCGTTCAAGTAGTGTGTTGGTCTGTTCATTCAAGCAGTGTGTTGGGATGGTGGTTTAGTGTGGCTCTAACGTTGTTTCTTTCTTTCTTTCCTCGCTCGATGGGAAAATCTACCCCTACATAAGAGTTGGTCCCATCATGCATAGAAAGGTTCTCTTGTGACTAACCAACTTATTGAATCCCTTTGAAATGATAGTTGGTTGGTGTTGCGCACGTGCTTTGAATTGGTAGAGATAGCAAGGAAAAGGGACAATTCTTAAGGAACGCGAATAGGGAATTTTTCTTAGATAAATGTATGAGGGGAATTAATGGTCAACCTAAGGTGTGTTTATTTCCTGCTACTTTTTATAAATGTGATGAACTGCAATGGTTTTTTTGACTAGAATTACAGAGTGAATTCTCTAAGCAGCTCTGATTATGATAAATGTTTATAACTTCCCAACCACTATTGGGAGGAAAAATTAGGTTATTCCTTAGTGGGTGAATAACCTACACTTCAAGACCTAGGGGATAAAAGGAAGGAAGATAAGAAAAGAAATCCATGTCTTTATGTCAAAGGTATTGAAAAAGATGGGGACATTAATTGTCTCAGGTAAAAAACGGTTTCTAAAACATGCAAAAATGACCATAGAATTTGTATTTTGATCCATTGATGGTTCCCAACCCATGATTAGGTTTCAAATGGTGTGTAAGCGCATGGAAATAGTGATATAATCCATTTTTCACTAACCTGCCTAATCCTCCAACTGCCCCACCTTATTAGACCCTTTGGAGAATGAAAATCTTTCTAATCTGGGAAGGAAACAAACTTGAATTCCTAACTGTAGAAATCAGGTGAGGCATACTGTAGACATACCTTGTGGATGGATGGTAGGGCTAGATCAAATTATTGGGATTGCTAGAAAAAATTGGGGGGATGGAAAGAATTATGGATTTCTTGAATTGATGGACACACTTTGAAACTGGTCCTAGACACATGAGGGTGAAATTTGTAGAGATAGCGGGTGGGAAGCATATTGAAATCAGATGGTATAGCCGGTTAGGAACATTTTTTAATAAGATGGACTCACTAGTCTTGTTGCGATTGTTGGTGTGATTGGGGGGACTGCACTTACCTGCCTACCTTTTTAGTTCTCTTGTTACTCTCGTGGAAAATATTCTTTCTCATTTTCACTCGGTATCCCAACCAGGCATATGCCTACATACTAGCTAGACATATTGAGCTAGGAACTACTTCCATGCCTCTATCCAAAAGAATATTACTTTTGATTTCATAGATGTATAGGAAAACAATAAAATAGTAAATCCTAGTGAAATACTCCTAACACTTTTTATTCCATGTTAATGCTTGGCTATGATTTACCACAAAAATGTTTGATTTGTAAAAACCTCAAAGGTTAAAAGTGTTGTATGAATTTGAATATGATAACTTTGACAAGGCATATAAAAAGAACAATCTAGCATCACACAATATACCTCATGAAATAAGACATACTGACAATAAATTATAGAAATTGCTTGGATCACAAGAAATGTATATCAATTTACCTAATAATCATGTCCAAGGGTAGGGGAAATTTAAAGCAAAAAGGAGAATTTTAATGTGAAAGCACATAGGAAATTAAAAAGAACATATTTAGATTGATGCAAATGTCACAAAGACATAAATATTGTAGAATCAACATTGTAAGCAAAGGGAATAGTTAATGAGGTGTTAGTTCACTTTAGGAGGTTGACATCTTATTACATTGTTCACGTGGCTTTGCGGTAATTCATTGAAGATGAGTTGCATTTTCTTCAACGAAGTGTGAAGATTTGATGAAATCAAATTCTAAGTCGAGAGCTTATACTTGGTCTCTCAGCTAGAGTTAAATTCAATACCAACTCTCAATTGAAAAAAACTCTCAATACAGAGTTTAAGACCTAAAATATTTAATTTGAGAGTAAAAAAGACATCAACTCTCAAGAGTTGGGTTTCATGTTCTTCATTGAGAGATATTTAAGTCAACCCTAATTATCTTGCTTGTTGCATTTTTTTTATGAGGTTTCAACTTCCATAGGTAAGAACCCTTTCAAATTTTGTAAAAAAAATTGTAGACCTTCAACTATTAAATTCCTAGCTGAATCTGCTTTCGATATATATAATATTTTCATAGTTTTATTGTGATTATTTATTTCTAGTTATTTTTTAAAACCTCCCTATATGGGCTATCTCAATCATCTTCGTGTTTTTGTACCTAGAGGGAGGCAACCCTGCCACCTGGCAATTTCTTCTTCCAGAGGGGCGCATGGAGGGCGCCTCCTCTTTCCTCCAAGGCCACACTATATTTTGTATTAAGAACCTGGAGCATGAGAAAGATAGGATGAAGCTGGTAAATGGTACTACTGAAGAGACGAGAATTGACTGCAATCCCACTCCAGTTGTAATGACAATTACTTTGTATCGTAGGTCAATCCACCCAAAGATGAAATCATCACAAGTATATGAAATAATTCTTAATCTATGCGTGATGTAACACCCTTGTTTCCCCTAGTTTGTAAATATAACTATATTGGCCAAGAGACTATGGAAAACTCGATATGTATGAACATTTGATTTGATGGACTTTTATATAAAAGATCAATGAATGTAAATGTTGTTATTTACTAGAAAGTGGATATGTGTTGCATGATTGGTGGAAGGGGGATGTACTAAGAGAGACCACAGATGCTATGAAAGAGATGGTGAAGGGGACCAGGAATGGTTGCGTTAACCTTCACCAGACCAGTACCTCACTGGATTTAATTACTCAAGATCAAAACAACCATCTAACCCATGAATGAATTACAGTCAAGTTGGTAGGTGGGAAGACCTCCTCAAGAGTTAATGAGGGAATGGGGCAAAGTGCCCATATGTAAGGCTTCCATACCTAACCATGGATTGGGGATTTGGGACACACACAATCTTTCTGAGAAAGTCAACAAAGGAAATGCGTGGTGGGTAGAGGAAGATTGTGAAGAGTGCAGAGGAGAGACTAAGCTCAGGTTCGAGGAAGAACTGGAAAAAGGAGCGTGTTCTAATTGCGGGAGAAGGGGAGTAACTTTCATCCCTAACTTTCATTGAGATGGAAGAAGAGATTACATATCAAAGCATAGTGGTCTAACTCAGGGGTGGCTAGTGGTAAATTTGTAAGGAGTGACTGAGCCTATGGTTGGGTGGAAATGGGCACCCCTTCCAACAGTTGCATCACGCCTTCTGGTTCTGATAAGTGTTTTTATACTTTGTGTATTAAAGTGAAATAATGAATGAATGCATGTATGTATACGTTTAAGATTTTCCTCTGTATTGAATGATCGAATGATGTGTATGTATGTATTTATCCCCTTGAGGACTTATGCTTCTTCTTGATTTTCCATAAGCTCTAGTTTAACCCTCCAAGTTTTTTTCCCCAGGGGTTTACCTCCTAGTTCCAGAGTCACAACAAGCCTCTTGGCACTGCTACCGTCTCACTCATTCCACGAGATTGCTTCGCCTTGTTTCAGAACTTAAATTTCTACGAGATAGGAAGGTGCTTCCTTCAAACCAGTAGCCCAAGAGACCTTAGGCTCATGCCCACAACCTTAATTGAATCTCATCTAAGAGTAGATATTATAGCCCAAGATTCATCAGGGCATCCATATGACTAGGGTCTAGGAACCCTGCGCTAAGTCCAAAAGGAGCTAGCTCTTGATGGATTTGGAGCTTCGAGAGCTCGAAGTCCTGGGATGTCAAACTTCATAACTATCAAATTACTGAATATTGGAGTCATGAAAGGTTGTGAGTCATTGATATGGGGATCCTTCGGGTTCTCTCCTAGTCGTCGGATCTACTATGTAATCATACCGACGTTGACCGCTTCGGGAGAACAAGGACGTTGTAGCGTCAAAACCCGCGAAGACCGAAGTGATGTAGACCATGGATCTAAGGACCCGTTGGAATCCTTCTTTACCATTCGATTGTGGGGACACATGTATGACATAGAAGAGAATGTGGGGACCCACGTGTCAAGTGATGATGTTTCCAGGTGCGAAGACCCCATGGCATGGGAAGGGGATGAGGGTGGCCTAAGGTAGGTGCCACATATATTTACCAGAATGTATTGAGACGACATATGTTGCTTCAACAGTGGACCAACAATGGGACCCTAGAGTAGAAGTCATGAGCCATAGATCTTTGAAGATTACATGGACATCCTCATACCATTATATGTATGTCACGGTCAACTCGACGTTGACCACATCAGAAGAATAGGGGTGTTTTAATGCCAAATTCCCTTAATCCTGAATATTCAAAGTAATGAGGACTGTCGATCCTCAGATCCTTCGGGATTCCTCTCAACCATCAATAAGTAGGGACGCATGTTGATAGGTCCTCTAGTTCGAGGATTAGTTACTTAGGGAATTTGGGTAGTAGTGTGTCGATAAAATTCCAAACGTTGAATTCACAAAGTAACAAGAGTTGTATATCTATGTATTTACGTGGCCGGATATCGATCGTGAGATCTGGGAAATGATAGAAGGTTATTAGTATGATGTGACATGGAAAGATGATGTCACCAGAGTGACGTGGACCCACAGGTCATGTTCCACGTGTCACCTGAATTCGAGCATATCATATACACTATATTCTTGTTGGGATGTGATATGTGTCATCCCTGACCCTTCCGTGTGTCATCCCTGACCCTTCCATGTGTCATCCCTCGGTATGTGGCTGCCTAGTCAAAGTAGTTGGCGAAATAACCAGAACTTCAGGAGTCCGGGACTTCGGGACTATGGAGGAGCATGGTAGAGAGATAGAAAGGCCTGAAGAACAGAGTGACATGATAGACTTATGAGACTTCGGAAGTTTGTAACTTTGGGTGATAACGTACTTATATGGGAAAGGGGCTTGAAGCACCGAAGTGCCGAATTCCTCTACGACTGATACACTAGAAGGAGATTAATACTAGTCTGAAGCTTGAATTTGAGCATGGAGGCAGTGGTTGGATAGTGGTGGATGAGTAGTACGTGATTGAAAGCCTGGAGTTAGGATTTGAGATAGTTAAGGAAAACAAAATTTTGATATCCCACCCCTTAAAAGAGCATTTAGGGGTCGGGTGTGTTACAAATTGGTATCAGAGCCATGGTTGAAACACTTGGCCTGCTTGGGATCATGAATGAGTCGCATAGGAACCTTATTTAAATTACTTTTAAGGGTGATACCCTATTTTAACTCTCCCTTAAAGAGTTTGGTTAAACATTTACTGCAGAAAAGAATGAATTTTTCTACTGTGTGTGTATTTAAGAAACATGAAATATGTGTTGTCTCTGAATTAATATATCATTGGATAACAGTGAGTGTTTTTTCAGCACTCAAGAAGTCAGTGAATTGCGAGAAACAACAAGTATAAAGGATGGTGGCATGCCATGAAGTGGGGGATGGCTCCCACAATTGAGACAAAGAATCCGACGAGAAGAGGGCGGTGGAGACCCCTCCGGATCTGGCCGAAACTGTAAGGAGCCTCATGGACGAATTATAGAGTTGCAAGGCTGACAATAAGAGATTGATAAAGGAGCAATAAAAACAAATAGAAATTAATGCAGTCTTGTTGCAGAGCTTATCCGACATACATAGGCAGTTGCAACATTGACCTGCAACCAGTCATGTGGACCAACGAAATACAAAGAGAAGTCAAACCCCACATGAGATATGAAAACATGACCCCATAAGTTGCCACACTAGGAGGAGTACCTCAAGGAAGGCCCAACCTGGAGGTAGGGGACACTCATTGGGAGAGTCCTCTGAAAATGAAACTAGCAACTCTGAGGGATAAGTAGAAAAACTAGCTCGTATTCTCAAAGGAAAGGAAAGAAGTGAAATCTTTCCAAAATTCATGACCTTGAAGAATTCAAGAAAGACAAACCACCCTCTTTCGATGGGGAAATTATGAAAGGGGGAGAGCCAGAAGCTTGGCTTCTTGGTTTAAATAAGTACTTCAGAGACCATGACTACTCTGAAAACTTGAAGGATCGAATAACCATCTTCAACATGAATGGGAAGGCTTCCATTTAGTGAGAAGATTATAGGAATGTGAGAGGAATCCATGAGAAGGACTTACCATGGAAACAGTTTGAGAAATACTTCAAGAAGAAGTATTTGTCAGAGAAATACTTTGATGGGAAGACTAAGGAGTTCTATGAACTCAAGTTGGGACAACTCACCATAGAGGAGTATATCAATAAATTCCTTGAGATGATAAGGTATATACCCTACATAAAGAATGAAAAGGTAAAAGTGCAACAATTTATTACTGGGTTACCACAATCCTACTGAGATAGGATTGAGTTTGACAAGACAAATACCTTAGAAGATACTATTCAGAAGGCAAGGTATTGCTATGAATAGTTCAGAGGTTGGAAAAAACCTCACAAGGATTGGAAGAAGAAGAGTAGCTCGGGCTTCAAGAAAAAGGGGTTTAAATCCTCAATATTTAAGAACTATGGGAAGGACTCTAGGATGACCCTTCCTACTAAAAGTGTGTATCTGCAGAATTTCCCCTCCCAAAGTTGAAACAAACCTTTTGGAACAACTCCAAGAAAGACTGATAACCCAAAGTGAGAACCCTTGAAATTTTGGGGTTGTGGAGAAGAACGTCTTCTAAGAGATTGTCCACACAGAAAATAAAACAACAGGAGAATATACAACATCCAAGAAGCTATCACAATCAATGATGTGGCTAGAAGCATGCCATGGATTTATGCAGTCTTGGATAATAAACAAGTCGACCACCAAGCTTCAGTGGTGGAGATGGAAGGTATGATCACCAACCATTTAGTTTTCATTTTAATTGACCCTGGTTCTAATTTGAGTTATGTGGCCCATCAGACTGTTGATAAGTGTAAACTACAACCAATTAGACATGTTAAGCCATGGTTAGTACAAATAGCCACTGGAAGAAAAATAAAAGTAGCAAAGGTCATACCAGCTTTCCAATTCATTATGGATGGATTGCCCACCCAAGTGACCCTTAACATACTTCCTCTAGGGTCTTATGACCTATTGATTGGTATGGACTGGTTAGCCACTCATAAAACTAAGTTGGATTGTTACCATAAAACCTTGGAATGTGAACATTAAGAAGGTAGAAAGATAACCCTCCAAGGAGTTCAGAAGCTTATCTCAGTGAGACGAATATCATGCCTTCAAATGAAAAAGTATTGTAGAAAGGGATGTCCTCTATATGCAATTCCGGTGTTGGAATATATTGAGTATGACAAACCAAACCTAGAGGACTACCCCATATTAAGAGAGTATAAAGATGTGTTTCTAGAAGAGATATTGGGTATACCTCCGAGAAGAGACATTGACTTCTCAATAGAACTTGCACTAGGAGTAGTGCCAGTGTCTAGAATGCCCTATAGGATGAGTACACCATATCTAATTGAGCTCAATTTGTACCTAAAGGAGATGATGGATAAAGGCTACATATTACCCTATGTGTCCCCATGGTGAGCACGAGTCTTATTTGTGAAAAATAAAGATGGCACACTCTGAATGTGCATAGACTATAGACAACTCAACAAGACAACCATAAAGAACAAGTATCCCTTACCAAGAATTGATGACTTGTTTGACTAGTTAAAGGATGCTTCCATTTTCTCAAAGATTGAACTAAGGTCTGGATACCATCAAGTTTGAATCAAGGATGAAGACATCCAAAAAACAACCTTCAGGACAAGGTATGGTCACTATGAATTTGTGGTGGTGCCATTTGGATTAACCAATTCCCCCGCCACTTTTATGTTCTTGATGAATAACGTACTCAGCAAGTTCCTAGACAAATTTGTATTGGTTTTCATTGATGACATCCTAATATACACCAAGAACAGAGAGGAGCATGTAGAACATCTTAAACTAGTGCTTCAAGTACTAAGAGAGCATCAACTCTACGCTAATTTTAGCAAATGTGACTTTTTCCAGAAGCAAGTCCATTGCTTAGACCATGTTATTTCTATAGAGGGAGTAGTCATAGACCATGACAAGATCATATATATCATGGAATGGCGTACCCCAAAGGATGTATTTTATGTCAGATCCTTTATGAGAATAGTAGGATACTCTAGAAGGTTCCTAAAAGGATTTTCCAAGATTGGTTGTCCAATCACTACCCTTCAGAAAAAGGGGGTTAAATTCACTTGGACATCAGAATGTGAGGAAATGTTTCAAGAACTGAAATACCTTATAACCCATGCACCTGTGATGAAGATTGTCGACCCTGATAATGACTTCCTCGTGTGTACATATGCCTGTAAGGAAGGATTCAGAGGAGTCATTATGCAAGAAAGCGTGTAATTTGCTACGAATCCAGAAAATTGAATGAGCATGAGATTAATTATGTGACCCACGATATAGAGTTGGCTTCCATAGTGAACACTTTAAAAATGTGGAGGCATTAATTCTTGGGTAGGAGCTTTGTACTTATGACAAACCATTTTGGGTTGAGGCACATGTTTGATAAACCAAAACTCAATGCCAGGAAAGATAGGTAGATGGCTCTCCTTAGTGAGTTTGATTTTGAAATCAAACACATCAAAGGAAAGGAAAATAAGGTGGTCGATGCCCTTAGCATAAGTGTGAAAATGATTCACTTGGTAGCGGTAAACACCTGTGAAACTGATGTTAGTGATAGGGTTAGAAATGCGCAAGAGACAGATGCATTTTTCAATATTGTGACATCATGCCTAAACAAATATCCCACAGATCTAAAGTATGAATTTTATTAGCTTCTCGATGAAGGCCTGCTGACCTACAAAAACAGATTGTATATTCCAAGTTATGATGACTTGAAGAGGTTCATAATGGATGAACTACACAAAACACCATATACTGGTCACCCAGGCTATCAGAAAATGATCACAACCACCAAGAAACAATTCTATTGGCCTGGACTGAAAAAGGACATAGATGACTATCTAGCTAAGTGTCTAGAATGATAGCAAGTTAAGGAAGAACAATGACACCCACCAAGGTTGTTACAACCTCTACCAATTCCAGAATGGAAATGGGAAACCATCTCCATGGATTTCATCACCGGATTACCAAAATCAGCCAAGCAGAATGATGTCATCATGGTAATGGTGGAAAAATTGAACAAGTCTGCTCACTTAGTTCCTGTCAAGTCAACTTGCAAGGAAATATATATTGCCAACCTCTTCATGAAGGAGATATTTAGAATGCATGGTATGCTTAGCTAGATTGTATCAGACAGAGACACAAAATTCACTTCAAACTTTTGGAAGTCCTTAATGGTTGGTCTTGAGACTAAATTGTTGTTTAGCACAACCTATCACCCTCAAAATGATGGACAACTAGAAAGAGTAAACCAAATATTAGAAGACATGTTAAGGATGCATGTAAGGCATCAACCTAAGAAGTGGGAAGACTACCTAGCTTTGGTAGAATTTTCCTGCAACAACGGTTATCAAGAGTCATTAAAGATGAGCCCTTTTGAAGCCCTCTATGGTAGAAAGTGAAATATTCCAATCGGTTGGAGTAATCCAATGGATAGAATTGCAATCGAACCTGAAATGCTGAAAGAAATGGAGAAACAAGTGATTCAGATAAAGAAAAATCTGAAAACTGCTCAAGATAAACAAAAGAGTTACATCAATAGAAAGAGAACTCCCCGAGAATTCAAGACAGGAGACCATGTATATCTCAGAGTTAGGCCTCAAAAAAGTTTCTTGAGGATGGGAGCTTGTGCCAAGTTGGCACCCCGATATTGTGGACCCTTTGTAATCTTAGACAAAGTGGGACCTTGTTGACGGGCGAAATTGACCGCTCGTCAACTGGAGGAGTGAATCCGGTCCGGGGTTGTCTAAATAACCCAAGCTGTTTGGATTAATCCACTCCGATGGGTTTAGCAGCTCCGTTGGCCGATCTAAGTCATAGGAAAGTGAAAAAACTAAGCTAAAGAAACTAATCTAAGTGAAAAACAACTACTGCAAACTATACACAAATCTAATATATATTTACAATTTTAATGGTTAACAGAATAATAGTTCTACTTATTAAATATACAGTGCATAGATATATTTGTATTTCTATTATATGTACAATATTCACAAATTGCAAATTTTTAATAAAAAAAACCTGCGAAAATCATTTATAAATTGACAGCAAAACTATTGTTCAGTATTTTTTTTATTTTTTATAACTTTTATAAACGGAAAATGACATAACAACTATCTAACTGAACAATCTTCAACGTCCCTTAATAGGCCGATTCCACTTTACTGGAGCTAGGCGAATTCGCTCAGTTTGGAGTCAGGTTGGTCCGTGTCCCTGTTCTTTTCATTGTCTAATGGGCGGATGGTTCCAGGGGGTAACTAATTGAGTTATGTTTTGGATCTTCTGGGTATTATTGTTTTAGGCTGGTAGTCCGGCTTGACAAGCTGGCTGGTTAGAATTTACCCCTTGCCTAGTTGGGGTTCTGGTCGGTGCCATTATCCAACTATGCTACTGATAGAGCTACCTGGTCCGGTGTTTTCTATGGTTTGGATCCAGTATAGGACGCATAACAATTTGTATTATATATCTATCTAAACTATAGAGAATTCTTACATTAATTAAACTATTAAAATAAAATAGCAAACTGATGTTAAGGTCCTAACCCGCACATAGGTAGATCAATGTATTCGGATGTAATAAAGGTCAATATTAATAAGACCTTTCAATAAAATAGAATAAGGCGGATGTAAGAAGACC
>JZKD02S1678633.1:936360-977247 GCA_000966675.3 Picea glauca | reverse complement strand
GTTGCTCCCAAGTTATGTCGCATCCCATAGCTGCTGTCAGTCCCCTACCCCTTTTCACTCATGATCAGCCCCTTATTGCGACATTCACCTCCAATCCCTAGCAGCCACGTCACTCATCCGTATGTTTTGGCCACCGTCACCTGCCATCTCACCCCCAAGTGGCCCATTGTCCATTTATTACGGGATAACATACCTGTTATCTTGCTGACCTGTCTCTCGTGCACAACCGACCCCAGTTTTAAATAAAACTACCGTTATTCCCCCTTCATTCACTATTCATCCATCACACCAGAAAAATTTACCTCTTATGCCTCCATTTCTTTTCCGTCGCCTTCATCCAGAGTCAGTCAACCCCACTAACTTTTTGTTTATTGTAGGTACTATTGCAGAGATGGCGCCAAATCCAAGACAAGCAGAAGGAGAGGAGAATCCTTTTCTCCCGCCTCCTGTCGACCTGGAAAAAATCCCATTGCTCGACAAAGACAGATTGATCGCAGATACCATTTGCAACTTCGATTTTTCAGACCTCCAATCATGGCTCAGGGAGGTTTTCCTGGACCAAAGCGATGAAATTGGAATCTGGGAGTCCAATTTACCCCTTTACCTTTTTCCCCATATCCACCACTTTCCAGAATTCACCCTCAAATGCCAAGCTCATTATATTCGCAAACAAACGTCCATCATATCCTCATTTGGAGACACCCTGTTCTTCATCACTCCTGAAGACATAGACCAAATGATGCAAATTCCCTGTGCAGACTCTGCGACTCCTTTCAACCTAGAAATCCTTACAGAGCTATATCAGAAGATGACTTTTCCCCAGAGAGCTCAGATATTCGAGCTTTTCCTTCCCACTTCCGCTCAATTCCCTTCCACAAATACCCCTTACTCGTCATCCATGTTATCCACCAAGGGAAACCAGGTCATTTCCTCCCTTTGTGCTCTCTTAGGGTACTATTCCGACCAATGGGTAGATGAACCCATTTTGGGTTTTCTATCTATTTTCTCCACTGACAAAAAACCCACCACACAGTTTGATTTCAACACCTTCTTGGCCGACAATATTCAAGAACAGTTCGTGAATTTTGGCACAAAGGGCATGTTCATATATTCATCTATATTGGCATACATGTTTGTTTACTTTCAAGCAGATAAATTCAGTTTTTCCATGCAGAAGATGGCCGTAGATGGAAGGCCTCAGCCAGTCACTGCCTGGACCTCTTTGCTGAAGCATAACTCCATAGTGTATAGCTTCAAATCTTTCATTGATATGTTCTATCACCCGGTGGTAAGCATGTTGAGCGGCAGGCCCGATCCTCGAATAAACGACGAAGTCCAGAGAATTCTGCATCTCTCGGACAACACAAACACTGGGGATTGGTACCTGTATCAAAACCACACCAAGATCAGAGTATTCGGGTGTGAGTTGGCACCCTACAAGCTGCCCAAATATGTGCCGGTAAGAATATTTTCTTTAGAATACATAAGGAAGATGATGACTTCAGATGATATTCATTTCATATCTTTGAAGAAAGAACAACAGCTACAGATCAAGGGGAAAATTGGCTCCTTCATCTGCAACAGTCGTGGCGCTGGAGAAGAAGCAAACCGGATGTTGAGAGAAATGAATTTTTTCTTAAGTTTCCCATGGCACTATGATCCATGCAGGATCATTTCAGAAATGCGGGTGAAAAATAAAAACATCCCTTATGTTCATGAGTCCAAGCCCGAGATTGAAAAATTCACCAATCAGACTGTGTGCGTGCCTGACACCTTGATTGAAGTGGAACAACAGGTTCCCCCTACCATTGTGACACCAACTACTACACCACGGGTCCCTAAATAAAAGAGGCCTCGTTAAGACTCATCTCCGCCTGTCACGGAGGTATCGTCTGAGGAGTTCAAGTTGCACACTAAGAGGCCCAAGACAATTTCAGTTCTTGGTCCAACTGGAGAAAAAGAGGTTCCACCTACCATAGTGACTAAGTTTATGATTCCTCCCTTTGGGTCGATCCTTCATAAGGAAATCACCCCAGTAGTACCGAAGAAATCCACAGACTCCCTGCTAGACACTCAGCCAGGAAAGACTGGGCCCAAGTTGAGCATTTTCAAGAAGTACGAGTTGATTAAGAAAAAGAACCAGACCCTTACCAACAGTACTTATGCTCAATTTCAAAAGCAGTCATCCATCACGTAGCATAGGATGTTGTCAACATTTGACACAGAAAGAGGCAGAATGCACATGGCTTTCCTCTAGGCGTAGGTACCAGACCCCAAGGTGATCACGGATTACAAGAGAGCCACCTTCGAATTCCAGACGAAGGACGTGCACCCTGCAGATCAGATGGATCTGCACAAATAGAAAGGGGAGATGGTGTTCCATACGTTGGCACATGCTTCAGCTTTTGCAGAAAAATTATAGTTATCATTGAACAATGCTCAGACACAACTCAAGATGGAGAAGATTTCATCCTTCGCAAAAGACAACAGAATCAAAACTTTGGAGGAGATGGTCCTCAAGATCAGCTATGACCCCTCCAACGTTAAAGCTACAGAGGAGATGATAAATAAGAAGAATGAAGACATTGCCACTTTAAGGAAACAACTGAAACTCCTGCCCACAGAGGACTCACAGGCGAAGGAGATAGCAAAAAAAGAAGGCGAGAAGGACGAAATGCTCAAGCTCCTCATGGAGTAGAATGCACAACTCAAAGAAATGGAAGCTGAGATGGAGAGATTATTGAAAGAAAAGGAAGATATGAAGCCAATGGAAGTCATTCCATTGAGTGCCATTCCGATTTCAGGAGCAAGCACAACAACAGTAATAATAATTCCATCCGCAACACCAGTAACACCACAAGAGGGAACAACCGACCTCACCAAATCCATGGAAAAGATGAACCTGCAAAAGACAGAAATCAACATTCTTAAGAAGGAAGTTGAGAACCTCCAGGAACTCAAAACTTTTTTCCAGACTAGTCTCTCCAAAGAAAAGCAGGTAACTGAACAGCTCAAGAAGGAGCTACAGTAGCTCCAAAAGAAAACAGTGGCAGGGAAGACTTTGGCTGAGGTCAATGAGAATGTATGGACATACATCACAAAGTCCATAAATGAGATATGGCCCATGATCCAATTTATGTTTGAACATAATGAGTTGGTCCAGAGGAGCAAATAGGCCATTGAGAAAATCAGAGTAGAATTGGGAGATAGACCAACTCAGGCAAATGATATCATCAAATTCCTCAATTCTAAGACCAGAGAAGAGCTAGAAGAGTTGAAGATCAAGGACAGAATATAGACCATCCTTGAGGTAAAAATAGTTTTGACCAAGAGAGGATTAATGCTTCAACTAGAAGAAAAGGTTCAGACCATAGCCCTAGGGGTACAGAAATTCTTCAGCAAGATCGAGGCTCTTCAGAAGAAAGGTCTCCCCGGTCTGAAGGTTATTAATGATAAACTAATGACACTCCCAGATTACAGAAAGAGACTATTTGAAGTATCTAAAGATAGTTCAAAGTTTGTGGGCATACAAGTAAGAATCATCGGCAAAGCATTCATGGACGCTCTTCAGTTGGACATCAGTATCCAACATGAGATTCGATACATATTCCTCACTAAACCCACATTTTCTAAGTATACGGAAATGGACGAAGTGTATCGGAGACTGCTCAAAGTCACTATGCCTAGTCATCTTAGATGGGAGGAACTTTGCGATCTGCTCGATTAGTAGAGGAGTAGTCCAGGTCCAGTCACCTATCCAGTTAGATGAGGTCATGCAAGGGCTTCATTAATGGTCTACCTATAAATTCCGCGTGCAGTTGCACCAAGTCATCAAGCAGTTTGATTAGTTAAATCAGTTAGGCTAAAAATAGAACTAGCATGTCCTGATTATTTATGACAAGAACGCTTGTAATTTGACCTATAAATACTTCACCTTTCGAAGTATTGGGGGTTGTTGATCTTGACACCTTGACGCTATCAAACTGTACTATTTTTGAAGAAATCTGCCATTAATAAAAGGAGGCACTTTTACAGGATTCTTGCGTGTATTCGCTGGTGATGTTTATTCTCTAAGTTGAATGATTTTCTTTCTTTGTGATCATATTGTTTTTCTGAAACTAATCTTTAAGAGTAACGTATGTTGCAGGATTTATCTTTGATACCCTGTTTCCGACCCTAAAAGATTTTAATGTTTATCTTCTGATGTTTTTGATTAAGAAATTCTTAACTGCTTCTTAGTTGAATTTATCTTTCTCATCATTTCTTCTATCCATCATTTAAGCTACTAAAAGATCCAGTGAGTATATTATCTCACACTGTGGAAGTCTTCTTTTCTTATTTCTGGTTGTATTTCATATTTAATTAAATACAGACCCCATAGCCCAATGGAGGTGTAGACTGTCTCAACCAATTCAAAACACTTTGACAACAAAACCTACATATTTCTTTACCTAGCCTAATATCTAAATCGAAAAAATAGCTAAATCATATAGAGAGATCCCTCTCTGAAGCTGGAAGGGCTAGATCCTAGCTTTAAAAGTGGTTGGATAAAGTTACCTTTGTAGATTTCTTCTTTTTCAACCTCTAGGAAATTTACCAAGTGCTAACACTCGTCACGAGTGCATTCATTGGTTACAATGCCTTGGAAAGTTTCTTCCATATGCAGGAAACTAATAATTTGTTGATCGTCGTCAAGGAATCTCCAATTTGTGATGTTGTCGAGAATGGATGGCTTGAACAACAGTTCGACGAAGAATGCATTCGGGGAGAAGCCTTCTGCAGGAAAGAGTTTCGAAGCTATGTTAGCTAACAAATCGGCTTCTGAATTATTCAATCTAGGAATATAATTTATGTTAAAAGAAGAAAACTTATTCATCAAATTCCATACCTCATATTGGTAGCTTTTAAGATGCGGAGACAAACAGTGGATAGAATCTCTTACCTGTCTAACCATGATTTCTGAATCGCCAAAGACAGTCAAATTTTGAATGTTCATATCTAATGCTTTCTTGAGGCCTTGCAATAAAGCCTCATATTCTGCTATGTTGGTTGTACATTCAAACTCTAACCTACATGCAATCAGGGTTTTGTTACCTACTGGATCAATAATAATGTAGTCCGCACCAACTCCTTCCTTGGACTTTGACCCATCAAAGTAAAGATACCTTATTTGATTTTTTGGGTAGAAAATGATGGCTGCATATATGCCACAATCTCGGACTACTCTTCTGGGTTAGTGATAGAGGAAGTCTCGGCCATGAAATTGCTAAAAAAGGTATCCATCCCTTGTATTTCAGGTGAATCGGCAGAAGGTGTAAATGGTTCATTGGGATCATTTAAATCTGTCAATGTGAACTTTAGGTAACATTCACGATTTACCTTGATTTTTTTGGGCTTTCCATTCTCGGGCATCCACAAGTGAGACCAATCTCTCATGAAATAGCCATGTAGCTTCTCTGACCAGTCTCTACTTAAAAACAAACCATAAACTTCTGGAATATCCACAACAATAATATCAATCACTTGATGAACTTTGGGATTAGACGATAATCTTATAAGCACATTCCTTAATTCGTCTATAACCTTAACACTAGTTCGATCAAGTTAGATGATCTTTAAGGTGGATGGTTCAACTTCAACATTAATATTCTAACACACAAACCATGGCATTACATTGGATGACGCTCCTGAGTCTACCATACAATTGTGCATGTTCTTATTAAGGATTTCAAAAGTTAACAAAAATGGAGGTACATTTCTACGAGTACTAATGGTGGAAGCTTGTGGCTTTTTACTCATAGCCTCTAAAGCTAATTTATCTACATTTGTTACATTATTTACATGAAGGTCTCTCTTCTCATGAGGATCAGAATTGTTCTTAGCAGAGGCCTTCTGAGGAACTTTTGGGCTATTCTGAAAAAATTTGTTACTGCTTGGATTACCGTTTTTGCTATTCTCTACGATATTTTGTAACATTTTTTGTAGTAGAAACATAAATTTTAATAATTCATAAACAAAAATGTTAGCCCTTAACTTTTTTAGATCTTCAACTAAATCATAATCTAAGTTGGGGTTTACATGACTCTATTTAGTCTCAGCTGATCTAGACTGTTTTGGGGGTAAATTCGTAGTATTTTCAGAAGAAGGTTTGTTTGTTGTCTTACTCCTAGTATTGTGGGGATGTACTGTCTTGAAGTTATCTTGAAAAATGCTATCCGAGAAGTGTCCAAAGATGTTTGGAGAAGATTCATCTTCTTCAACTGTCTCTTGTTCAACTACTTCCTCATGGATCTCAGGAGGCATCAAGTTATCCTAGGCTTCTAGAATCGTTTGAATAGCGAATTGTAGGATTTCTAAATTTAGGCCTTCGGTATTTGAATTAGGTCGGTTGGTAGGAAAAGGATTCCTAAACGGGGGTTTGTAAGGCCCTTTGCTTGAAGAAGGTTCTTCGGCCATCCTTTTCAAATCTATAACTTGCTTTGACAGTTTTTGAACGACTTTTGTTAATTTTTCTAAATTTTATCTTTCAGGTTGTGTTTTGTTTTGGGCAGGTCTAGGGAGGATTTCGATTTTCTTTTTGGAAGATGAACTAGTCTCTATTTCGTTGCTAGTAGTGTCTTTTAAGCTGAGTATGTCTTTCTCAATCTGACTGGCCTCTTCAAAGTCTTCTAACAACGTGGATTTCTTGGATCTCTTTACCCAAATGGCTATACTTTGATGTAAGTCTTTCCTATAATATGTTATGATAAGATTCTCAGCAGGCATTGAATCCGTAGGGATTCAGTTCTTTAGTGTTAATAATCTTTGGTTAAAGTCTTTGATTTTCTCTTTAGGGTTCATTCTTAAACTATAAAGTTCCATGACTAGAACTTCTGGGGACTTATCGTCTCCAAACTTCTCAAGAAAGCAGGATTCAAACTTCTCCCATGACATGATGGTATGGGGTTGTTGGGAAAAGTACCAGGTAGAGGTTTTGCCCTCGAAAGTATAGGGGAACAATCTACAGACTACGTCTTTGTGCTCGACATTATAGAGTCTAATGGCTAACATAAACATTTTAATGTGATCTTCGACGATTTGTTTAGAGTCCAGGTCAAACATGGGGAGCCACTTCTCCAGATGTTTGGGCAAGGGATGCTGAGGCCCGGGTACAGCTACTACATCTTAGTCGAGCCAGGTTTTGGTAGGATTTTTCTGGTTGGCCATTAGTGTGGGCGGTGTCGAAGGCTGGGATGAGGAACTGCCTTTGTCAGAAGATTCTTCTCCAGAAGAAGGGGATGATGGAGGTGGTGAGGGTGGTATTCCAGATCCTCCTGCTGCAGGAGTGAGGATTGGATCTGTAGGGTTTAAAGTGAGGTTAATGACTCCAAGTTGTTCTCTGATATCAGAGAAATCTAATGGTTGTTCCAAAGGTCGATTTCATTGATTTAAATGGGCGAAGGCACTATGTGTTCTTATGAGAGATTGGCGGACAATCTCTTGTACATCACCACCTGTAGGATTTGGGGTTACTGGTTCAACTGTGATCCGTAGATCGTCGTTTGATGTGGTTGTTGTTTGAGGGATGATGTTGTCCTTTGAATGACTTCTTTTCACTATAGGTGAGTGATTGGGTGGTGGAGGAGTCTTACGACCGCCTCGTGCCATTAATAATTTTCAGGCCCTCCTTCTAACGCCATTTGTTGACTAGTGAAATTGACCACTCGTCAACTAGAGGAGTGAATATAGTCCGGGGTTGTCTAAATAACCCAAGCCGTTTGGATTAATCCACTCCAGTGGGTTTAGCAGCTCCATTGGCCGATCTAAGTCCTAGGAAAGTGAAAAAACTAAGCTAAAGAAACTAATCTAAGTGAAAAACAACTACTGCAAACTATATACAAATCTAATATATATTTACAATTTTAATGGTTAACAGAATAATAGTTCTACTTATTAAATATATAGTACATAGATATATTTGTATTTCTATTATATGTACAATATTCACAAATTGCAAATTTTTAATAAAAAAAAACCTGGGAAAATCATGTATAAATTGACAGCAAAACTATTGTTCAATATTTTTTGATTTTTTATAACTTTTATAAATGGAAAATAACATAACAACTATATAAATGAACAATAAAAATAACAATTTGTATTATATATCTATCTAAACTATAGATAATTCTTACATTAATTAAACTATTAAAATAAAATAGCAAACTGACCTGAAATTATCGTCTCCTACTTGTCCTATACATAGGCATCTGCGTTCACTGTTTGATGAGGCCAACCCACACCATATTTTCCAATACTTCACTTAAACACGAAGAAACAACGCTCATGAATGCTAATGACAGAATAGGTAAAGGATGCAGCAACAACAATTTTATAGTTTACAAGTAATCACATTAAGATAAATCCCACTGCAAAGATTTGTACATGACTGCTCATTTAACAAAGAAGATTAACCTTATGTTCATTAAATCAAAACAGGATAATTGTTGTACGTAAAATGAGAGACATCAAATATGGACACAATTTAAATCGCATCACATCAACCTGTAACAAATTATGATATCTAAAGTAGTCAATAATTTGATTACAAATTTAAATGAACAAAACTTGAAATAAAAGTATGATATATTGAAAGCTAAAGCCATACAAACATTCACTTTCATTCCAGTCTAAATAATCATCAATCCATAGTCTCTGCCTCCAAGCAGTGATGGTTTGTTTACAAAAATAATAGGTATATAAAGGCCACAGGATGAAAACATTCCTTGTGGAAATTATCAAAATTGTTTGCAAAAATTATGGGAACAATCTCCCAAATTACTATTTCTATCTAAGACTAATAGCCTAATCCAAAACTATGTAAAAAAAATCATGTTCAAAGATTCCACCATCGATCCAATTTCTTTTGAAATTTGTGTGTACCTCGGTTTCAGGGATTCGATTCGCTCAAGCTATTTTTGAATTAACAATGGCAGTGGCCACCTCTACATTTTTTAAAACAACGAAGCCTGTGGTCTTCTGCCTTTTATCATTAGCTTGCAGTCTATCATTTTCTTTGGTTAACACATTTACTTGATCCTCTAAGGACTTGATTTAGGATTGGAGCAAAGGGACATCTGTATAATATTGGTTGAGCCATGAGTTGCATTCATTGCACTGTGGTTGATCAGGCCGTGTAGTTACAGGTGAAGAATCTCTTAATTCACCAGTAGTTCCACTGTCGAGTTTGATCCTAGGGAAGTTGGGGTCATCTCCAAGGCATGGCAGGAGGTTCGTCACATATTCATAGGGCTTGATTGAACATAGGCCGTGTGATTATGGATACTCGGTTAGAAACCGCTCGATTTCGGAATCAGAATCTTCACTCAATAAAATTGGTTTCTGATCTGTGTTTTGTTTAGGTTTATTGCGAGCACACCTTTATACCCAGAGTGCAGCCTTCTTACCCTTGCAATTGACATCATTATTACCCTTACCATTTTTCTTTGCAGACCTCTTAACAGGCTTAGCACTGTCTTTTAGGCATGAGTCAGGCAGGATGTCGGTTTGGGTAGGGTTCTGGTAGGTCGAGGGTTCGAGAGAGTGTAAGAGTGTAGGAGGGGGCACGACAGGCCCGACAAGGGTTTCGGTGACCATTGTTTTGTCCACTTGTCCAATTTTAGGACTGGCAAAGCCATTTATCAACAAGAAAGCTTCCCAACAGTTGGCCACTCAACCTGAAATGATGAACTATAATAATTTTAATTAAGTAGTGGTGGAAGAGGCTGAAGTCGGCTTTCTCCCTCTTGAAATGTTTAGCCATTTTATACAAACTCCAAATGAGGAAATGAGGCATATTTAAAGGAAAATCTATGAAACTCATGAGCAACTGTAGGTGGTATAGGAAAACTAAACCGTATCTGCTCTCGCACGTAATGAATTTCTTGATAATGGAAAACAAATCATGCCACCTAGACTTAAGAGCTGTAACTGGCATACCTTTGTCACAACTGTTGATTTTCCTCGATGTAAACAGGAGTGGCCATGGTACTTCATAAACCTTTGAATTTTTAAACCATTTTTTCCCTTCGGCTAGTAGACTAGTGGCTGAGCTGAGGAAATCCTCGTTCAATTCGAGTTGGATGTCCCTAGCTTTGGCCCTGCATCCATCGAATGTAAGTGCAAATTGTTGAGCGACTACGAGGTTGAAACCCTCGAACTTCTCAATAAAAACCAACCAACCATTCCTCTCTAGGTCCTCTCGGGCGTTATCAAATAACAACAAAGTTTGGATGCCATTGGGTTTGATTTTCACTATAGGAGCCATAGAAAATAGCACAAGATCAACAGGGTAATCGGCGAGGGGGTTTGACAGGGTAGATACAAAACCATTTTCTTGCAGGTTTTCCCAAAACAAACAAAGGAAGCCCGAAATGCACAACCAAGCGTTAATGCTTATGCGTGCGAGGGTGGTTTAGTAATTTGGGACCATGCAAAAATATCATGTCGGGATATACAATCGACGATGCCTTGGTAAAATGTTTCATTCAAATCACAATAGTGTATATCAAAAGCATTGTAAACAACATGTCAAATGGATTATCACATAACCATTGAAAACCATGAAATACATAACCAAAATTCAATCCGAAAGTTAAATAAACAATGGCATTTGTATGATTTAAAAGAAACCAATATGTCAAACATTGCACCAAAAATTCGACCCCAAAATTAATGTGTTCAATAAAACCATTGCACCAAGGATTTGATCAAAGACACCAAAATATCAAATAACCATTGCATCAACAAATTTATAAATTGAAACCATATTAACAATTGTCAAATGCAAAGTGAGTGGTGGTTTGGTGTTTTGATAAATGTGTGTCCAATGGTGAGTTAGAGGTAAAAGAGTTATGACCACATAATCAAATAGGTTCATAAAAATCAAAAAGATCATTT
This sequence comes from Picea glauca, assembly GCA_000966675.3. Lineage (NCBI taxonomy): Eukaryota > Viridiplantae > Streptophyta > Pinopsida > Pinales > Pinaceae > Picea > Picea glauca. The sequence goes on along the minus strand of JZKD02S1678633.1, from coordinate 966,309 downwards.
TAATTCCATCAACATGAATTCCAACTATAGGTTTTCATGCTTGCAGTTGTGAAAATGAAAACGAAAAGCAGATACGCGAAAGTGAAGATAATAGTGTCATTTTTTTTAAAGAATTACGATGAGTATTGAGGGTTCAAACCCCTTGTGTAGGCATATTGTAAGGAAAATATAGGAATGAAAATGGCTGCCAATAGACCTGTAGCCTATAGGCTAACACTCCCTCCCACAGTAAAGGCACATAATGTTTTCCATGTTTCATTATTGAAGAAATATGTACATGATTATAATCATATAATTGACTGTTCTGTGTGATCCAGGTGGATATTGGTGGCCACGCACCTATTCCACTTGGACCCCCACCATTTCTTATTTCTTTTTTTTCAGTTTCCACACAGTTTACTATTTTTAGCATTTTTTTGGGTCCTGAACTTCCAGATCTTTTTTGAGGCTTTAAACGATGTTTTTTGGGAAAATGGAGAGCAACATGGATCGTAGATCAATATTCCTCACCCAAAAGTTGTAGTCCTCGGATAGATAGTTCTAATGAGGTATAGAACATGTCAAACAAAGATCGTATGCCAAAGTTACATCACCGAGAAGTTGATGTACCAACTTACCCAAACGAGGCCCATAGTCTTTGTGTTTCATCTCCTAGGGTTAGGTCTTTAAATGTTTAGGGTTTTCCATTGTTTCTCAATAATAATAGGGCTTCGAGCCTCATTGTAACACATTTCAGAGGCTAGTAGTACCCAGATCTCTTCTCTGAGATAAGCTACCAGTGCCCTAGCTAGTTCATTTCCATTCTGTCTGTAAGCATATTTCAATCATTTGTTATTAATGAAATGACGTCTTATTTCCGCTGCATCTATGCATTTATGTGTATTTTTGTATTTCATTGTGTTCCTACATAAATCTAGATTAGTGGTATCAGAGCGGTCTGCTCATTCTTGATCCTTCTTTGTATGTCCCCAACAAGGTCAGGGTATAAGGAGTTGGGGATTGATCTAGTTGAACCTTTGCAAGATCAGCCTCACAAATCCCAATGACCGCACATGGGGGAAGAAAAGAAAGATGAGGGAGCAGGATATCCTATCAAAATGTTGCTCGAGGAGGCCCTCGAGAAACAAAGGAATGCGATGATGGACAACTTTGCCCAGATTCTTCAACGGATTCCCACTGGCGGCGCATCGACATCCAAAAACCACTCTGGAGGTGCCACTCCTTTTAAGGTACAAGTAAAAATTGACATTCCCATATTTTATGGCCAAATATATGCATATGCCATAGATAGATGGTTGAATCTAGTAGAAGTATATTTCTTGGTTCTTGACTTTTCCGACCAAGAAAATATTATTTTCGCACTCCTCAAAGATGCCCCCAATGTCAAGGACTAGTGGGAAACCTACTCGGAGCAACAGGGCGAGGGAGAACCCTCTTTTTTATTGGACACACCCACTTGGAATTCTTTTCGAGATTCCATCAAGGAACAATATTATCTCATGGGGAGCTATGAGGACAAATACATACAATGGACTACGCTGCGACAACAAAGGGACCAAGATGTGCATGAGATGATGAATCTGTTTCATATCCTATGCACAGTGTTGTGTATCAAAGATTCAAAGAAACATTTGGTGTTAAAGTATCGTAGTTGTCTTCACATATACAGTCAGGAGGAAATGGAGTTCCTCCACATCTCCTCACTTGGTGTGGCATACTGATATGCTACCAAGATTGAGCAGAAGTTCAAACAGAAGAAGCAAGACTTTGGGTCTGCAAATCAGGAGCAAGGGAAAGGTACCCCCAAACTGCACAATAAAGGACCAAGCCAAGGCAGGGAAGCCCAATACAACTCACCAAAGACATAAGAAAATAAAAACACCACGAAGCCAAAAAAGGACATGGGGAAGTGGTGTAAGTTCCATAAGAGCTCCACTCACAACACTAGTGAGTGTCAGGCCAGGCAGTCACTGGTAGCCGAGTTGAAGGCTTCTGAATTGGATGCATGCTTCGACTTTGAATAAGAACCTAACAAGGGGAATGACAGGGGGAAGTAGATTATTGATGTGGAGCCCAATTCCATTGTTTCCACCACGAAGATCTAGAAGGAGGAACCAGAAGATCCAAAGGAGGCAGAGTGTCTCTTCCATTCCAAGATGTGGGTAAAGGGTTCCCCATTGTAGTTCATTGTCGACAGCAGGAGCCAGAAGAACCTCATCTTGGTAGAGGTTGTGAAGTGGCTAGGTTTGTTGACCACAACACACCCACAACCATACACCATTGGGTGGTTTCACCAAGGACGGGACCTCCGCGTCAGTCAACAATGTCACCTTCCCTACAACATCAATCCCTTCACGGACGAGGTATTGTCTGGCATTTCTCCTCTTGATGTTTCTGATGTATTATTAGGCCAATTGTACTTGTGGAAGTGGAATGCTTTGTATGAGTCCAAGCCTCATTTTTTTATTATTACTTTGGGCAATAATATGTACAGGATACCGGAGATAGCACAACCTACCACCATCTCTTTGGTTACTGCAAAAAAATGCAGTAAGCTCATTTCCAAAACCAGGAAATTTGTTTTCCTAATGATATGCCCTAAGGGAAAGAGGAATAATGTGGCCATGACTTCTAGACAGGGCCCCGTTGCACGAAAACAATATATGGATAAGGTCATGGAGGAGTACGAGGACATCTTTACCTCCCCCACAGGGGTGCCTCTACACTACCAGGTCAAGCACCCCATCGATTTTACCCCAAGTGTGCTGCTACCCAATGGACCCATCTATCGGTGCTCTTTTTTGGAGAATGATGATATCAAGAGGCAGATTCAAGAGCTGTTGCAGAAAATTCACATCCGACTGAGTTCATCGCCGTGTGGGAGCCTGATCATGTTGGTGCAGAAGAAGGATGGGACTTGGAGACTTTTCATTGACTATGAGACTTTTCATTGACTTTTCATTGTATGTATTAGGTACCCGATCCCACAGATTAATGATCTTCTGGACCAAATCAAGGGGGAGAAATATTTCAGCAAGATCGACTTGAAGTCTGGGTATCACCAGGTACCAATTGAACCCTCTGATGTGTGGAAGACTACATTCAAATCCAAGGAGGGCCTTTTCAAATGGTTGGTCATGCCTTCCGAGTTGAAGAATTCCCTTGCAACCTTCATGAGGCTAATGGATGACATCTTGCAGCCATTCACCAACTCATTTGTAGTGGTGTACTTGGATGACATTTTGATATTCAGCCAGACTTGGGAAGAGCACCTCCACCACATCCAACAGGTCCGCCAAACACTGTGGCAACACAAGTTGTGTGACAATTTGGAGAAATGCATTTTTGGCATGACCCAGGTTCAGTTTCTAGGATACATTATTGATGAGTGGGGGGTGCATGTGGATCCAACAAAGATCCAAGTCATTTAGGATTGGCCAACCCCAACCACCCTAACAGAGCTCCGCATCTTTTTAGGTATTCCCTATTTCTACCGTAGGTTTGTGTTGGGATTCTCTCATATTGGTTGGCCCTTGAGTCAAGTCACCAAGGGAGGAGCTAAAGAAAAATTCTTTTGGTCTGAATCTCAACAGAAGGCATTTGGGGAGTTGAACCATCGCCTCTACTTTGCACTAGTGCTCACATTACTAGAATTGCAACAACCATTTGAGATCAATATAGATGCCTCTGGCTATGCTATTGGGGAAGTCCTTATTCAACATGGGCATCCAATGGCATATCACAGTGAGACACTTTCTGACACAGTCCGAAAGCATCCCACTTATGACAAAAAAATGTATTCCATTGTGCAGGCTTGTCAGCAATGGAAGCATTACATTTTGGGAAAGGAAATGGCCATCCACAAAAACCACTCACCCCTACAGTTCATACAGACACAAGGGAAGTTGCAAAATGATCGCCATCAGAAGTGGTCCACATACCTGCAATAGTTTCATTTGAACATTAAGTACAAAAAAGGCAACACCAATAATGTTGTAGACTTCCTCAGTCGACCACCCATCGTGGTGCTAACCACTGTGCTCAACTCTTGTGGGCACAAGAATTCTGATTGGCTACTTCTCTGCACAAGTGATCCAGAATTCGGCGACACATACAATACACTCTTGGAGGGTAAGCAAGTTCCCAATTTTCACCTCCAGGATGCCCTGCTTTGTCACCTGGGACACCTTTGTGTTCCTTCAAGCTAGCATGCTAAGATGATTTGGGAGGCACACTACAGTCAGGTCACTGGGCATTTCAGGGTCGAGAAAACCATGGCAATACTGAAAAAGTATTTCTATTGGCCGAACCTTCGACGATGTCAAGAAGGACATCAAGTCCTGCACTGCTTGCACCATTGCCAAACTGACCATCAAGAAGCAATGACTCTATACTCCACTTCCTACCCCCATTCAACCTTCAGAATCCATCTCTAAGGATTACATGTCGGGCCTTCCTTCTACTAAGCATGGAAATGACTATGTTTTTGTGGTCGTCAACCGATTCTCGAAGATGTCCATTATGATGGACTGCAAGAAGAATATCACAACATAAGCCACTACTAAACTCTTCTTTGAATGAGTGTGGGTACACTTTGGGATCCCATAGTCTATCATCTCAGATCAGGACAGTAGGTTCCTTAGTACATTTTGGTCCAGCCTCTAGTCGATGTTGGACACTAAGCTCACCAAGTCCATAGCTTTCCATCCGCAAACTGATGGCCAAATAGAGGTCATCAACCGGATGACCGTACACATTCTGTGCATGTACAATTCAAAGAATCCATGCACATGGGATGAGAGCCTCCCCTATGTACAACACAGCTACAACCAGGCTCTCCATAGCTCAACCAGACACAACCCCTTTCAAGTGGGCTTGGGATTCGAGCCACTATGTCCCCTTGACATAGCCATGGCATTTGTGGCTACTCAACAAGATTCAACTCATGTCCGGTATGAGGCTAACAAGGAAAACAACTTCATTGAGCACATTCAACACATCCGCCAATATGTTCATGAAATCTTGGACAGATTTAATGCTAAGTACAAGCAGTGAGATGATCAACATCGGGTGCCACACAACTTCCAGGTGGACAACAAAGTGTGGTTGCATTTGCAAAAGGAGTGCCTCGCTGGACCCCACCGCAAGCTTCGTCTACTCTGATATGGGTCGTACACCCTCAACAAGGCTACAGGGGAAAATGCCTTTGAGCTCAACATTCCACCATTCCTTGGTTTGCACCCAGTGTTCAATGTGGACGGCCTTCGGCCCTACTTTCCACCTCTACTAGACACATCCGACATGGCAGAACAACTCACACCAACAGAGTTAAATCCAGACTGCATGGAAAAATCTAGAACTGATCAGATCATGGATACATAGATCAAGAACACCTGAAAAGAAAGGATACCACTATATCAAGTTGTCAAAGTAGGCCAACTCCTTCACCAAGGCAAGTGGCTCACCAGAGACCAAGTTCAGCAGAAGTTTCCTCATCTCATGGAGGAACTCAACGCAATGGGGACCATTGCTTCCTAATGGTGTGGGAATGATCCAAGTGGATATTGGTGTCCACCCACCTATTCCACTTGGACCCCCACCATTTCTTCTTTCAGTTTTTTAGTTTCTGCACAATTTACTATTTTTAGCAGTTTTTCGGGTCCTGAACTTCTGGAGCTGTTTTGAGGCCTTAAACGACGTCTTTTGGGAAAAAAGGGAGAAATATGGATCATAAATCAATGTTTCTCACCCAAATGTTGTATTCCTTGGATAGATATTTCTAACAAGGTATGGAACACGTCAAACGAAGATCGTATGCCAAAGTTACGTCCCTGGGAAGTTGATGTACCAACTTACCCAAATGGGGCCCATAGTCTTGGCGTTTCATCTCTTAGGGTTAGGTCTTTGGATGTTTAGGGTTTTCCATTATTTATCAATAATAATAGGCCTTTGAGCCTCATTGTAAAATAGTTTAGAGGCTAGTAGCCTCCACATATCTTCTCAGATATAAGCTACCAACGCCCTAGCTAGTTTATTTCCATTCTGTCTATAAGCATATTTCAATCATTTGTTATTAATGAAATGAAGTCTTATTTCCGTTGCATCTCTATGTTTATGTGTATTTCTGTATTTCATTTTTTTCCTACATAAATCCGGATCACTTTGATTCAGGTGGAGACAGAGGGAGAATTCCTTCCACAACCTCAATGCATACTAGACAGGAAGGAAAGCTCACTCAAGAGCCAAACCATTGCACATGTAAATGTGCAGTGGAACCACTTTGGCCCAGATGAGGCCACGTGGGAAATGGAGGATTCCATGAGACATGCATTTCCATATTTGTTTACTTTTGTATATACAGAGCACGTTGACAGATAAAACATTGAGGACAATGTTCCATTAAGGGGGAGGGGATTGTAACACCCCTATTTCCCCCAGTTTGTAAATATAACTATATTGGCCAAGAGATTATGGAAAAATTGATATGTATGAATGTTTGATTTGATGGAATTTTATATAAAAGGTCAATGAATGTAAATTTTGTTATTTACTAGAAAGTGGATAAGTGTTGCATGACGGATGGAAGGGGGATGTGCTAAAAGAGACCACAGATTCTATGAAAGAGATGGTGAAGGGAACAAGGAATGGTTGCGTTAACCTTCACCAGAACAGTACCTCGCTAGATTTAATTACTCAGGATCATAACAACCCTCTGACCTATTAATGAATTACAGTCAGGTTGGTAGGTGGGAATACCTCCTCAAGAGTTAAGGAGGGGATGGGGCAGAATGCCCATCTGTAAGACTTCCAGACCTTACCATAGACTGGGGATTTAGGACACATGCAATCTTGCTAAGAAAGGAAAGAAAGGAAATGTGTGGTGGGTAGAGGAATACTATGAAGAGTTTAGAGGAGAGACTAAGCTCAGTTTCAAGGAAGAACTTGAAAAAGGAGCATGTTTTGATCGCGAGAGAAGAACAATAACCTTCGTCCCTAACTTTCGTTGAGTCAAAAGAAGAGATTGAATCTCAAAGCATCGTGGTCTAGCTCGGGGGTGGCCATTGTTAAATTTGTAAGGAGTGATTGAGCCTATTATTGGGTGGACACGGGCACCCCTTCCAGCAGTTACATCACACCTTAGATCATCCAGTTCCAACAGATCTCTGAAGATTACGTGGACATCCTCAGACCATTAGATCTATGTCGCGGTCATCCTGTCGTTGACCACTTCAAAAGAATAGGGGCGTTGTAACGCCAAATCCCCTTAAGCCTGAATCCACGAAGTAATGAGGATTATTGATCGTTGGATCCTTCGGGATCCTCTGAGTTGTCAATATGTAGGGATGTGTGTTGACAGGTCCTCTAGTTCAGGGATTAGTTACTTCGGTAATTTGGGGAGTAGTGTGTTTATAAAACCCTAAACGTCAAATTCACGAAGTAACAAGAATTGTAGATCTATGGATTTACGTGATCGGATATCGACCATGAGATTTGGGAAATGATAGAAGGTTGTTAGTCTGATGTGACATGGCAAGCCAACATCACCAGAGTGACATGGACCCACAGGTCGTGTTCCACGTGTCACCTGACTTCGAGCATATCACATACCCTATATTCCTATTGGGACATGACACGTGTCACCCCTGACCCTTTCACATGTCAACCCTCATTATGTTCCCTCCTAGTCAAAGTAGTTGGCGAAGTGACCAGAACTTCGGGATTCCATGACTTAGGGACTTTGGAGGAGCATGGTAGAGAGATAGAAAGGCTCGAAGGATAGAGCCACATGACAGAATTACGGGACTTCAGAAGTTCAGAACTTTGGGTGATCTCATACTTAGATAGAAAAGGGGCATGAAGCATCGGATTCCTCTATGACTGATACACTAGAAGGATATTAAGACCAGTCTGAAGCTCAAATTTAAGCATGGAGGCAGTGGTTGGATAGTGGTGGATGAGTAGGACATGATTGAAATCCTCGAGTTAGGATTTGAGACTGTTAAGGAAAATGAAATTATGATACCCCACCCCTTAAAAGAGCATTTAGGGGTCGGGTGTGTTACAAATTGGTATCAGAGGCATGGTTGAAACACTTGGCCTACTTGGGATCATGAACAAGTCCCTGGGAAAAATAACCTGACAGCGTGTGCTTCAAACAATAACCATGGGAACAGTGACCCTACCACCTAGTAGTGTGTTATTCAAGATGGGTGCATGAAGGGTGCCTCCTCTTTCCTCCAAGGCCATACTATAGTTTGTATTAAGAACCTGGAGCATGAGAAAAATAGGATGAATCCGATAAATGGTACTACTAAAGAGACGAGAATTAACTGCAATCCCACTCTAGTTGTAATGACAATTACTTTGCATCATAGGCCAAGCCACCCAAAGATGACATCACAAGAAAATGGAATAATTCTTAATGTGCGCCCAACCTTGTTTTTCAATCCCATATGGAACTATAGGTTTTGGTTGATAACATTGTCATCCCCCCTTCCCAGTCGTGTTGGCATTCTTGTTATCTCAATGTCGCATGTCAGAGCAAGGGGGCACTCTTGAAGGGATTGGGGTTCCCATCGTAGGATTGACATGAAATCAAGAGACATAACACAATCTACCTGTGATGCAAAGAGAGTGGTTGATGCACATGCACTTCTGAATGAAGTGGTGAGTGGGGAATAGACAATGCAGGGAAATTCTTTGATATGGGAGTGAAAATTTGAATGGTATGAAGGAGGAGTTGGGCCCATGGGTGATGATGCTTAGCTAGACTTTGCACCACTATTGATAAGCAGAGTCCTAATATCCACCAATGGTGGTCTCAAAAGCATGAAGATAGGAAGTCCACCCTCCAAGTGCATGCAATCTCCACTGGAGGATAGTGGCCATGATGATTCCATGTGCAAATTTTGTTTAGATGATGACCACTTGAAGCTTATTTTCGTGGTTCGAAATGAAGTGATAGACTTAAACTTCCAAAATGAGCAACTAGACCAAAAAGTCTTCTTGTTGTTGGATTTATGGGCCGACCAAAAAAGTCTTCTTATTGTTGGATTTAGGTACCATCCCGACAAAGAAGCAATCGACTTCAGAATTGTCTTCCTAGGATGCAACTTACCTGAACATGCCAATTCCCCTGCCGCCTGGTCGCATGGCCTCTCCTCCAAATGAACATGTTTCTCGCTCCGAAGAGTTGATATTGTTGTCCTCTAGTTAGTTTCTCATGAATTCTTATCACTCTAGCTTTAAAGTTTTGTGGTGTCTTGATGTTGATACTCTTTCATGAGTCCTGTATCTTAACTGAACATCAAAAGTTTTCTTTTTTTCCTCTATGGGATTATATAATCTTTGAACTATGGATGAACTAGATTGGTTTCCTCTCATGGCAATCCATGCCAAGAAGGTTGTATGTATGTTTTCTAGAAGGTAATAAAATCTTTCTTACTTGGAAAAACAAAAATCTAATATACATATGTAATTTTCCATCGAATCTACTTTTTATATATTTAACATTTTTAAAGTTTTATTGTGATTATCTATTTTTAGCTATTTTTTCTAAAATTGATATACATATGTGACTATCAATTAAAATACAAAGAAATTTATAGTCAAAATAAAAGAGGAAAACTCATGATTCACTTGGAGTGTTCTTTCAAAAGAGAATTTTTAATTAAAATATAAAAAAATTTCATAGACACTACATTCTATGTAGACTATGTTCAAGGAAAAACATTTAAAAAAATAATATTTTACACCAAAATTATAGTGGCACACATGAAATGTGCATTATATTTTTTTATAATTTTTTAAAAATATAGTGCATGTAAAAAGCATATTCCAATCATTAAGTAGCTATATATATGTATGTTCTAATATGTATTTTTTATAAATTTTACATTTTTAATTGTTAAAAAAAAAAATTAAAAAGTGACATATATGGGTTATGGAGTGACCATACAAAACCTAGAAAATATTGAAAAATAAATATCAACCTAAACAAAAGGAAATAAAAGATATTTGAAACATCCTGAAATTTCAATGTTAAAACGAAATGGTAACAACCCAGCTACAATGAAATTCCAAAGTCAAATCACAATACAAGCATCCACAGAAAATGAAATTGTTGTTATATAACAAATACAAATGGATCAATATAGTTGTCACTACCCACATGTTTTCTCTTTGACATAGATTATAATAAATTGAAATAAAACTTTAATATCATAAACCCTTATACTTCGACATATTGTTTTGATCCTAAAATCCCAATAAATGTAGTAAAAATCTTTAGTTGATTCGATGCTAGTGACATAACAATTTCTGAGAAACAGTATAATAATACAACTACTATTACTTCTACACACATTTGGAGGTAATAAGCCAATAACCTATCTAGTTATTACATTACTTGGAGTATTAGGCACCGTGAATACTTTTGGGATTGTTCGTTTCAACCTCCAAAGAATAAGTTGTTGAAGAAGATGGATCAGAGGCATAGTGTTGCACAACTGTCATCGGTGGATCGACGGGGAATGGAAATGGAGGCGTGGTAATCATTGAAGAAGATGGGTCAGAAGCAGAGAGTTTCACAGGTGTCTTTGGTGGATCAACAAGGAATGGACATGGAGGAGTGATAATGTCGGCATGTCCTTCTAACATTTGTATCACTTCGGTCATCCGAGGACGACGAGATGCATTGAACTGTATCCACAGTCCAACTAAACTTAAACTTTTTTCTATTCCTTTCTCTTCCTCTGACATGTCTACTTTTCTCAAATTCTCAAACTAACCCTTCTCCACTTGCTTGAAAGCCCACTCTGGATAGAAAAATTGGCTTGATATACTCTCTTTATTGTGAAAATCAATGTTCTGTCTCACCCCCACCATCTCCATCAACAACATTCCATAGCTATAAACACCAGATTTATCAGTGACAACTGCGTACATCCTAGACCACATCTCTGGGGCAAAGTAACCTAGTGTTATTCTATTAGCAACATAGATGTGGCTTTCCTCTCTATCTGTTATATTGGCTAGACCAAAATCTGCAACTTTCGGTGAGAAATTGGCATTAAGAAGAACATTGTGAGGTTTTATATCAAAATGTAAGATGCGATTTTTTCACTAATCTTGCAGGTATGTAATACCACGAGCTGTGCCAAGTGTGATTGAATATATTTGTTTCCAATCCAGCTGGTCATGACGACCTCCATGGATATAGCTCTCAAGGGAACCATTCTCCATGTATTCATACACAAAATCTTTTATGGATGTCTGGGAACAATAACCTAAGAGGCGCACCAGGTTAACATGATAGGTAGTCCCCACTATTGCCACTTATGTTATAAATTTTTGTTCACTCTGTTTGGATTTATCCAAAATCTTCACAGCTATCCCACTTCCTCAGTTCACCAACAAATCATATTTGATCTTTTTACCGATTCTTTATATTTTTCTTGTGTTAAATCTCTATTGAATTATTCTACAGACCTTAAGCTGTCTGTAGAAATGAAGTTTGTATGAGGCGCTTCCTTCAAACCATTTACATGTGACCATATGCGCAAAACCATGGGCTTATTGATTTAAGTGTTGCCTCTTCTTTTACCCTTATTTCTCTATTGCATACGACTGCAGGTGGTGACTAGGTGCTAGGCCAAGCGACTGTTTGATCACTTATCAAGATCAACAATCAAATTTTTAATTTCCACGAAGAGATGGATGAACACTATTTACTTTGAGACTTCAATGTTCGACGATTTCCAATCTTTGCAATCATTAAACCTCATGGAGTATATTTCTTTGAAATAGATCTGACAGTCTATATTTCATTTTCACGATGAACGATCCTCGTTCACTTCATAACTAAGTATGACCGTAGACGGTGGCTAGGTGTTAAGCCCAACATGTGCTTAATCACTTATGAAAATCGATGGTCGTGTTTTAATTGGACGTTGAGATGGATGTCTGTTATTTACACCAGAACTTCAGAGATTTTGGGACTCTGGTATATTCAAACTCTGAGATAGTTCAATCCCTCTGGAGTGATTACCCACTGAATAAGTCATAAAGCAGTGATGACTTCTTTCTATCAGTTAACACCTTTGCTTACGCTATCCTTCCACTATGCTTGATCAACAGTTGAGAACTCTCCCAAAGTAGATCAATGGTTAGCGTTACTTTGAGATTTACTCTTACTCTATCCGTCCACTGCTAATCCAATGGTTATGAATTAATCTACAGTTGGGTGGAGGGTCCTTGTTTTACTTCAGGACTTTGGGCATTTTCTAGTGGTAGAGTTGTCAAAGCACATACTCCCGGAGTGACATAGCTGCTGATGTCACTTGTTGATGTGGCACTGACTGAGTGGCTACCATGTGTCACTTAGATTCGTAACTTACGCATATCTAAAATGCCAATTGTACCTTAACACTTGTCATCATATGATTGTGCCATGTGTCCTTGCTAATGTAGTCTTCCTGACGTGGATCTCATCATGTGGCAGATGTTCTCCTCCTAGATCTAATGGTTTTTATGACTCCAGAAATGTATCTCAGATCGACGACTGAGAATGACTTCGTCCTTTGGTGCTTCAGGTGAATTTACATGTTCTCAACCCATTTTTTTCGAAGTGGTGAGCACCAAATTTGACCACTATTCTAATCCAACGACCATCATGTATTTTCCAGATCTGATGGTCCTTATTCACTTAAGGACTTCGGGGGTCCGGAGGTCCAGGTAATTTTTGTTACAATTTCCACCGGAGTTGGTCAGTGCTGAAGTTTGATCACTGCTACCTTGGCATGCTCTGAATAGATCAATGGTATAGGGGTTTTCTAGATCCAACAGTTGACAAGAACTCATGACTTAGGGGCTTTGACCTTGGTATTTTCTTATCCTATCCTTCCACTATAGTCTATCCAACGTTAGGTATATTATTTGAAGTGTTCCTTGGACTAGACAACTCATGTCTACTTCGGGACTTTGTCCTTTGGGTAATATTACCCTTTCTGGGCTTCTTTTCTCCTGAGTGGTCAGCGTTGGAGTTGACTGTTGTTCTACTTAGCTTTAATCCAACAACTAAGATACCTTTCAAAGCTCCTGCTTCAGATTTTTCAGTTGAGATCTAATTTTTTTGACTTCCCCTCAATCTGACAGTCCTTATTTGTCCCGAACTCTACATCAACGGACAAGATTCTTTTCCTTCTTTACACAGGTTTTCTCTATGATCCAATGGTCAGGTTTGCATCCGAATTCTAGATGAAAGGTTCCTATTGCTTGATCTTTTATAAAGGTTTCCCTTGTTCAGTAAGATTTTCTCCTGTGGGATTTCTGTAGCACTATCTTGAGATTTGATCATAGGATCATTTTTTATCCTATCATGATCAACAACAATCATGAATTTCTTCATCCTTAAGGTAATTTTCTTATGTCGATATTTAGTATACTTTTCCTCCTGAGATTAACCTTGTTTCCCTGTTGCATTCTCTTTCCATCATTGACCCTTCATTACACATGGATAGACCTTATTGGCCATCTTGACACTAATTCCAACTATATATTGTTTGACATTTTCATTCTCTGCTAACTATTATACTGTTGTCATCAATGACAACTCATTATCACATCACAATGACATCGACTGTTGACATCAATGACATCGACTGTTGACATCAACAAAAAATGAACTAGAATATCTTCTCCTAGCAACCTCTTGGAACCCTGAGCTCACTTCATATTGATCATTGGTTTGATCAACTTGGTTGAGCCTTCCACCAGTGCTCAGAAGAGGCTCACTCTCTTCTCTTGGAATGCAATACAAAAATTTCACTTGCTGATTTTTGTCATTAAAAATCTACACTTTCTGCCTTTGACATTAATGACAAAGAGTGAGGTTCTGACTATTTTTCTTCCCTTGTGAATTTTACTAACTTCTTATGTTAATCCATTGGGATATTTGTGTTCAAATAAACAGTCTTTTTGATACCAACTTGTAGTGATACCCACTTGTAGTGATCAAGTATTTCAAAACTTAATCTAATTACTTTCTTATTTGATAACCAAAATACTCCTACCGAGTTTTCACTGACTTTCCTTTGTCAAACAGAACAAGAGTATGAATCTTCCTGATCTTTTTGATCTACATCTTATTCTTCTTTGATATTTCATAGGAATATCAATTGAGGATTGATACCAAATTGATTTAATACCAATTGTTTTATCAATTGAACTTTGTTGAATGATACTCTTTGAACTTCTATGCTACCTTTATTTTTCCTCTTCTCCCCTTTTTACAAAAATGACAAAAATAATATTTTCTTGCTCCTTCTGAGGTCATGCTCCCCCTAAGGTGATGATCCTCTTTGTCTTTTTTTCTTCTTCTTGTATTCTACAACCAACCCTACCAATGATTTTTATTTTTACCACTAATCTATAGATAGTCAGGATTTTCCATATGTTATTTTAAAAACTCTTGGCATGATCCTTTGATTTTATAGAAACCAATTTAAACTTCTTTTTGTATTTTCTTTCTTTGGCTAACAAATTTTAACATCATTAGAATTTGATATTGTCCCATATTCTTTTATAGACACTTCCTTTTCTTGAGTTTGATTTATTTCATCTTGAATTTCACATTCTTTATTAGGACCTTCACCCATCATGTTCTTATTATTAATTTCTTCATTTTCAGGTGTAATATCATCTTTCTTTCTTTTTCCTTCAGATTTTCTTCCCCATATCTCTCTATGAGGTATTCTACTTTTTGGATCTTCTCTTTCTAATTGTGTTTTTGGAGATTTGTCATGTCCTTTCTTCTTCCAACTTTTATTAGGTTTTCTCACTGACTTGAATGACTTATTTAAGGATTGACTTTTTGAACTCCTGCATCTTTGGGATTTTTGCCCAAACCTATCACAGTTGTAACATCTCATTGTATGACAAAATTTTAATGTGTGCCCAACAAAATTGCATCTCCAACATCTAATTGAGTTTTTGGATTTTCTTGTATATCCTTTCTCTAGTTTCTTGCAATCCATTTCTTTATGTCCAAAGTTATGACAAGAAACACAATAGCCATTGAAGGTGTTTCCATTCTTGAATTTATTTTGGCTTGAGAGATCTATCTTTCAATTTTCTTCTTCATTTTTACTTCTATAGCTTCCTTCCTTAACAAAGTTCATGACTTCTAATTGCTTTGTAATTGCACCTTTCCTTTTTGAGAAGGATGATCATTTCTCATATTTGTAAATGGTGCTCCACTTGTTATTGTCTTCTTTTTTATAGTATCCAAGACCAATTTTGTCATCAATCTATCTTTGACTGTTCAAAATCTTATCTAGGATAGATGAGCTATTATGGAAATTGACAATTTTATTTCTCTTTTCAATCATCTTTTTGAGATTGACTATTTCTGATTTCAACATGTGACATGTCTCTTCCTTTTTAGTCAACTGAATATTCAGGGCTTCTTCCATTTCCTTAGAATGTTCAAGTTGAGTCTTCAGATTGATTACTATTTCCTCTGTCTCATCCAAGACTTCTTTGCATTTATTAGTTTTGTCATATGTCTTCAATTCTTCCATATCTTTTGTTAGATCAAAAACTTTAGTTTTCAATATTTTAATTTCTTCCTCATATTCTAGTTGAATCCTTTTGAGGTTGATGGCTTCTAATTCAAAAAATTGGCATGATTCTTCTTTTTTAGTTATTTAGATCTTCTAGGCTTCTTCCTTTTTCTTAGCTTCTTTAATTTGAGTCATTAGATCTACATTAGTACATTCATTTATCTTTTTGAGGTTGATGTTTTCTAATTCCAACATGTGGTAATAATTTTCTTTCCTAGTTAACTGGATCTTTAGGTCTTCTTCACATTATTTAGTTTCCTCAGGTTGAGTGTTTAGACTTTTAACTAATTCTTCTGTTTATTTTATTACTTCTTTGATTTTGTTATCAAGTTTTTTCAATTCTTCTATTTCCTTTATTAGGTGATCAACTTCAATCTTTAATCTTTTGATTTCTTTTTCTTTGTCTTCTAGATGAACTCTTTGTTCAAACTTTTCATGGCTAGATTGATCTAACTGTTGAAGTACCAACATATCTTTCTGTTGAAGTTTCTTCAAGTCATCTAGAGTGCACATAGTTGTGTACTCAAGATTGTCAAGAGCCTTCACAGGAACTTTAATATGCATATAATTGTCTGGCTCCAAACGAATCTCTCATATTGCAACTGCAACATCAATTTTAAGATTATGTAATTTTTATTTAGTGATTATTGAGGTATGTGTTGGTGATGGAAGTCACTCCTGGATTGCTTGCAGGAGCAGAGATCGACGCCCATCAGTTTTTGTCACGATAGATTTTAATGGGTGATCAAATGGGTAGAGACTCGGGGAGATATCATTCTAACTCAGGGACTGGGTCTGGTATATAAGTGACAGAGGAGGTATTGATCTAACTTTAGTCAGTGGGTTGATTAAAAGATGAACAATTGGAAGACTTGATAAGAAGAGTGAACAAGCTACCTTCGGCAATAGGCTTTCAGTAGTTTTCGGAAGAAATACTTTGAATGCAAGATCCTCTTGGTTTATGGTCTAAAGAAACTAAAAGGGGGGACTTGACTGGATTCTCCAATTCCAAGTCATTCAGTGTTAGGAAAATCACAAGGACCGATTAGAGACAATGAAACTGTTACAGTGATCCAATTCTACATCATCCTATAACAGTTGCAACTCGACTGGACTCTCCAATTCCAAGCTACTCTAACACAGTGTAAACAAAGATGTGAAAGAAACTGACATTCATCAGGCAAGAAGTCTCAAGATTCCATACATAACCAGAATAACAGTGCTTCATTAAAGATTTACAACCGAGATCTTTTCTCAACCATCGATAGATACAAAAATGGCAAAAACGCCTACATATACTCAAAACAACAACAACAACAAAGTCGAGACGTTGCATCAAAGAAATTGCATTTGCATGGCTTCTGACAATTTGCACCTGCAGTCTCTGAATGATTGTGCACCTATGGCATATGTAATCGAAATCCTAACAGTCCCGTGGGCAAATCGACGTGTTTTTAATTCATCCCCTGACTTTCCCTTTATGGCAGAGACAATGTCTAACCACCACCAACTGCCATAATAACTGCTTCCTTGGGATTAGGAATGGTTTAGCCAACTCTGCACCTTTGGGATGTGGAGGGCCCCTTACGCTACTGCGTGGATTAGCTGAACGGCCTGATGAATAGACATGGAGGCCAGCGTGAAGGTTGGGACACATAATGGGAGTGGTGGAGGGTAGAGGAGACATGGAGTGTGGGGCTTGAGTGGATTCAAAGTAGAGACGGCCATACCTAGCCGGAGGGAGAGGGCTGAAATGCTCTTATGACGAGGCACAATGCCGTAGGAGGATGACAGGGAAGTTAGAAGGTGGCGGGACTGAAGGAGGAGGGGAGGCGAGTTGGGAGATGAAGAACACCTAGCATGAGGTGTCAGGTGAAAATGAGAAAAAGGGAAAAGGGTGCCACGAGGATGAATGGACAGGTGACGTGGAGAGAGGGGGACACATGGTAGCTAGTAGGAGGACGATGGACTGAGGAGGGGCCATGTCATGAGGAGAAGTGGAAGGCAGGCTGTAGGGGAGAGACAGCTTGGGAGGTGACACGATGTGGGAAGGCCCCACATTGATTAAAAGAGGAGCGGCTGAGAAAGGTGGGATCACCTGAGCACCATTGATCTGGGCGCTTTGATCTCGACCGTTGCGAAGATGCGTACCTGATTCTAGACCCCCCCCCTTATTAAAGACATAAAGGCAAGGGGGTCCATAATTGATTGTGCGTCATTGATCTGGACGTTTTGATCATAGCCGTTGGAGAGGTGCGCCTTTGATTCTGAACCCCCCCCTTCGCTTAAAGGTAGAAAAGCGGGGGGGGGCTCTAGAATTTGATGTGCGTCATTGATCCGGGCACATGGATCCCTGCCATCCATATTTTCTTACCACTTAACCACAGGCACATTTTGCATCTCGAACTTAGGGTAAGTGGGTTTTTACCCGCTCCTTCTCCTTTTATCCTCTTTTACAAGAAATGTCGCTAAAATTTAGGCTCCATGGGGGATATAGTCATCCCTGTGATGCTCTAAGAACTTATTCTGCAACTTTAGTGCCTTGCTTTTGGGATATGGAGTCATTTATTAAGATAAAAACATAAAACAATATTTACAAAAAACAAAAGAGTCGACTACGGCTCACAAAAAACATTTTTTCAAGAAGTGCCCATTTATTGGGCCACTAAAAACTTCTTTGCCTTCCAAATCCTGCAACCTATAAGTGTTGTTTGAAAATACTTCAGAGATATTGAAAGGCCCAAACCAAAGGGCATCAAACTTACTATGTTTTCCCCTATCCTTCCTAGGCGCATCCCATTTGAGCACCAGATCACCCAGCTCGAAATATTTCTTTCTGCTCTTCCTGTCAAAGGTTTGCTTGATCTTCTGCTGATGATTGTAGGCCCTGTCCATGACCTTTTCTCTTATCTACTACACTTCCACCATCTGATGAATCGTTCTGACCATATGTTCAGGCTCTCCTTCTAGGTCCTGGAGGAATTTCACCACAGATAAAGCGAGTTGAGTGGAGAAAACAACCTCTGTTCCGTAAACAAGTTGGAAAGGTGAGATGCCCAGGGACTTCTTTGTTGTCACCCGGTCTACCCACAGAGCAAATTTGAGCTTGGAATCCCAGGCCTTTTTATTATATTCCAATAATTTTTTAATGAGCTTGATCAGACTTTTATTGGAAGACTCCGCCAGTCCATTTCCTTTAGGATAATAGGGAGTAGAGTGAATCAGCGAAATCTTGAACTGTTTACAGAACTCGACCAGAGGATATGACCGAAAGGAGGGGGCATTATAAGTGACAATTTTGCTTGGACAACCAAATCTGGCTATGATATCCTCTAGGAAGCTGATAATTACTCTGTGAGAAGTACTCCTGGTAGGGGTAGCCTCTATCCACTTCGTGAAATAGTCTGTTGCAGTCAGGATCCATCTATGTTGGCCACTTGAGGGAGGATGAATTTCTCCAATGAAGTCCAATCCCCACTTCTGAAAAGGTGTTGAAACTACTATAGGCTTTAATGGTAGTGATTTGAGCTGCTGTTTTCCTGAGAAATTTTGGCATTTGATGCAAGCTCTGATTTCTTTGCAGACATCAGCGAATAAAGTAGGCCAGTAATACCCAACTCTGAGGATTTTATGAGCTGTGGTTTTCCAGAAATGATGCCCCCACAAAGGCTGTTATGGAAATCAAACATAACCCTCTGGGCTTCTTGCGGGTCTAGACATATTAAAAATACCCCTAGAGGGTCTTTCCAGTACAAGGCTTGGTCAATGAGGAAATATCTGATCACTTTGAGCTTTAATGCTCTTTCCTTTCTTTTTCCCATTCCATCAAGAGGCTTCAATTCTTGCAGAAAATACAAGATATCCTTGTACCAGGGACATGCTGCTATAAATATGGTGATGTCATATAAATAGATTACCACAAACTAGTCCTTTTCCTCGATGAAGGTTATGTCCATGGCTCGTTGAAATGTTTCTCCTGCATTCATCAATCCAAAAGGCATCTTGGCATACATGAATGTGCCCCATGGAGTGGTCAAGGTTGTTTTTTCTCTGTCCTCAGGCATGGCTGATATCTAATTATAACCAAAAAACCCATCAATCATGGATATCCTAGATGCACCAGTCACCCTCTGCAGTATGTGTTCTATATTGGGTAGGGGATAATTGTCTTTCCTTGAGATCCTATTCAAGTTCCTGAAATCAACACAGAGTCTGATTTCTCCACTTTTCTTTCTTACTGGGAACAAATTGGCCACCCACTCGGAATACCTCAAGGGGACAATGATTTGGGCATCTAACAATTTCTTCACTTATTTCTCCATGACAGGTAGCAACATGGGATTTATCTGTCTTAGCTTCTTCCTGAAAGGCCTAGCCTCTTTTTTCAATGGGATCTTGTGCTCAATGACAGATGTGTCATAAGTCTTGAGGTCTTCATAGGCCCATGCAAACACATCAATGAATTCTTTTAATAACTCAGTATATTCCACCCTCTGTTCATTGGTCAGGCTGCTTGACAATTTGACAAACTTAGGTTCCTCCTGTGTGCCAATGTTTCATTTGGCTGTATCAACAGCTTCATTTGAAACACCACCCTTTACTGCCACATCATTTTTGTCGAACAGTCTTTCTAAAGGGACTAGTACCCTCAAAATGTGATTACTAGGAAGCTGAATGATCTGGTGATTAACAATTTTATTCAAGAATACTTCGGTGGGAGGGTCACCTTCAGGATCAGGATCCTGATCAATGTGTAATGCATAAAACTCATCGACGGACTGAAGAATTTTTTTTATTTCAAGATCGTCCTCGAATACCTCCCAATGCTTTACATTGTCCGGGATGGATGGCTTGTATCTTATTTCGACCTCACCATGGATCTTCGGCGGCAGAGGGATCCTGAACAGACTAGCCAAGACTGATAAGGATTTAGCCGAGGTATTCTCTTCCCTTGGGACAAAAGTAATGTTGAAAGCTGAGAACAAATTATCAATTAGGTCCCATACCTCGTTTCTATAACTTCTGAGCCGAGGATGCTTGGCCCGATAAACATTCTTGACCTGCTGGATAATCAATTTTGCATCTCCAAATACAACCATTTCCTTTATTCCCATTTCTTTTGCAGCCCTCATACCTAGAACAAGAGCTTCATATTCTGCCACATTGTTGGTGGTTTCAAATTCCATCTTGTATGACAGAGACATGGTCTCTTGACAGGGTGATATGAAAATCACTCCCGCCCCTGCACCTATTCTAGAGGAAGCTCCGTCAAAGAACATTTTCCAAACAGAGGTGGTTGGAGGGGGAATTTATTGATTAAGAATGGAAATATTTCTGATCTGTAAAGGGACCTCAAGAGCTTCAGTGATCTGCAACAAACTAGACCCTAGATCTGTGTCAAGTGCAAAGATGGGGTGATTGGTGGGGTTTGCTTCATCACTGACAATATAGGCTAGTTGGGCTTCTTTGTACAACCTCCCATGTTCCCCTCCAAAGACTGGAATGGTGGCATATGTGAGATACATATGTAACGTTCCTCCAAGTCTTTTAATCCAAGACCTAGACAACAACATGCCAAACTTGGGGGGAACATCAGCTACCACAATGTCCATGACCACACTCTTCATGGGTAACTGAAACAAAGAAACCACCAGGTCTTTGATGACTCCAAGACATTGCACCTTCCTTGAATCAAAAGAGTACAAGTCATGATAGGCCTTTGTCACTTCCAGTCCAATCTCTTCCATGACTACCTTAGGCATAAGGTTATGGGAAGCTCCTGAATCCATGATGCAATTATGCAACACTTTATCATGTATGTTCAGGGAGGTTTAGAAGGGAGGGGATGAATCATCTCTGTATTCTACCATGGGACCTAGGATGACAGCTGGTTTTTCATCTTGAAGGTTCACTGAGTCAGAGGGAGGCTAGGGAGGCTCAGATTGTAGCAGCTTAGAGAGGGACCTTTTAAATTCTTCATTTTTAACTAGCTCAGAGATGGGGATGGGAATCCTAATCTTTTGAATTTCATGCTCAAAATTAAAGGAGGAAATAGGCTTAGGAGCTTCCCTTACCTCAACGACAGGTTCTTTGGCTGCTGGCGAAGCACTCCAAGCTCTCTTTTCTTTAGTAGTGGTTGCTGTAGATTTAGTGGGCCTATCTGCTATGAGGGTTTGGTCTTGGATGTCAAAGTCTCCTTCTTTCTTTCTTGACCTGAGATTGTATCTGTTAGAGGTGTGACTGGCCCTTTCTCTCTTACCTAGCTCATGGATTTGAATGTTCATCAGTGGTTTTTCATATGCAGACTGAGTCAAATGGGGAAAAGGAGGGGCTTCTTCAACAGAATGAATCTCGGGGTCGAACTCGTCTATATCCTCCTCACCCTCATGAGTAACAAGGTTATTTTGGAGAGGGGTTTGAATCCTTTGATATTCTCTGTCTTTTCCCCTTTGTTCCCTTGGGAAAACTTGTGGTCCATTGTTATTAGGTCTTTTGAAACCTCTACCATCAGCATTCTGGGGATTTTTGTACACGATCTTTCCTTCTAACTCCCACCTTTCCATTCTGGCAGAAAGTGATTTTAGTATTCTAGCTGTCTCATTTGTTTGACGGGGCATGGGAGAGGAACTAGATGGGGAGGCTTCAGGCCTTTTCTTGGACATGTTTCTATCAGCAGCACCCCTGAGTCGGTCAACATCCAATATGTTAGATTCTACCTCCAGGGCTGCATCCTGCATGTGGGCCAAGGTAGTGGCTATTCTCTCCCTCAGTAGTAAGCAGAAATCAGGGTCAAAAGAGATAGCATAAGTGATCTTAGCCGAGGCTTCTGAGGGATTTATCTCAGCAGGGATTTTATTATACATTTTATTAAATCTCTTGGAGAAGTCAGAGATAAACTCTCCTTCTTTCCTCTTCAAAGATCCAAACTCTATCATATAATACATGAAGTCTTTTTTATCTCCCCACTGTCTCAAGAAGGCATTATCCAAAGCTTCGATCCCATCAATAGATCCAGGGGGCAGGGCCTTGAACCATTTTCTAGCTTCGCCTTGGAGGATATGGACAAAAATCCTCATCCATACGTCTGCATGCATGATGACATTATCAACTGTGAAACTGTAAAAGGCTTCTAGGTGCTCATTTGTCATTATGTCCCCCTCACCTGTAAACTTGGGTAGTTGCTTGAGGTAACCTTTTGTCGAGAGGGCGTTGAGAGGCTGAGGTAACACAAGAGGGGCATACCTAGAGGCTATAATAGCTTCCATTCTAGTCATAGGGGGATTTACTTCCATTCTAGTCATAGGGGGATTTACTTCCATTCTAGTCATAGGGGGATTTACTCCTGCCATGGGAATGTTCAGTGGAGGAGAACTTGGAGGAGAAGGAGTGTGAATAGGAGAAAATAGAGAGAAAGCTAAGGGACATAAATGAGCAGACGCTTCTCTCTGTGCAGTAATAGTAACAAAAGGAGGGGTGGTGAAACCTTCCGAGGCCCAGGGTCTACACTGAGGCACTGCTTCGAGGGAGGGGGGAATGACAAGGATCTCTCCTTCTGATGCCGGACCAGGAGGGGAAGACTCAACAGGAACACTCCCAAAATTCAGAAAATGGGAAACCTAAAAAAAAGTTTGGCTAGAAAGTTGGGAATAAGAAGATGGAGTTTTGACGAAAGGAGGTGGAGAAATACCTGGTTCAACAATGAAGCTTTCTCCTTGGGAGGGCTTCCATTTTCTAATAATCACCTCCGGATCTTCTTCAGGCATGGCCAGAGGTAGTTGTGGATGGGATCACGTGTGTCTACTGCTGGAAGCCACAACTAACCCAACAGGCTCACCGCAGTGGAGTCACCGCAATGGAGTCGCCAGGTGCACAATATCAATCTTCAAGGGCTCTGATGACTGATGCAGCTTCAGAATCAGAAGCTCAATGTTTTTCAATCCCAGGGAAGATTTTCAACTTCGTGCCCAGAAACGGTGCTAGAAATGTTGGCGACGGAAGTCACTCCTGGATTGCTTGTAGGATCAGAGCCCAACGCCCATCAGTTTTTGTCACGATAGCTTTTAATGGGTGATAAAATGGGTAGAGACTTGGGGAGATATCACTCTAACTCAGGGACTGGTTCTAGTATATAAGTGACAAAGGAGGTCTTGATCTAACTTCAGTCAGTGGGTTGATTAAAAGATGAACAGGTGTAAGACTTGATAAGAAGAGTGAACAAACTACCTTGGGCAATAGGCTTTCAGTAGTTTGTGGAAGAAAGACTCTAAATGCAAGATCCTCTTGGTTCAGGGTCTAAAGAAACTGAAAGGGGGGACTCAATTGGATTCTCCAATTCCAAGTCATTCAACGTTAGGAAAATCACAAGGACCGATTAGAGACAATGCAACTATTACAATGATCCAATTCTACATCATCCTATAATAGTTGCAACTTGACTAGACTCTCCAATTCCAAGCTTCTCTAACACAGTGTAAACAAAGACGTGAAAGAAACTGAAATTCATCAGGGAAGAAGTCTCAAGAGTCCATACATAACCAGAATAAAAATGCTTCATTAAAGCTTTACAACCGAGAGCTTTGCTCAACCATCAATAGATACAAAAATGGCGAAAATGCCTACATATACTCAAAACAACAACAACAACAAAATCGAGACATTGCATCAAAGACATTGCGTCTGCATGGCTTTTGACAATTTGCACCTGCAGTCTCTGAATGATCGCGCACCTATGGCAGTCGTAATGAAAATTCTGACAGTCCCGTGGGTGAATCGACATGTTTTTAATTCGTTGCCAAACTTTCCCTTTATGGAAGAGACGATATCTAACCACCACCAACTACTGCAATAATTGCTTCCTTGGGATTAGGAACGGTTCAGCCAACTCTGCACCTTTTGGACGTGGAGGGCCCCTCGCGCTGCCACCTGGATTAGCTGAATGGCCTGATGAATAGATGTGGAGGCCAGCGCAAAGGCTAGGGCACATAATGGGAATGGTGGATGGGCAGAGGAGACATGAAGCATGGGGCTTGAGTGGATTCAGAGTAGAGATGGCCATACCTAGCCAGAGGGAGAGGGATGAAACATTGTTATGACGAGGCACATTCCTGTAGGGGGATGACAGGGAAGTCATAAAGCGGCGGGACTGAGGGAGGAGGGGAGGCGATTTGGGAGATGAAGAACACCTGGCATGAGGTGTCAGGTGAAAATGAGAAAAAGGGCAAAGGGTGCCACGAGGATGAATGGAAAAGTGACGTGGAGAGAGGGGGACACATGGTAGATGGAAAGAGGACGATGGACTGAGGAGGGGCCATGTCATAAGGAGAAGTGGAAAGCAGGCTGCAGGGGAGAGGCGGCTCGAGAGGTGACACGAAGGGGGAAGGCCCCACATTGATTAAAAGCGGAGTGGCTGAGAAGAGTGGAATCACCTGAGCATCGTTGATCCATGTGCTTTGATCTCATCCATTGGGAAGATGCGTGCCTAATTCTAGGCCCCCCCCCTCCTTATTAAAGGTAGAAAGGCAAGGGGGGTTTGGAATTGACTGTGTGTCGTTGATCCAGGCACCTTGATCATAGTCGTTGTAGAGGTGCGCCTTCGATTCCAGACCCCCCCCCCTCCACTTAAAGGTAGAAAGGTGGGGGGGCTCTATAATATGATGTGCGTCGTTGATCCGGGCATGTGGATCCCTGCCGTCCAGATTTGCTTGCCGCTTAACCACAGGTGCATTTTGCGTCTCGAACTTAGGGTAAGTGGGTTTTTACCCGCTCCTTCGCCTTTTATCCTCTTTTACAAAAAATGTCGCTAACAGTATGCCTCAATTCATTGATGAGGTTGTCTT
The DNA here is from genome assembly GCA_000966675.3 of Picea glauca. Lineage (NCBI taxonomy): Eukaryota > Viridiplantae > Streptophyta > Pinopsida > Pinales > Pinaceae > Picea > Picea glauca. The sequence continues at coordinate 940,850 of JZKD02S1678633.1, read as the reverse complement.
CTTTATTTATGTCTAAGGATTGAATGAAATCCTTCATTTCATTATGATTAGAAATGTCTTTCAATGTATTATGTTCTTCAATCTGATTGCAATTTTCCTTTTCTTTATCTTGTTCCTTATCTTGATAAGAATTCTCTTCTTTTGAGTTTTGTTCGTTATTCTGATAGGAATATTCTTTATTTGAGTCTTGTTCCTTAATTTGATAGGATTTCTTTTCTTCTTTTGCTTCACTCTAATAACAATTTTCTAGTTGGAGCCACAATTCTTTAGCAGATTTGTAGTGTCTTATATTTTCTTTGACTTCATCTAACAATCCATCCTGGATTGCTTTTAATACTATTGAATTATTTCTCCTTGCTACCTTTGTAGTTTTGGTTTTTCTCTTTGAATTAGTTAAGTTCTAGGGATTACTTACTATTGAATCCCAAACTCCAGATCCTCTTGACTTCATATATCTTTTCATATTTTCCCTCCATGATGAATAATTTGTTCTATCAAATAAGGGAGCTTCATTTGTGGAGATAACAATTTGTCCACCGATTTCTTCAGAATCTACCTTCTAGTGTTTAAACTGTGCTGAAGGCACTTTCTCTAATACTAATTGTTGAAATGGACACTTGACATTGAGAGAGGGGGGTTGAATCAATGTCACAAAACTTTGGACAATTTTCTACTTTTCATAAATTAACTAAACAACATATATTTATTTCATTTTCTCAAACAATATATAAAATAATAAATATTTATTTATTTATTTAACTTGAATGAATACATAAGATCAATCTTTGAATATCTTCAACTTCAAGAAACTATGAGAGACCCAACTCTTCGTTACAAGACCCATCTTGTAGTTCTCAGATACAACTGAGAAATGAGGAATCCAACCCTCAGAACAAGTCCCAACTTTTTGATATCAGATCCAACTGAGATGTGAGGAATCCACTCCTCATACAAGACCTAGCTTTTAAACAGGCACCAACCTGATAGAATGAACTTTCATTCAATCTATTATATATAAACATATATACTTCAACAAATTAAACTACACTCTTTCTTCTCACCTTTCTTTCTTGTTTATATAGTCTTCCAACTGGTGTGAATTTGAAGCATTGTGTCTTTTGATATTTGAACCATTGTACCTTTTCATTTAAATGATAATATTCAACTTTAAATAATATTATTTTTCCTTTTATCCTTTATTCATAATTCTCATGATTTAACTCTCTTTTAATCATGACTGTGTGTCGGTTCTTTTATCTTCACGAGTTTATCACATACATGGATTGACTCATTATATCATTCTCCTTCTTATGCTACGTCCTCAGTTCACCAATATATCATATTCGATCTTTTCACCGATTCTCTATATTGTTCTGGTGTTAAATATCTATCAAATTAGTCCACAGACCTTAAGTTGTTTGTAGAAATGAAGTTTGTATGAGGCACTTCCTTCAAACCATTTACATGTGACCATATGTGCAAAACCACGGGATTATTGATTTAAGCATTGCCTCTTCTTTTACCCTTATTTATCTATTCCATACGACCACAAGTGGTGACTAGGGGCTAGGCCAATCGAGTGTTTGATCACTTATCAAGATCAACGGTCACATTTTTAATTTCCACAAAGAGATGGATGGCCACTATTTACTTCGGGACTTCAACATTCGATGATTTCCAATATTTGCAATCATTAAACCTCTTGGAGTATATTTCCCCGAAATAGATCGGATGATCTATATTTCATTTTCACGATGAACATTCCTCATTCACTTCGGAACTTTAGTATGACCACAGATGATGTATAGGTTTTAAGACAAACATGTGCTTAATCACTTATCAAAATCAATGGTCATGTTTTAATTGGACATTGAGATGGACGTCTTTTATTTACTACGGAACTTCGTAGATTTTGGGACTCTCGGATATTCAAACTCTGAGATAGTTCAGTCCCTCCGAAGTGATTACCTATTGAATAAGTCATAAAGTAGTGATGACCGATTATTGTCGGTTAACACCTTCGCTTATGCTATCCTTCCACTACGCTTGATCAACGGTTGAGAACGCTCCCGAAGTAGATCAACGGTTAGCATTACTTCAAGATTTTCTCTTAATCTATCCTTCCACTGCTAATCCAACAATTATGACTTAATCTACAGTTGGGTGGATGGTCCTTGTTTTACTTTGGGACTTCGGGCATTTGCTGGTGGTAGAACTGCCAAAGCACATACTCCTGAAGTGACGTAGTTGCTGACGTCACTTGTTGACATGGCACTGACCGAGTGGCTGCAACGTGTCACTGAGATTCATGACTTATGCATATCTGAAATGCCAACTGTACCTTGACACTTGTCATCATCTGATTGTGCCACATGTCCTTGTTGACATAGTCTTGATGACGTGGATCTCCTCATGTGGCACATGTTCTCCTCCTATATCTAATAGTTGTCATAACTCCCAAAATGTATCTTAGATCAATGGATAAGAATGACTTCATCCTTCGATGCTTCAGGTGAATTTACATGTTCTCAACCCAATTTCACCGAAGTGGTCAGCGTCGAACTTGACCACTATTATGATCCAACGACCTGTTGGTTGTGGAGTTGGATTATCTTCCTGATTCATAGGTCTTTTACTTTTAACCGTGTTTATACCCCATGAAGTATTTACACCCCAGAAGTATGTACACTCTTCCATGAAGGGGAGTGCAGAGGGGGGGTACAGGGGGGCTATCCCCTCGGTTGGGGGGTTTGGGGGCAAGTGGGCCACCAATGGGGGTTTGAGGGCGAAGCCCCTGAAAGAAAAATTTCCTTGTAAATGTATATTGTAATTTCATTGTAAATCTGGACTGTTCATTATAAGGTCACAGATCTAACGGTAGAGATTATGTTAGGGTTTTCTCCCTAGAAGGAAACCCTCTTTTATGAGGGAAATGTATTGCGGCTATGATTGATGGCGAATATTGTATTCTAAGAGAGGAGACTATGAGAGAAAGAAGAGAAATTTACAATGATTTTTGTTGTAGGTTGTGTAACACCCTGTTTCCCCTAGTTTGTAAATATAACTGGACTGGCCAAGGACTATGGAAAACTCCTAAGTATGAATATGTTATGTAAATGGACCTACAGGAGGAGGTCAATGAATGTGAATAATATTTTGAATTTATTTCAGGACTACTGAGAGGGGATGTGCAAAAAAGAGACCACGATGGCAGTGGAGAACACCCATAAAGGGGGCGTTAAATTCCACCCAGAATTAAATACCGTATTTGGACTCCACTGGCCCGAAGAACCAAAAGCGGCTCGCTGGCCTTGAAATTTAATGCCTTGCAGGATGGTAGGTTAATGGCTTGATGAGGGATGGGGAGGTGAACTGCCTGTTCGGAGAGCCATCATGACTAACATCGTGAGGGTAATCACACCACACGCAACCTCACGAGAGGATAAGGCGTATGGCAGAAGCGATTGAGGGGGTAGATGCGAGGGGAACTCTGGAAATTGCGCAGGGTGAGTGATAGCAGAGAGGAAGGATTGCAACCTTCACTCCTGGTCACTGGTAGACAGAGAGAGACGCAGTCTCAACAACATCATGGTCTCGGTTCGGGGGTGGCTAGTGGTAAATCTGTCGGGAGTCGCTACGCCTACGGTTGGGTGGAAATGAGCACCCCTCTTAGCAGTTGCACCCATTTCTGAAGTTATTTCTGATAAGTGTTTTGTTCATATTGCATCTTGAAATTTATATGCTGTCACATATGCTCATAGACCCGTGGAATTGTAAATGCTTCCTGTGTAAGAATGTTTGTGCAGTAATTGATAAGGATGAGTATATATTAGCTCATAGAATTGTGAAATTGCAAACGATTTCGGCATAAGAGTGTCTGCGTAGTGTTTGATATGAATGAGTTGATATATGCTCATCACAGAGGAGACTATGCACAACTTACGTTGATAAATAAATCTAGTTATGCTTAGATTGAGCTAAGTTAGGCTCCCAGCCCATCCTCGGGAAGTTATTTCCCCTATCCGTCTCTAGGAAAGCCCTGGAATAGATCTCTTGTAGAGATTCCCTCTTTGGATAAGGGATACTTAGCCATTCTCGAGAAGGTCTTCAAGGAGGAAGAAATCGATGGTCAGGATCTTACAGAGAAGATTGACAAAATCTCGTCAGCCGTTAGATCTCGAGAAGTTGCATCGGGGTTAAACCCTAGTGTGTAGAGGAAGAGTCCTGGAGAAGTCATCAGGATATCAGGTTCATCGTGTTGGAAATATGGCTACAGCAAGAATGACGCAGATGATCAAGGTTGTCATTGATGGCAATCGATTGTTTATGAAGAACGGATGCTGCAACACAAACACAAATGCTGAAACGTAGTTGTTGAAACACGACTGTTGGAAGCGAACACAGATGCTGCAACACAATGAAGAACAGATGCTGCAACACAAACACAAATGTTGAAACGTAGTTGCTGAAACACGACTGTTGGAAGCGAA
>JZKD02S1678633.1:893604-907534 GCA_000966675.3 Picea glauca | reverse complement strand
TTTTTACCGGAAACCCTCAACCGGGAAAACCTTTCTTATTTTCATTATATCGAATTTCACCATTCGCCATACAATATATACAATGTTTTTAGGTATTTCGTAGATACAAAAACCCCTAATCCCTTAATCCGAGATTAATTTACAAATCAGCTAAAAATAGCAAAAACCGCCCAAAAAAAAAATAATCTAGGTGAAGGGATCATCAGACGCAGTTATTGTATCTGACGCACCCACACACACACACATGCAAAGAATATAACACACACCCGACACCAATGAAACCATAAAAGCATCTGATTAGCTGATGAAATCCTTGATACGACAATGATGAATGCAGGAACCCATAGATTACTGATATGCAATTCAAAAGAACAGAACAACCAAACTTCATTTGAAAAAAGTGTTCTGACATCTAAGATGCTCAAAGAACCAATATAATAAGCAAACAGATCAATAAAAATGAAAATGAATACCTCTTCTTGTTGTTTTAGTTGAACATCAAATGATTTCTGCATATCCTCATGTTGATCATGGCTTCCACCTACAACTGCCTACAAATATGAATATAGCTGCAAACTGACTTCATTGTTGATGATAGATTGTTTGTTGTTGTCTACAGATCCAAGTTCAAATATAGTGCATGCGAGCTCACTGATTTGTAGAGATGATTGTTGAATGTCTTCAGTGGTTTCCTGATAGCTGATTTCCTCACAATACTATTCTCTATCATAATCAGATTCATAATTGTCGTAACTTGGTTGGTTTCTCCTCAAATTAGAAAAATGGATATTGTCTTCTTCATCAGAGTATTCATCAAAGATAGGTGAGCCCAAGGCTCCTTGGTCTTGCACATAAAAATGAACAATCCCCTGATCTCTCTCTTCAATCTTAGGTGAAAAGATATCATGGGAAACCTCTTGCAGGAAAAGAGAAAGATCATCTTCTACATTTGGTTCTTCTTTCGAATCAGAGACATCAAATGCATAAGGTACAGGATATAATGCAATTGAATCCATGCAATCATTAGTACAATCATGAATGATATCTGGAAGAATTTCTTCTCAAGAATAAGAAAGAGAAAGAGGTTCATTCATATCTTCATTTGGACAATGAATAAAATAGTTTTCATCTTTATATTCAACAGAGCAATCTAACAAATCTTGAGCACATTCTACGTAACCCTCACAACAATTATGAAAAATACTTTCAGAGGGATAAAACATTTTGCAGTGTTCATTGAATACTCTGTGGAAATCCTTCAAGGATGAAATGTTGGAAGGGGGTAACGAGAAATACCATTTACGTGCATCCCCATTCAATGAATACATGAACATTTTCATCAATATATCTTCATTATGGATGTCAAGTTGTTGCATCAAATTATTAAATTCATGAACATGCTCAACAGGGATGTCATCCTTACCTTCATAAAATCTGGGCAACAGATCTTGCCATTCATTAATAAGAGGCACATGATGTGGATAATCCTCTATAACTAAGAAATCGAGTGTGGAAAACCTCCTGGCCAGGATAACCTTCATATCCATTTAATTGGTCTCATTCCATTGGAGTCACCAACAAATTCTAAACAATGGAGTCACCATGGTGAATAAGTAGTCTTGAAGGTGTCCAACTTCAGTCACCATCTAAATCCAGAGCTGTCCAGTGTCGTTCTTCCCAGGGAGCTTTCCAATATTCTCAAATCTTTCCTCGGCAACGACGCCATTTATTTTATCACTCCAAAAGTCACCCTAGATTGTAATCAGGTGAGCTTGGTAACATCAAAAGTTTACGAAAATAAAGTTGATTTTGAAAGTATGAGAGAGGTAGGGCTGAAGCTATCTGTTTGACTTAACAAATCATATGAATCTATCCTTGAAAATCATCTTCCATATGGAGCAAAACAAATCATCCAAAACCAATGTTTAGCCCTTCAAGGCTTTCAGGTGGAAGAATTTTATGAGAAAACATAGAATTGTAAACAAAGAGACATGAAAATTCTTTTCAAGCATACTATTTATACAGTAGAATAAAAATCATAATATGAAGATCCTTTTCAGAAGATATTTAGCAACACACAAGGTAGAAGATCTCAAAGGATCCTCCTAAGCAACCCTCTCATGCTTGTTGTTGAAGAAGAACAAAGTTTATGAGTCAAAACAAAGAAAAACACATCTAAACATCACTCTCTTTTGCAAATGAATTCTTAACATAGAAAATGATAAGATAGGCTCTCTTCAAATTAATTCTGTTGAAGTACAAAAATAGTTTGGGAGCCTCAGCTCAACCATTGCCCCTCCCCTTCTAAATAAATTGATCTATCTATTTATAACAAAAGGGAGGAAACAACTGGAGGTACGAGCTGCCCTCCTTCCCTTGAAAATCTATAAAAATTTATTTGATCTAACTTATCTAACCATCTATGTTATAAAACAGGAAAATGTTGGTGACTAATCCAACCCTGCTTCAAACTGATTTGATCCTTTTTTTCTATGCAACTCCTATTTTTCCATGTGTCTTTTAGTAGCATGTAATTGTCCTCAAAATGCTAACTACTGCTTCTACAAGTTTCTCCATCATAATCTTATCCAAAAGTTGTTAGTTTGGTCCTCCTAGATTCCTGGTGTTTGCTGGCAGCTTCCTTGGGTGGCAAATCTGGGTAGCGCACCTCAAAATGGGACAAGGAGAAAAAGGTAGCACCTATAGGTAGCACCTGTGCTCTGTTCAGTTCTTTCGGTGGCTTGTGAGCCAAAATTCTAACCTGTAAGCCACCAAAATCTCTGCTTTTGGTGGCTAAGAACAACTATGTAAACTGAAATAGCCACCGAAAAGGTAGGCTTTAGTAGACTTCTTCAAAGCTTCATAATTGTGTTTTCCAAGCTTCTTGATCTTCAAGGTTGCTCATTTGATTTATTTGCTGTGTTTAAATCATGGTTCTTCTTTGCATGAACTTCCTATGCTATGTGCATATCTCATACAAAGATAGGAGTATCTCTGAACTTGTGATAATACCATTGTCTTTGTACACTAGCAGTGTGAGAATGCTCCTTTGTTTTATATCTATAGATGTCATTAAGCTGTTGAAATTCAAGCCAAAAATGATTCTCAATTATTTCTATAAATTCTTTTACTCCAATTTATGGTTTAAGAAATTGTCGAGAACATCTAAGTGCCATGTAAAGAAATGCCTGGATTTCAGTTAGATAACCATAAATGCCCATTCTCATTCCTTGTTGACGGTCGGGCATATCTGCTAGTGAATGATCTCCAGTAGATTTGTGTATGCACGCAACAGGATGCTCTACTAAGATCCAGAATTAACAGAAGCAATTCTCCCTATTGCATTCTCCCCAAAATCTGCAATCATTGTATTCACAATCAAATATCCATGCAGGAATTGGATCCCAAGACCGCACACCCCAACCTTTGTCATTTATTTAAAACACCTCCATTAAGCTAGGCACATAAGCATCTATCCCCATAACATTTGTTTACATCAATTTCAATAATAAACCAATACATCAGTGCTCCATATGAATTGATAGAGGGTTTTTTGCTTGTCTGTATTTGATATTGTGGCAGTCTTTACCTATGTTTTCATTTGAAACCTATAACTTACAGTTTGATGTTTGAGCCACCTAAATCTTTATATCATCTATGCCACTTGAATCATCATTTGATTTAGCTGGGTGCAGGCACATACAATTATGAGAACCTGTACATTAAGGTAGGGTTGAATGCTTAACACCTTGGAGATTGGCACATAAACTTTATTCCTCTTGACTTGGCATTCTGTCTACCATGTGGGACAGTTCCATAACAACACCAACTTGAAGGGATAACTAATGGTATTGGGCTCGACGTTGCTCTTTGACATGTGTCTATTTATTCCTTAACTCATGTCTTAACTAATGCAACTGCTCATATAACTTGTCAATGAGGAGTAGAGTGTATGGTAGACTTGGCACTCAACGCCGGTCTCTAACATGTGGACTCGGCTTGTGAATAACTCATAAATTGGTTCTCTAGGTTTTGATAAGTGCATGTTTTTGACAGACTTAGGGTTTGGCTCAGGGTTTGAACACTCATGGCTTGAGTTTAGGGTTAAATTATAGGGTGTCGACTAGTTATTTCACTTGTTGAATGAGCTTGGAGTTTGGTATATCGATATATGGCATAACTTGGTAGTTGGCATGTTGAGTGTTTTGAGATAGAGGCTCTAGACTTAGGAAAATGACTAGATATAATAGATTAGGACTAAAATAAATCATTCATTTTGTAGGTCAAGAGGAGAAGGTCAAAGGATACTGTGTAAAATCAATCACTAGGAGATTAATGAAGCACCTGGAAATCAAGATATTGACCAAAATATTGGAGAAAAAATAAATCAATTTGAGAGAGATGAAAACACTCTCAAAAGTAATAGTACATTTCGATCGCTAACACCTTCCATAATAGGATCCATTGTATGATGTTTCCCTACCTCAAGGGTTTTCGTATAATAAAAGTGTGGTTCTTATATATTGTTCTTTGAATATTGGTGGTGTTTCTGTATTCAAGTATTTGGTACTTAACAAGATAAGACCGAGTAAAGCTTCTCCAAAGATAAGATGAAGTAATACCTAGAGTACAACCCTCCATATTATTCATCTTACTCTTTTTATAATTTTGAAAGTTGTCAAGCTAACTTTGCATAGAAGCTGATTTTTAATCTAGGATGTTTGTTTAGTGAAGTAAAAAAATAGATTGACCCTTAATTTTATGAGGTATATGTCTTCTTGTCTTATATCTTTCTTATGAACTTGAGTCTTCTAGGTATCATTAGGCTCTTGAAATGTGTGAACTTTGAAGTCTCTCATGTTTCTTTCATAGAAATTTTATTCAAGTAGTTAGAATGGACAGGTGTCCATAGGCATGATATTTGGACCCAATTAGGATTTTTAGGGATTTTGAAGTCAATATGATATTTCTTGGATCAAATGTACTTGTTCTTGATCTTCAAGCCAAATTGGTACCATGTCCCTGAATGACTTGAGGAGGCGAGTTGAAACTCGCGGTAAAACACGAACCAAGACTCAGATGCACGAACTGTTAGTTGCATTGGATACAGAGCACCAGGTTTCATCTAGAGGCCCCCCTATGCTATCATTATCTCGACCAAAAAACCATTTGTTGGAGTATCTTCGACACTAGGGTTTTGGTCAATGAGGCATAGTGCAATTTCTGAAAAAGGAGGTCGATTTTCAAGAACACCGTGTCAGGTCTTTTTGGCTAGTTTAGTCACGTGGGCCTTGGCAAAACACACTTGTGGGATATAATGAAACTCTGTTATGCTACTCGGTCTGGATTTTATGCCCCGAGAACAAATTGGCCACATGTCCCTGAATGACTTGAGGAGGCGAGTTACAAATCACCATAAAAATCAAACCTAGAATCGGATGCACGAATCGTCAGTTGCATTGGATCTAGAGCACCGATTTTCAGCTAGTGGGGCCCCTGTGCTATCATTTCTTTGACTGAAAAACCATTTTTTGTAGTATCTATGACACTAGGGTTTTGGTCAATGAGGCATAGTGCAATTTCTGAAGAGGAGGTTGATTTTCAAGAACATTGTTTCAGGCATTTTTGGCAAGTGTGTTCATGTGGGCCTTGGCCAAAAATACTTGTGGGAGCTTATGAAACTCTGTTATGCTGCTCATTTTGGATATTATGCCCCCAGAACAAATTGGCCACATGTCCCTGAATGGCTTGAGGAGGTGAGTTACAACTCACGATAAAACTAAAAATGAGACTCGAATGCAAAAACCGTCAGTTTCATTAGATCTGGAGCACTGAGTTTCATCTAGTGGGTCCCCTATGCTATCATTCTTTCAACCAAAAAAACATTTGTTGGAGTCTCTTCGGCACTAGGGTTTTGGTCAATGAGGCATAATGAAATTTCTGAAGAGGAGGTTGATTTTCAAGAACTTTGTGTCGGGTCTTTTTGGATAGTGTATTCATGTGGGGCATGGAAAAAAAAAAATTATGGGAGTTGAAATAACTTTGTTGTGTTTCTTGGTTTGGATTTTATGCCCCCAAACCAAATTGGCCACATGTCCCTGAATGGCTTGAGGAGGCGAGTTACAAATCACAATAAAACTCAAAACAGGACTAGGATGCATGAATCGTTAGTTGCATTGGATCCAAATCACTGTGATTCAGCAAGTGGGGCCCCTCCTCTATCATTTTGTCAACCGAAAAAACATTTGTTAGAGTATCTATGGCACTAGGGTTTTGGTCAATGAGGCATAGTGCAATTTCTGAAGAGGAGGTTGATTTTCAAGAACAATGTGTCAGGTTTTTTTGGCTAGTGTAGTCGCATGGGCCTTGGCCAAATAGACTTGTGGGAGCTTACGAAATGATGTTATGCTTCTCCGTTTGGATTTTATGCCCCGAGACCAAATTAGCCACATGTCCCTGAATGGCTTGAAGAGGTGAGTTGCGACTCATGATAAAAATGAAATCGAGGCTCAGATGCATAAACCGTCAGTTGAAGTGGATCCAAAGCACCCGATTTTAGCTAATGGGGCCCCTATTCTATCATTCCATTGACCGAAAAACCATTTGTTAGAGTATCTGTGACACTAGGGTTTTGGTCAATGAGGCATAATGCAATTTTTTAAGAGGAGGTCGGTTTTAGAGGAGACAATTTCAGGTCTTTTTTTCTAGTGTATTCATGTGGGCCTTGTCCAAATAGGCTTGTGGGAGATGATGAAACTCTGTTATGCTACTCGGTTTGAATTTTATACCCCCAAACTAAATTGGTTAAATTTCCCTGAATGACTTGAGGAGGTGAGTTGAAACTCAAGATAAAACTCAAACTGAGACTCAGATGCACGAACTGTCAGTTGTATTTGATCTGAAGAACTGGGTTTCAACTAGTGGGGCCCCTCCACTACCATTTCATCAACCAAAAACCATTTGTTGGAGTATCTATGGCACTAGGGTTTTGGTCAATGAGGCATAGTGCAATTTTTGAAGAGGAGGTTGATTTTCAAGAACACTGTGTCATGCATTTTTGGCTAGTGTAGTCGCATTGGCCTTGGCCAAATAGACTTGTGGGAGCTTACGAAACTGTGTTATGCTGCTCGGTTTTTATTTTATGCCCCTGGACCAAATTAGCAAAATGTCCCTTAATGGCTTGAGGAGTCGAGTTGCAACTCACGATAAAAATCAAACTGAGGCTCAGATGCATGAACCGTCAATTGCATTATATCCTGAGAACTGGGTTTCAGTTAGTGGGGCCCCTACACTATCATTTCATCTACTGAAAAACCATTTGTTGGAGTATCTCTGGCACTAGGGTTTTGGTCAATGTGGCATAGTGCATTTTCTGAAGAGGAGGTCGATTTTCAAGAGCACTATGTCGAGCATTTTTGGCTAGTGTAGTTGCATGGGCATTGGACAAACAAACTTGTGGGAGCTTACGAAACTCTGTTATGATGCTCAGTTTAGATTTTATGGCCCCAAACCAAATTGGCCAAATGTCCTTGAATGACTTGACGAGGCGAGTTGGAACTCACGATAAAACTCAAACTGAGACTCAGATGCACGAACAATTAGTTTTATTGGATCCAGAGCATCAAGGTTCAACTAGTTGGGCCCCTACGCTATCATTCAGTCAACTAAAAAACCGTTTGTTGGAGTATCTCCAGCACTAGGGTTTTTCTCAATAATTATTACATATGTTTGACAATTTAACAACTTGTTAAGCTAGACATGGCATGGAAAGTGACGGCATGGAAAGGCAAGGCAAGTGAAGGCATGGAAAGTGAAGGCATGGCATGATAATGCATGGGAAGTGAAGGCATGACAAAGCATGGCATGCCATGAATAGTGAAGGCATGACATGACAAGGCATGGAAATGCATGACAAGGCAAGGCATGACAAGGAAAGTGAAGGAAATGAAAAGTAAGGAATGGAAAGTGAAGGCATGGTAAGTGAAGGAATGCCATGGCATGAAAAGGCATGGCATGACAAGGCATGGCATGGCATGGAATGGCATGACATTAAAAGGAAAGGCATGGAATGACAAGGCATGGAAAGGCAAGGGATGGAAAGGCAAGTGAATGCAAGGTAAGGCAAGGCATGGCAAGGCAAGGCAAGGAAAGGCAAGTGAAGGCGAGGCAAGGTAAGTCAAGGCAAGTGAAGGCATGGAAAGTGAAGGAAAGGAATGGGAAGGAATGGAAAGTGAAGGCAAGGAATGGCAAGTGAAGGAAATGAATGGTATGGAATGGAAACACAAGGAAAGTGAAGGCATGGAATGGCAAGGCAAGGCAAGTGAAGGCATGGCATGGAAAGTCATGGCAAGGTAAGGCATGGAAAGGAAAGTGAAGGAAAGAAAAGGAAAGGTATGGAAAGGAAAGGCAATGCAAGGCATGGCAAGGAAAGTGAATCCATGGAAAGACATGACATGGTAGGAAAAGGAATGGAAAGGCATGGCATGGCATGACAAGTGGAATGTACTGATAAGGTAAGGCATGAAAAGGAAATGCATGGCATGGAATGACAAGGCATGACATGACATGGCAAGGCAACGCATGGAAAGACGAGTTGTAGGCATGCATGTAACATTCTAGCTCACTTATTTTGTTCACTGTTATGGGACTTATCGATAAATGCAGACATAAACATATCTCCTATATCCACCTAGATCTAGAACAAAAAAGAAAAAAATATGATGCTTTCCCTAAGCTCTAATCATTGATTTTACTATTTAACAAGAGATAGGCAACATACTGTTTAAATATCGCTTCCTCTTGCCGTTGTCATTCTAGCTACACTCCAATGCTCTTGTGATATTGAATCTTAAAGGGAACACAAGCCAACCAAACTAAAATAAATATAATATACTCAACGAGAACTTATGCATGTGATCAAGGAATCATACAATAAAACAAAGAAAGTTTTATGGGAAAGAAAGATATCACTGTATCATATTAAAATGAAAGTGGAGATTACAGCCAAAGCCTTGATGTTGAAAGGTCCCCTTCTGATGACCCTTTGCTCTAATGTACACACTTGCTCCAATCTTGAATGAAGAAGATCCAAAATGACTTGATGAACTAAAATGGGGCTCTCAAGAATGATCCAATGCAAAAATATCCATACAATCTTAGCCTATTCAAACTTCATTAACCTTAAAATCAACCTTAGACTTTTCCATGAGAAATCCCTCTTTATATAGGGGAAAGAGAGATGGTTGAAGAGATTAGGATGATCCCATAAAATCAGATAAGTGAGTAGGATCCCAACCATACGGATGCCACCTCATATTATAGAAGATCCATTTCTAGAACTTTCATGAAGCTCGACTTTTTATTATCCTTTTGACATCGTTGCACCCTAGCTATAGAGCATCCTGCAGAGACATCACATGCCAGTTTTATAGCAGAGGGCGATGACCAGACATCGTCGCACCCTATGTATGGTGCAGCCTGTGATGACCTTCCTTAAGAGGGGTTTTGAGAAGAGAAAGTCAGTCACTTTATTCATGAAGAAAGGCTCTTTTTGGGAACATGAACACATGTTGTCAATGGATACTGGGGTGACCAAAATAATGTGTAACACTCACGCATGTTGTAGGCATGAATGTGCCATCCTTAGGAGTTGAGTTATATTCATTTTTTCTTCTATTTGTGCATGCATGTTCTATTGTTAGATGAGAGGATATATTCCTAGGCTACTAGGGTTCAGTACATGTGGATTGTATATTCTAGGAGGAGGGCATAGGTCCCTAGGAGGTGCATGGATTTACATGTTGCAATGTTCTCTAGTTGGGCGTGAACCATTCCTTGTACATCTATCCATGTAGGCAGGTACACTACTTAAGGTGATTAGGGTTAGGGTTTGACCTTTTATGAATTTAGATACATTGTAACCTAAGTATTCCTATTCTATAAAGGAGATGAAGGCTGAACCACTATGTAGCTTAGTATAACTAAGTTTTGAGATATAATTATAACTCAATATAACTATGTTAGCAAGGCAAGTGAAGGCATGGCATATAAATCCATGGAAAGGCAAGGCATGTCAAGAAAATTGAAGCCAACGCATGGCAAGGAAAGGCAAGTGAAGGAAAGACAAGGCAAGGCAAGGAAAGTGAAGGGAAGGAAAGGAAATATAAGTGAAGGAAAGGAATGGCAAGGAAAGGAAAGGAATGAAAATGTTATAAAAATATGGCATCAAACGTAGAGATTATAAAAATTCGTGGGATTTGCAATAGAGAATGTAGCACAATGGAAATTTTATGTGGAACTTTATCTCATATTCATGTAAGGATTAGGGATGAGGAATTTAGTTTGGTTTCGTCCAAGAATCCTATTCTAAGATAATAGATTGCAAAGATAGGGTACAAAACTATGTTATGTAATGAAAAACAAGACAAAATCATGGTGGTGGAAGCCCCTTTGAAATATTAGAGCTCATATGAAGACATGTGTTTATATGTGGCTAGTGTTGAGAGACACAGTACTTATTTAAGATCATTTGCAAAGGAGAAATAAGCAAGGTGTTAGCACTGATAATCACCTTCAGATTGCAAGAGGATAAACCTAGTACCCATAAAAAGGTAAATGTATTGAAATGGTTTGAGTAGGTGGATTAGGACAAGACTATAAAGGAAGGAAAAGAGAACAAAGGTCATTGTAGATCAGTCCTCAACCATTGGGCTATGGAGTCATAAGTATCATGCTAATGAAGGCATTTAAACTGCCTATTAGACAAAATATTTATGTGGTGATGAGGAGAAGGAAGATATAATTTTTTTGAGTGATAAACGATGAAACATGGGAAAGATGAAAACAGATCCTCTACCACCTCAAGAATCCATAGATCAAAGATGCTACTTCCATACGAGAAGAAAAACAGAAAAGGTCTAAGTGATAAACCATCAAAAGATGTGAAATATGACAACATATCCTCTACCCACTCAAGAATCCATAGATCAAAGATGCTACATTCAAACGAGAAGAAAACAATAAAATGTCTGAGTGATCAACCATGAAAGATGGGAAAGATGACATCAGATCCTCTATCGCCTCAGTAATCCATAGATAAAATATTCTACCTCTAGATGAGAAGAAAAAAAAAAAGGTCTGAGTGATAAACCATGAAATATGGGCAAGATGACAACAAATCCTCTACCACCTTAGGAATCCATAGATCAAAGATGATACATCCATACAAGAAAAATAGAACAACATGTAAACTAAGAAGACATTCTGATAAAAAAACTCAAAGGAATCTTAAATAACATAATATTTACAATCCATGCCCCTTTTGCATACAAACAGAAAAATGCATATCCATGCTCCTAAAAATCTCTCTGTACTCCAGCCTTTGAACCCTCCTGCACAAAATGTTAAACTAATCTATTTATAATCAGATCAGTCCACAACTTCCAGGAGTGTGATATGGCAATCCCATTCAAAGATTTTTGTCTACGCATCCTTTTGTCAGACTATGCATGTTTCCTCCTCTTAGACACAAGCTCAGATCAGTATGGGCTTCCAAGAAGAAACCCTCCATCTCGGTACCTTGCGTTGATAGTTATGTCTCTTTGGCCAGAGATTCCATGCCTTCTGTTATGATTGAAATTTCATCCGCACATGGTTGCAAGAACTCAGCATCATCAAAGAGTGATGAAGTCTTCCATGCACCTAAATTAATACCAAAACATTCATACAAAGGTCAAAAACTATACAAAGTAGTGAAAAATTGAAGAGCACTATGCAGACATTGGGCGCACATGCGCATGCGCGGAACAGGAATGAAGAAATCACGCATAAGTGTACGATGCGCGAATGTTAGCGCAAAAAGCTACGCACATGCTAAACGACGAATTTATGAGACTAGTCGGCCTCCCACCCACTTATGGTTCAGCTCCCAAGCCAATTTGACCCTCAAATCTGGACTGGATCTGACTGGTGGGTTGGTCAAAGACATAAGAATGCCCTAATTGGCCTCTTTTCACACTACAAAGTAGTTAAACAATAACCCAATTGAATGCTATAAAAAGCCATGGATGCACCTCATTTTCTCAAGAAATTCAAAGTAATGTTATGCTTCCTCTATTGTCTTGGGAACTCCATCCTTGACAAGAGCATATTGGCACCATTACATTGGACAATCCACCTCACCCATTGAGTGGATTTGTAAAGAGTTATTTCATCATCATTTTCCATTTTTCTTTGTTGTAAGAAGAGCTAGCTAGTGGGGGTCCAAGAGCCCTCCCTTGGAGGAAGAAGGGACTCATAGTCCCGTTTCTTCTTGGTGCTTTGGTTTTACTAATATATCAGCCTCAAACATTGGTGACATGGCTCTTATGGTTCTGTTTTTTTCTATGTCCCTATGCTCATGAATTTGTTTTTTATTGCATCTCTTAGTTTAATTCTTAATTGTAGTTTTTATTTTCTTTCCCTAACTCTTTTCCTTGCAGCTGTCCTGCTTAGCAGACCCAACTGAGCTTGCAAGCACCTCTATTTTGCTCACCAAGGTGACGAAAGAGGTGCAACAGATTGGCGACTCCGTTGGGGAAAGGTATCAATTTCCTACCCCATTTGGGTTTTTCTTACTCTTCTTTTAGTTTGTTTAACTTGCAGGTGCACTAACCGGCCTAAGCCGACCTGCCAACCAGCCAATTCCAAGTTGAATTAAGAAAAATCCATTCGAATTTTTCATTCTCAACCGTGTTCCATATATGCGTGGGTTTTTAAGCCCACAAATGTGCATCCTGTGCCCATGTGCCTGATTCACAGTTCTGTTCTGCACACGTGCGCCTGTTGACTTGTCTCTGTTCGCGTGCATGCGCTCTGTGCACCTCTGTCTCCACTAAGACCCACGCATATACGAGAAAATTCACATTGTAAATTTGTTGAGATGTGGGGAAGGCCATTTGACTTCTTAAAAATGATTTCATGCATGTTTTAAAGCTACACCACACTTAGTCCCCTCATCATATAAAGGGGTTAGTCAAAAGACACATAGGCACCTAGGAGAATAAAATCAATTTCCCTTCTTTTCTTTTTTCCACATGGATGGCTTGTTTTGACTCACAAGATAAGTTGGAAATCATTTTAATCACATTTAACTTTCATTGGGACTAGAATTTGAGTAACAATCACTTAGTATGCTCTTCACTCGCGCCTCCAAGTGATCTTGAGAATCAGAAAAAGATTGTGAAAAAAATTCATCTCCCTTAAGAACATTAAAACCTTTAGGAGAGGACAACAACCCTTCTTGGGAATCCTCTTAGTTTAATTTTTCAAACACATCTTAATATTGTAACAGTCCCATACATGCCCACATGCTACAAAGATAGGATAGTGTTTGAATTTTTGCTTTCTTAGATCAAAACACTAGGGAAGTTTAAAGGTTTTGTAACAGGCCCATACATGCCCACATGATCAATCTAGGATAGTTTCAAAGTTTTTCTTAGATTACATCACAATAGGCAGTTAAAATGATAGTAATGGACCCACATGTCCGCATGCTAGCTTCCTAGGGAATTTTGAATTATGCAAGGTTGTACCAAAGGCACTTAGTTAATTAGGTAATCAAATACTTGTAACGACCAAGTGAAGTCCAAATGCATCAAGGTGACATCTAATTCACTAAAAATTGGCACACTTTCACTCACACACAAAAGTCACTTATCACTCACATAGCTTCTTCTTGAAATGTGGAGGTCAAAGTAAGTTTCCTCCAAAGGGATTCTGAAAACACCCCAGCCTTTTCTTGATGAAACTATCCACTCCCATTTTTAAATCAACGAGGTTGGTTTGCACCCCCAACCTCCCAAAAAAACTACATCTAAAATATTTCTAAAAACTCACTAAGTTTTCCTCCACAGGAGGTGCCAAAAGAAATTTTTTAGTCTAGGTAGGATTT
>JZKD02S1678633.1:857129-892525 GCA_000966675.3 Picea glauca | reverse complement strand
TTGTGTAAACATTCAACGCAAACCGCTCTTGTTTCTATATTACTCTCACCACTCTTTGCACACATTCACACAGCTAGTCTAACATCATAGGGGAACAACATAACCCCCATCATTCTATGACGCTTTCTAAACCTCCCTCCTATCTTGCGGGGAGTGTCTAGTCCTGCCCGCTCATCGACACCTCCTTCACACACTCCTTTGAGTGCTACTATTTTAGGATCAACTTTGCTTGGTCATACATTACTTGGGTCCACTTACCAAGCTCATTCGTTCACTCGCTCTCCTTTATATGGAAGCAGGGGACCAAATTCCTCTCAAGGAGGAAGCACCAACCCACCTAGCCCCCCTCAAGGGTCAGGTTCACAACACACTCACACCATGGCTGGAGCTAATCCTACACCCCCACTGCAGATGCCATATTTGGCCTCTCTCAACATACCGGATCTCAGAAAACTCATCAATGACCCTATATTGCATGATCCCACATGGCTTGCAATGCCAACCAAACTACCGTCGGACATACCAAAGTTTGAAGGAAAGGCAGGTGAGGACCCTGCCAACCATGTCATGACCTTTCACCTATGGTGCTCCTCCAATAGCATTATGGATGATTCCATCAGACTGTGATTATTTCAATGCACACTCACTGGCCCATCGGCCAAATGGTATATAAAAGAAAAATTAGGGTCCCACACAACTTTTGAGTCATTGGCCAAAGAATTCTTGACCTTCTTCCAATTACCCATCCAACAGGAAAATGGTCTAGAACTACTTTCTAATTTCAAACAAACCTCAGCCACACATATCACTGACCACATTCACGAGTGGCGTAGGAAACGTAGTTTGTGCAAAGAAGAAACCACCAAGCAACAATGCCTCGATTGGTTTCTTAGATCACTTGCCTCTCTCCTCAGTAAGGATGTAGCTTCCACCTTCCCTCAATCCGAAGAGGAAGCCATCAGTAAATCCCAACAGTCTAACCTCATCTATGCATAGTTAGGATACTTATACAATGTACTTCCTAATCTTCCAAAACCTATGCCATTTGGCCAAGACAAACCAGGGATGTCTCACTTCGCAGACGGACTGATTGGTGCCACCACCCACCACGGTCCACAACCCCAACCACCACCGATGTATGGAACACCTCAATACCCACCGGCATACGGGGGCACTTCTTATTACCCCCCACCCCCTTATCAACAACCGTACCCTGTTGCTATACCTCCACCCATCAGTGGACCACCGCCGACACCCCCCATACATCCACCTATCCCAACAAACTCTGGTTCCCCCTCCACCTCAGCCTATAGTTCTAGAGAAATTACTACACCTTCCTATGTACCTTACGGATCGATACCACCATAGAATCCATACTTCCCATTTCCTAGTCTTCCACAACCCATGGCTCCCCCACATCCTCATGCGAGGGTGAATTTTGTTCAACCCTCTACTTTTCAACAGTACCAAACTTTTGAACAGTTGAATACAGCCAATCCAACCCATCCATTGAAAAACACCAAGAATAAAGGATGGAACAAGAATAACAACAACCCAGGTCAAGGCGGGAATCAACCCCAGCAGAACCAACCTACTGGGGGCAGCCAATACCAAGACCCCCAAGGGGGCATGAATACCAATATACCACACCAAGGGAAGAACAAAAATCTTCGAACTAACTTTCCTTGCGCCATATGTAATGAGTATGGACATTACCCTCATCATTTCCCCCAAATTCCTGACCTCCAACGGATGAGGGCATCCATGAACTTGCAGGGCCCTCTAACACCAACTTCCCCTCAGCAGGCCCCACAACAATATGTGCAACAACCTCCCCCAGCCGTACTGTAGAACCCCATTCCATACCAAGGTATGATGAACACCCAACAAGTGATCAACCCTGCACCACCACAAATGGGGAAATATGCAACCCCGGGTGCTACTCAACCCATGAATTCGGTTGATCGCAGTATCCTCCTCACCAGTGAAGAAATTCTTCTCCAAACTTGCAATCATCAATATGGTATGCCTCCTGAATCTACCCCAACCACCTTAGAAACACGACCAGTTACTACATGACAACCATTGATGATTCCACGTCCTAAAACAAAACACGTTTCTCACATATGATGTATACCTTTACGACTGAATGTACATAACCCTCATGCTAAGGTTGTTCATAAGTATAGTCTGGTTGATGACTTATCCCATTCTCACATAGCTGTATTTGTATTAGAGGTCCTCCAAACCTACCCATCACAGATAAAATCCTTGCTTTCTGCCTTAGGGGCAATCGACACAACCGACACCCAACTAATCACATTTGATTCAGATAATGGAGAACCACGTATTCCTTCCCAAGTAGCCTTCCAGATACCAGTTAATATTTGGAACACCACATTTTATCGGTGTATCATCGATGAAGGTGCATCCACCTGCATCATGTCTAAACATGTATGGCAGAAAATTGGCTCCACTAAGCTAGAACCCTCTACCATCACCCTTCGAGCTTATGACGGTCGACCAACATCTTCCACAGGGCTTTGTCAAAATGTCCCCATAGAACTTGGGGGAAAAACCATCCTCATTGACATTGAATTTATCGATGCCCAGCTTGATTATAATATCCTGTTCAGACACAACTACATGTATGCTATGAAGGTGGTCGCATCTTCTATGTTTCGTACGATGATGTTCCCCCATAATGGGAAGATCGTCACCATCGACCAACTTACACATTACGAGCCTAACCATTCTACCAACATTGATAACATCCTCCCCCTTGTTCATGTTAGCCCGAATGATTTTCCAGTTGCCAACAAAGGCCCTAGATTATTCCAAGACCCACCCATGTTGGACACTTGTCAAGGAATGCCGCCATTCCTAAACCCATCATTTTTAGCACAAGTGTGTGTAGTTTCCTCTAAAGGAACTGACATGGAGGATACCCTTCCTCCTAGGACGAATTCTATCATATCTGACATCCCACTAGTCGCGGAGCTCCCCCCTCATGAGCCTCCTGCGAACTCGTCGACCCCACCAGTTCACGAGTTCACCTCTCCCTAGGGCCATATCCTAGTTTGGGAGATAGTTCCCAAAGCCATTACTCAAACCCCCTTCTTTTACCCTCCACCAGGCATACAATCTTTCCAAGTAGCCACAACTCTTACACTCCCTAATATGGTGTTGGCAATTCCATTTTGGTATTTACATCCACCAGAGATGGTTCCTCAACAATCCCTCACCCCCCAAAAAGAAGGAATCCCCATGACGATTCCCATACTTACTCCCACCATACCCTCTACACTCCCACTCGCTAACCTCCCTGCCACAGTTGGGGGTAGGTGAAAGAATAAGGAGCCCACAACTCCACTCCCCCCATGCAAACAACCTCCTTGCGCGCTATGTGAGAAAGATGGACACCCAACCCACAAATTCCCATCTCTACCTGAGTTACGGAACCTAATTCCCCTCAATCCAACACCGTCACCGCTCTCCACTATAACAAGTACTGCCACCACCTCCCCTAACTCAAGTAGCAAAGGGATGTGAACCAAATTCACTTGTGCCATATGTTCAGATTATGGCCATTATACACACCATTGCCCATCTATCCCACACGTCCGCCACACATTAGCTGCGACACGCCACACATATATCCCTGAGTTTGCTCCGACACTCCATACCAATGCTCCTATGAATGTGATTCATTATACTTCTTCATCCATCCTCAAGCAAATGGGAAGTACATGTCCTACCCCCAAATTACCTCCCAATCATCCATAGTGTCAGTAACATTGGGATGGCATTATGGACCCACCGTCCATATCTAAGCCCTTTTCCCACTTTCATTTTTTGATATACGAGCCCATAAGCTCTGTCTTTCGAACCACCTTTGGCCTCTTATACAAACATTTCCATTAGGTGATCATTTGCCCATTTTCTTGATGGAGCATCTACCCATGACACACTCAAGTATGCATGCGCATATTCAAAATTATCAAATAAATGCTCATATGTTCGATTCTCTTCAGATATTGTTCACATCTGGTATTTGGTTTTCATGTGTCTTTTTATTTGTCATCATACATCAACACAACCTATTCAGGTATATACTCAGTACTAGCATGTAGTCATTCCCTCTGAATCTCACTTACATTTCCAGTCACACCCTCTGACATTTGCCTCTAGGATCCCCATTTTCGACTTTGTAGTACCAACACCTCCATTTGCATCTTCAGTACTGTCACCCGGTAGCACTCTTACCCACATGAGTTGTCCCATTCATAGCACCCTTTTGCACTTTTGACACTCATGTTGTTTTTTTAAAAACCCTTTAGGGATGGGAGTCCTGATAGTCTTACATCATGTCGTGAATCAGCCACATACTCCTTCTCATTTTTGCTAGCTTTCCCAATGGCCTCCTAGATTATCTCTTCACGGTTCTATTTTTTGGACTGCACCTCCGCAGTATCATGAACTCTCTGTTTCATGCACAATCCATTTACCCATGTGCTAATTTCCCTTCATTTTTCCTACCTCATACATAAACCCACCCACGGGCCCCCCACCCTCCATCGGTTCTCTGAGAAAATTATGCCCTACCCGGGCCAACCATATCACATTAGGGAACCCATTTCTATATTTGTACACTTATCCCAAATTATTCTTTATTTATTGTACAAACACCTTTGTTCTCGACAGTTACATTACCTTTTTGTCGTCACCTTTGGCGACCTTCTTCCCATTTTTGGCCAACGCAACCCATGTCACCCTTGGTTGGGGCACCACTTATCATCTACCCTTGCCGGCATCGTCCATATCTTCAGAGTACCTGATAGGACACTTACCTCTGCCCTCTGAATTTGTTTACCTTGTCCCACCTCTGGCACAACTTATCCCCGGTCTTGTCATCCCCCTGACACTCGACCTCATTGACACGGTTGCAGCCACTTTTTATCTCACACATACTCCAACCAAGGGCAGTCTTGAATCTTCCCACATATTGACTTCGTCCATGTACCTCCTCCACTTCCTCACCTCACCTAGTAGATTTAACGAAGCCATTTGCTTCTGGGAGTCACGTCCCCCTTTTTTGTCAACATTAGCACAATTTCCAGAAGGGCGACAGTATCTTGATTCTCATTATCCACTCAATGAGAGATCTCGGACGGCACAGGGTGAAACACCATTTCTCCCTGTTGTTGCTGACCCCCATAACATTCGACGCCAACACTTTCTCATGTTACGGTGGGTCTTACTTTGCGACTATTTCAGTTAGTTCTTTTATTTGCTGAAGACCTATGAACTTGGCAAGGCTATCAATGCCCACATAATCGCTGCTACTTATTACCACGATCACTGCCTACTATTCGAAGCATGTTCATTTGCCGAATTGTCTTCTGCCTTTATCATGACCGTGCCTGAGGGAATTTTAGTTGTCTACACCAACACCTCCATCATATTTTTTCAGAGTTATATGACACGAGCATGGGGCATGCCTGCCTTGTTTGTACACAGTTTTCTATTTTACACACCTCATGGAAGGTCGGGTCCTATCGGTTCCTTTTTCACTGCAACGGATCACTCTGGATGATCCCCCTATTTCTCTCTCTTACAAAAACATTCTTAGTAGAAGAAACATTGATGGATTTTGGCTATACGTATGCTCCTAACATCATCCATCAGGGGGCATCTATTATCACTGAAATTTTCTCCGCACATGGTTGCAAGAAATCAACATCGTCCAACAGTGATGAAGTCATCCATGGACCTGAATTAATACCAAAAAATTCATAAAAATGTCAAAAACTATACAAATTAGTGAAATATTGAACAACACTATGCAGACATTGGGCGTGCGTGCATGCGCGGAATAGGAACGCAAAAATCGCACACAGGCGCACGATGCGTGACTGTTAGCGCAAAAAGTTGTGCACCTACTAAACGGTGCATTTATGAGAGTGGTCGGCCTCCCACCCACTTATGGTTCAGCTCCCAAGATGATTTGACCCTCAAATATGGACTGGATCTGACTGGTGGGCTGGTCAAAGACCTAAGAATTCCCTAATTGGCCTCTTTTCACACTACAAAGTAGTTAAACAATAACCCAAATGAATGCTATAAAAATCCATGGATGCACCTCATTTTCTCAAGGAATTCAAAGTAATGTTATGCTGCCTCTATTTTCTTGAGGAATCCATCCTTGACAAGAGCATATTGGCACCATTACATTGGACAATCCACCTCACCCATTGAGTGGATTTGTAAAGAGTTCTTTCATCATCATTTTCCATTTTTCTTTGTTGTAAGAAGAGCTAGCTAGTGGGGGTCCAAGAGCCCTCCCTTGGAGGAAGAAGGGACTCATAGTCCCCTTTATTCTTGGTGCTTTGGTTTCACTAATAGATAAGCCTCAAACATTGGTGACATGGGTCTTATGGTTCTTTTTGTTTCTATGTCCCTATGCTCATGAATTTGTTTTTTATTGCATCTCTTAGTTTAATTCTTAATTGTAGCTTCTATTTTCTTTCCCTAACTCTTTTCCTTGTAGCTGTCCTACTCAGTAGACCCAACTGAGCTTGCAAGAACCTCTATTTTTCTCACCAAGGTGATGAAAGAGGCGCAACAGATTGGTGACTCCGCTGGGGAAAGGTATCAATTTCCTACCCCATTTGGGTTTTTCTTTCTTTTCTTTTAGTTTGTTTAACTTGTGGGTTCACTAACCGGCCTAAGCCGACCTGCCAACCAGCCAATTCCAAGTTGAATTGAGATAAATCCATTCGGATTTTTAATTCTCGGCCGTGTGCCATATATGCATGGGTTTTTAAGCCCAATGAAGCGTATCGTGCATCCATGCGCCTGATTCATAGTTTTGTTCTGCACACGTGTGCCTATTGACTTGTCTCTGTTCGCGTGCATGTGCTCTATGCACCTATGTCTCCACTAAGACTCGCGCATCTGTGCGAAAATTCACATTGTAAAGTTGTTGAGATGTGGGGAAGGCCATTTTCTTTCTTAAAAATGATTTCAAGCATGTTTTAAAGCTGCACCACACTTATTCCCCTCATCATATAAAGGGGTTAGTAAAAAAACACATAGGCACATAGGAGGATAAAATCAATTTCCCTTATTTGCTTTTTTCCACATGGATGGCTTGTTTTGACTCACAAGATAAGTTGGAAATAATTTTAATCACATTTAACTTGCATTGGGACTAGAAGTTGAGTAACAATCACTTAGTATGCTCTTCTCTCACACCTCCAAACAATCTTGAGAATTAGAAAAAGATTGTGAAAAAATTTCATCTCCCTTAAGAACATTAACACCTTTAGGAGAGGACAACAACCCTTCTTGGGACTCCTCTTAGTTTAATTTTTCAAACACATCTTAATATTGTAATGGGCCCATACATGCCCACATGATCAATCTAGGATAGTTTCAAAGTTTTTCTTAGATTACATCACAAAAGGGAGTTAAAAGGATAGTAATGAACCCACATGTCCACATGCTAGCTTCCTAGGGACTTTTGAATTACGCAAGGTTGTACCAAAGGCACTTAGTTAATTAGGTAATCAAACACTTGTAAGGACCAAGTGAAGTCCACATGCATCAAGGTGACATCTAATTCACTTAAAATTGGCACACTTTCACTCACACACAAAAGTCACTTATCACTCACATAGCTTCTTCTTGAAACATGGAGGTCAATGTAAGTTTCCTCCAAAGGGATTCCGAAAACACCCCACCCTTTTCTTGACGAAAATATCCACTCCCATTTTTAAATCAACGAGGTTGGTTTGCACCACCAACCTCCCAAAACAACTACATCTAAAATCTTTCTAAAAAATCACTATGTTTTCCTCCACAGGAGGCGCCAAAAGAAATATTTTAGTCTAGGTAGGATTTCAGGGATAGGCATCCAAATAACTCCCCGTTATCTGGTTCTCACATTGCCAAAACCATAGAAGTTGTCAAATAGGGAACTGAAAATCCTCCAAGTCAAGTGTTCTAATACCATAAGGCAGGGAGATACCCATGAAGGGTTGAAGGATGAGGTCTGGTTGTTCTGTGCGTCCCCCCTTGAGGCACCCACCTCTTAGATGGGATCCAGCCCATGATCCATTTCTTAGGCCAAAAATCTAAATGCCTCACTTTGACCGAGGTACCTAGTGACCAACTTTAGGATATCTACCCAGGTGGAAATTGTGGGCTGCAATTGCACCTTGATTGGATTCTTTGTGGCTATTGGGAAATATCACCAGCTCTTCCGGGATATGCCCCCTTTACCCATCATTATAACCAATTATTTCATCCTTCACTAGTTTCTCTTCCAGTGACTTCAGACCCCACTATTGAGTACTATTGGAAGGTCCAGTGTGATTTGAGAGGAAGGATGTTACGTCTTCTAGGACCAGACCATTTGTTTTGTTTTGATTCCCCACGTGGACAAAACCCACTTACCCACATATATGCTTCTTTTTCAAAACATTTTATGTATGATGCACATCTGATTACAATTTGATTTGGATATATGTATTGTGTAAGCATTCAACACAAACAGCTCTTGTTTCTATATTACTCTCACCACTCTTTTCACACATTCACATGGATAGTCTAACATCATAGGGTTACCATATAACCCCTGTCATTCACGATGCTTGCTAAAACTCCCTCCTATCTTAGGGGGAGTGTCTGGTCATGCCCACTCATCATCACCTCCTTCACACACTCCTGTGAGTGCTACTATTTTAGGATCAGCTTTTCTTGGTTCTACATTACTTGGGTCCACTTCCCAAGGTCATCTGTTCACTCGCTCTCCTTTACATGGAAGCGGGGGACCCACTTCCTCTCAAGGAGAAAGCGCCAACCCACCTAGCCCCCCTCAAGGGTAAAATTCACAACACACTCACACCATGGCTGGAGCTAATCCTCCACCCCCACTGTAGATGCCATATTTGGCCTCTCTCAGCATACCGAATCTCAGCAAACTGACCAATGATCCTATATTGCATGATCCCACATGGCCTGCAATGCCAACCAAACTACCTTCGGACATACCAAAGTTTGAAGGAAAGGCAAGTGAGGACCCTGCCAACCATGTCATGACCTTTCACCTATGGTACTCCTCCAATAGAATTATGGATGATTCCATTAGACTGGGATTATTTCAACGCACACTCACTGGCCCATCGGCCAAATGGTATGTAGAATAAAAATTAGGGTCCCACACAACTTTTGAGTCATTGGCCAAAGCATTCTTGACCTTCTTCCAATTACCCATCCAACAGGACAATGGTCTAGAACTACTTTCTAATTTCAAACAAACCTCATCCACACATATCGCTGACCACATTCACGAGTGGCATAGGCGACGTAGTTTGTGCAAAGAAGAAACCACCAAGAAACAGTGCCTCGATTGGTTTCTTAGATTACTTGTCTCTCTCCTCGGTAAGGATGTAGCTTCCACCTTCCCTCAATCCGAAGAGGAAGCCATCAGTAAAGCCCAACAATATGACCTCATATATGCACAGTCAGGATACTTATACACTGTACTTCCTGATATTCCAAAACCTATGCCATTTGGCCAGGACAAACCTGGGATGTCTCACTCTGCAGACGGACTGATTGGTGCCACTACCCACCATGGTCCACAACCCCAACCACCACCGATGTATGGAACACCTCAATACCTGTCGGCATACGGGGGCACTTCTTATTAGCCCCCATCCCCTTATAAATAGCCATACCCTGTTGCTGTACCTCCACCCATCAGTTGACCACCGCCGACACCCCCCATACATCCACCTATCCCAACAAACTCTGGTTCCCCCTCCACCTCAACCTATAGTACTAGAGAAACCACTACGCCTTCCTATGTACCTTACGGATCGATACCACCACAAAATCCATACTTCCCATTTCCTGGTCCTCCACAACCCATGGCTCCCCCACATCCTCATGCGGCGATGAATTTTGTTCAACCCTCTACTATTCAACAATACAAAAGTTTTGAACAATTGAATACAGCCAATCCAACCCATCCATTGAACAATGATAAGAAGAAAGGATGGAACAAGAATAAAAACAACCCAAGTCAAGGCGGGAATCAACCCCAACAAAACCAACCTACTGGGGGAAACCAATACCAAGACCCCCAAGGGTGCATGAATACCAATATACCACACCAAGGGAAGAACAACAATATTCAAACTAACTTTCCTTGCGCCAAATGTGATGAGTATGGACATTACACTTATCATTTCCCCCAAATTCCTGACCTCCAATGGATGAGGGAATCCATGCACTCATAGGGCCCTTTAACACCAACTGCCCCTCAGCAGGCCCCACAACAATACGTGAAACAACCCCCCCCAACCGTACTGCAGAACCCCATTCCATACCAAGGTCTAATGAACACCCAACAAGTGATCAACCCTGCCCCACCACAAATGGGGCAATATGCAACCCCGGGTCCTAATCAACCTAGGAATTTGGTTGATCACAGTATCCTCCTCACCAGTGAACAAATTCTTCTCCAAACTCGCAATCGTCAATATGGTATGCCTCCCAACTCTACCCCAACCACCTCAAGAACAGGACCAATTACCACAGGAAAACCATTGATGATTCCACGTCCTAACACAAGAACCCATTCCTCGCATACCACGTATGCCTTTATGACGGAATGTACATAACCCTCATGCTGAGGCTACTCACAAGTATAGTCTGGTTGATGAATTAACCCAGTCTCCCAAAGCCATATCTGTATTGGAGGTCCTCCAAACCTGCCCATCACAGAGAAAATCCTTGCTTTTTTCCTTAGGGGCAATCGATACAGCTGACACCCAGCTGATCACATTTGATTCAGATAATGGAGAACCACGTCTTCCCACCCAAGTAGCCTTCCAGATACCATTTAAGATCTGGAACACCACAGTTTATCTATGTATCATCGATGAATGTGCATCCACCTACATCATGTCTAAAGAAGTATGGCAAAAAATTGGCTCCCCTGAGCTAGTACCCTCTACCATCACCCTTCGAGCTTATGATGGTCGACCAACATCTTCCACAGGGCTTTGTCAAAATGTCCCCATAGAACTTGGGGGAAAAATCATCCTCATTAACATTGAAGTTATCGATGCCCAGCTTGATTACAATATCATGTTCGGACGCAACTACATGTATGCTATGAAGGCGGTCGCCTCTTCTGTGTTTCATACGATGATGTTACCCCATAATGGGAATATCGTCACCATCGAACAACTTACACATTACGAGCCCAACCATTCTGCCAACATCAATAACATCCTCCCCCTTGTTCATGTTAGCCCGGATGATTTTCCAGTTGCCAACAATGGCCCTAGATTATTCCAAGACCCACCTATGTTGGACACTTGTCAGAGAACACCACCATTCCTAAACCCATCATTTTCAGCGCAAGTGTGTGTAGTTTCCTCTAAAGGAACTGACATGGAGGATACCCTTCCTCCTAGGACGACTTCTATCATATCTAATGTCCCTAGTCGCAGAGCTTTTCCCTCATGATCCTCCTGCGATATCATCAACCCCACCAGTTCATGAGTTCACCTCTCCCCAGGGCCATATCCCAGTTTGGGAGACAGTTCCCCAAGCCATTACTCAAACCCCCTTCTTTTACTCTCCACCAGGAATACAAGCTTTCCAAGTAGCCACAATTCTTACTCTCCCTAATATGGTGTTGGCAATTCCAGTTTGGTATTTACATCCACTAGAGATGGTTCCTCAACCATCCCTCCCCCCCCAAAAAGAAGGAATCCCCATGATGATTCCCATACTTACTCCCACCATAGCCTCTACACCCCCTCTCTCTAACCTCCCTGCCACAGTTGGGGGCAGGAGAAAGAAGAAGGAGCCCACAACTCCACTCCCCCCAGGCATACAACCTCCTTGCGCACTATGTGAGAAATATGGACACCCAACCCACAAATGCCCATCTCTACCTGATTTATAGAACCTAATTGCCCTCAATCCAACGCCATCACCGCTCACCACTATAACAAGTACTACCGCTACCACCCCTAACTCAAGTAGCAAAGGGCTGCGAACCAAATTCGTTTGTGCCATATGTTTAGATTATGGCCATTATACACACCTTTGCCCATATATCCCATACATCCACCACAAATTAGCCGCGACACGCCACACATATATCCCTGAGTTTCCTCTGACACTACATACCAATGCTTCTGTGAATGTGATTCATTATACTTCTTCATCTATCCTTGAGCAAAGGGGAAGTACATGTCCTCCCCCCAAATTACCGCCCGATCGTCCATAGTATCAGTAACACTGGGATGGCATTACGGACACACCATCCATATCTAAGACCTTTTACTTCTTTCATTTTTTGATAAACGAGCCCATAAGCTCTATCTTCCGAACCACCTTCAGCCTCCTATACAAAAATTTCCATCAGATGATCATTTGCCCATTTTCCTGATGGAGCATCTACCCATGACACACTCAGGTATGCATGTGCATATTCAAAATTATCAAATAAATGCTCATATGTTCGATTCTCTTCAGATATTGTTCATGTCGGGTATTTGGTTTTCATGTGTGTAGGTACTTGGTCATCATACATCAACACAACCCCTTCAGGTGTATACTCAGTACTAGCATGTAGTCATTCCCTCTGAATCTCACTTACATTTCCAGTCACACCCTCTGACATTTTCCTCTAGGATCCCCATTTCTGACTCTGTAGTACCAACACCTCCATTTGCATCTTCGGTACTGTCACCCAGTAGCACTCTTACCCACATGAGTTGTCCCATTCATAGCACCCTTTATCACTTTTGACACTCATGTTGTTTTTTGAAAAACCCTTTAGGGATGGGAGTCTCGATAGTCTTACATCATGTCGCGAATCAGCCACATACTCCTTCTCCTCATTTTTTCTATCTTTCCCAATGGACTCCCAGATTATCTCTTCACGGTTCTATTTTTTGGCCTCCGTAGTATCATGAACTCTCTGTTTCATCAACAATCTATTTGCCCATCTACAAATTTCCCTTCATTTCACCTACCTCATACAGAAACCCAACCATGGGGCCCCCACCCTCCATCAGTTCTCCGAGCAAATTATGCCCTACCCGGGCCAACCATATCACATTGGGGCACCCGTTTCTGTATTTGTACACTTATCCCAAATTATTCTTTATTTATTGTACAAATGCCTTTGTTCCCAGTAGTTACATTACCTTTTTGTCGTCACCTTTGGCGACCTTCTTCCCTTTTTTGGCCAACGTAACCCATGTCACCCTTGGTTGGGGCACCACTTATCATCTACGCTTTCCGGCATCATCCATATCTTCAGAGTACCCCACAGTCCACTTACCTCTGCCCTCTAAATTTGTTCACCTTGTCCCGCCTCTGGCACAACTTATCCCCGGTCTTGTCGTCCCCCAGACACTCGACCTCATTGACATGGTTGCGACCACCTTTTATCTCACACATACTCCAACCAAGGGAAGTCTTGAATCTTCCCACATCTTGACTTAATCCATGTACCTCCTCCACTTCCTCACCTCACCTAGTAGATTTCATGAAGCCATTTTCTTCTATGAGTTGCGTCCCCCTTTTTTGTCAACATCAACATAGTTTCTAGAAGGGCGACAATATCTTGATTCTCATTATCCACTCAATGAGAGATCTCAGACGACACAGGGTGAAACACCATTGCTCCTTGTTGTCGTTGAACCCCATAACATTTGACGCCAACACTTTCTCATGTTACAGTGGGTCTTAAATTGTGACTATTGCAATTAGTTCTTTTATTTTCCGAAGACCTATGAACTTGGCAGGGCTATCAATGCCCACATAATCGCTGCTACTTATTACCACGATCACTACCTACTATTCGGAACATGTTCATTTTCCGAATTGTCTTCTGCCTTTATCACGACTGCCCTTGAGGGCACTGCTGTTGTCTACACTAACACTTTCATCATATTTTTCAGAGTTACATGACATAAGCATGGGGCATGCCTACCTCGTTTGTACACAGTTTTCTATTTTACACACCTCATGGAAGGTCGGGTCCTACCATTTCCTTTTTCCCTCCAATGAATCACTCTGGACGATCCCCCTATTTCTCTCTCTTACAACAACATTCTTAGTAGAAGAAACATTGATGGATTTCAGTTATACGTATGCTCCTAACCTCATCCATCAGGGGGTATCTGTTATCACTGAAATTTCATCCGCACATGGTTGCAAGAACTCAGCATTGTCAAATAGTGATGAAGTCATCCATGGACTTGAATTAATACAAAAACATTCATAAAATGGTCAAAATCTATACAAAGTAGTGAAAAATTGAAGAGCATTATGCAGACATTGGGCGCACACGTGCATGTGCGGAACAGGAACGCAGAAATCGCGCATAGGTGCATGATGCACGACTGTTAGCGCAAAAAGCTGCGCACCTGCTAAATGGTGCATTTATGAGAGTGGTTGGCCTTCCACCCACTTATGGTTCAGCTCCCAAGCCAATTTGACCCTCAAATATGGACTGGATCTGACTGGTGGGCTGGTCAAAGACCTAAGAATGCCCTAATTGGCCTCTTTTCACACTACAAAGTAGTTAAACAATAACCCAAATGAATGCTATAAAAAGCCATGCATGCACCTCATTTTCTCAAGGAATTCAAGGTAATGTTATGCTGCCTCTATTGTCTTGAGGACTCCATCCTTGACAAGAGCATATTGGCACCATTACATTGGAAAATCCACCTCACCCATTGAGTGGATTTGTAAAGAGTTCTTTCATCATCATTTTCCATTTTTCTTTGTTGTAAGAAGAGCTAGCTAGTGGGGGTCCAAGAGCCCTCCCTTGGAGGAAGAAGGGACTCATAATCCCCTTTCTTCTTGCTGCTTTGGTTTCACTAATAGATCAGCCTCAAACATTGGTGACATGGGTCTTATGGTTATTTTTGTTTCTATGTCCCTATGCTCATGAATTTAGTTTTTATTGCACTCTTAGTTTAATTCTTAATTGTAGTTTTTATTTTCTTTCCCTAACTCTTTTCCTTGCAGCTGTCATGCTTAGCAGACCCAACTGAGCTTGCAAGCACCTCTATTTTGCTCGCCAAGGTGACGAAAGAGGTGCAACACCTTCTATTTATGGACTCAACTGAGGTTTCAACTACCAGTACTTGTTCATTAATTGGATCCTCCTCGATATCGGAGCTCAGCTGGACAATTAGCGGGCGACTAGATGCCACTCAGGGATTTGGTGCTGAATAAGAAGGTGGATTTGGGCTGCAAAAGTCATTCTTTGTTTATTTGATGAATTCTCCTTGGGATCGAGATGCATCTTGACTACTAGGGGGTGACCACGTGATGCTATTGGATATGGTGCCGTAAGAGCATGTGATTTTGAGGCCGTCAAAAGAAGTTTTGACCCACACCATTTTTGGGCCCAAAATGCACCATCTTCTACCATGTAACCTTCCCACAATACTGTGGTTTGAATTTCTTCCCGACCTTTGGATTTAACACCCGTTCATCTTGTGGCACCGAAATGATTGGTGGTCATTGTTCCGATCATGATCTACAATCTAGGCATGCCGACTATTTTAGTGCCCCCGCCAAAGATTATCCGCCTACCAACTGTGTCTAGAGATGGTACAAAATTGAAATACACAGCGGCTTTTTGCTGCTGCAAACTACACTTGCCTGCTTCCCTATGCTTATGGCTATCAACTGTGAGCCTGGACAACTTTATGTGATAACAGAAGGTTTTGGCATGCGTTCACTTTGTAAGATGTATGAAGAAATTATCACCCATCTATTAGTGAATTGCACCTATGTTAGAGAAGGTCCAAGGGAGAGAAGGCCCTATTAATTTTTTATGAGAATCCAACTTATCCAAATAGTAGGAAAATATAAATAAATTAAACAGAAGGGGCAAAGCCCTGCTAGGAAAACTATGTTTGTTATTAAGAGCCACAAAAAAAGGGCTAGTATTTCCAAACTCCATAAATTGCAAGGAACATTCCACAAGTTCATAATATTCAAAGTAAATAAAGGGAAAGGATGCCAAAATGGGGAGCCATTGAAAAAAACTAGGAAAACAACAAGACAAAGGATCCTACAACATTGACATAAAATATTATGGGTGGAAGAAGAGGATCATGAAGAATTAAGGGTTGTTGGGTTCTAGAAGTACATGGAAGAAGAGATGAATAGTCACATATGGATTAGAGATGAGGCCATAAGAAAGAAGGAACTCATCAATAGTCGCATAACTTTGACATCATACATCGAGCTAATGCCCATTTTAGAGAAGACATTCAGAGGGAACATTGCCCATTTTAAAGATACAATCGAAATTTTAAGGGAAGGTGCAATCCAATCCTGATAAGATAGATGGGGTGGGATTCCTCTTGATATTTAAAGTATAAATCCTCACTTTCCTCATAATTTATAGGTTGTGTTATCACACTAAGTTGCCTTGGGTCTTTTAGCCCTTAGTTTTTAGTTTTTAAGCCTTTAGACTTCAAATTTTCTTTATTTTCTTAGTGTGATTTACTTGGGTTAGCTTGAAAAAATAAAGGCTTGAGTGTTAGCTCACTGTTTTTGGCCCTCACATAGATTTTTAGCCTAGGTTCATTTTTTAGCTTCTGGTTTTGACTCACCTCATGACTTAACACCAAGCCTAACCCATCCCATGACCTACATGACTTGACATGTCACTATTTTCATTCATACCTTTATATCCTTTCCATGTTGTCCCTATGTCTGATTAAAGGTGGTCAAATCATCCTTTTGAAAAAGAGCGCTGCCAACTCATAGGAGTTTCCGTAGCATACTCATCCTTTATTCCTTGCCATGATTCATCATCATTTCACTGATGTCATTTTCTACCTTTTTCTTCAACACCATGGTTTGTTAAAATATGTATTCAAAGATTTGGTTTTAATGAGTTTTCTAACAGTTTAAAAGATTTAAATGTTCTCAAACTTGGCATTGCTGAAACTACTAGTTCAGACTAGTTGCAGAAATTGCTACGGGATTATCTGATGAGGTGGATTTGGAAGCTGAGGTGGTCGTCGTGGTAATCTCCTAACCAGTTGTAGAACCTCAAATTGTCATTACTCCTCTAGGTATTCTGTGAGCTCCCTCCATTGCATAGAGAATTCTTGTGATAGATTTTGTCTGAGTTTTGGTAGCCACCGTTTCTGTAAATCACACCCTCCTTCATCCCTCTCCATCCATATTTTCCCTCTCACAGACTTGCATCCATTGTCACCTAGTTTTTAGTTATCAAGACACCAATTCATCTTTCTCCTGAGTGTTGAGTGCCCATGCAAACACTTATTCCTTGTGTGTGCACTATGCTACCAAAGAACGTTGCTGAAACCTTGTTATATTTCCCCTATTTTTTCTACTATTTGGACTGGAGTGTTATTTTCCAGATATTCAAAGTCCATTGTAGCATATTTCCTTTCACTATATTATCATTCTTCAGTTTGAGATCTAAATACAATAAGGGGAGGGGAAATTACATTTATTTCCTTTCAAAATCCATCAAAGTAGTGTTTTGTCAAAACAAGGTGAGTTAGAGGAGAATTTTCAGAAAGAGAAGCCATTATTCACTATCATTCTCCCATTGAAGTATGCCTCCATTTTCTCCCAAGAAATTCACTTCACCATAGCCTTTGATCCCTTGTCTTGACTCATGGAGACACCTCATAAGAAGAACTATCACAAGGGAGGAACTATAGTCAGAAATGAACCCTCATGCATGCACCTATTTGATGTTGATCCAATGGTTAGGGACATTTTTCAAAGGGTGGGTTGCCTCTCTTTTTTCCAAAACATGCAGAGGGGACATCTTGAAGTCGCAAGGCAATTTTCCTTACATTTTGATGGCCTTAAGACTAAGTTAGGAGATTTGTATTTTGAGGTGTCTGAAACCTCTATTGTAGCAACCACATGGATTCCTAACACTAGGGAGAGATGGTTTAAATCCATGAATTTGAATGCTGCCTTCTCTAAGGACTTCCTCAAACCAGATTATCAAATTGACAACTTGTCCAAGGGAGTGTCTAGAAGTCATCTAGTTGAATATTTTGACAAGATGTTGAAGATCATCCAGAGATACTTTACATGTGAGGAAGGTTTAATATGTTATACCAGTACCATATAAGGCTTCTTCTTCATTTTACTAGTAAATATGAAATGAATATCCCTTTCTACTTGTTGAGGAGCATGGGGAAAATGTTTGATAGAGTCCAAGCCAAATCCAAGGCTGTGGACACTAATGTCTTTCACTCTGGATTTATCAGAATGTTGGTTTTGGAAGAATTGAAGAAGAGGAACATCCCTTGGGAACAATTCAGTGTTTCTTCTCACATGAATTTGGACATAGCTTCAACTCCTCAGTCAAATATGCAAAGTCATTTGCCATCTACTAGTGATGCTCCAGAAGGAACAAGCAAGAAAATAAAGAGTAAATCCATTGCTCAAGACAAAGAGGTTATTAAGGAAGTTGAAGAAATAGAGAGGGAGGATTATCATTCTCCATAAAGATAATTTTCACCTCCTCCTGCACCAGAATTGGAAGAGGTCCCTTCATCCACTAAAGACACAACCAGGAAAGGAAGAAAATTACATTTCTCTTCACCTTCTCCAACAACTAGCACTAAATTTAGGAAGCCCTTTACTATATCATCAACTCTCAGGGAGGTTGTTGAAGCAAAAGTCCTACCCAAGGTTTCATTTCTAAAGAAAAAGAAAGATAAGGGAAAAGGAATTGTGAATCCTATTGAGGTGATAGATAGAGCCCTTGTGCAACAAAAATATGAAGGTGAAGACATGAAGAAGCATGTTGAGGTGATTAACATCAACACTCCACCTAGCAATCACACCTTAAAAATATTGATTAGACAACTCAGGGAGGCTAGGAAGGAGGTTGCTTGCTTGAAAGAAGAAGGTTTATCTAAAATAATTAAGATGAAGGAGATTATGGATATGTACAACAACACCCTTGATTCAAAAATATTTGAAGCAAGAAGAGCCTTGCCTCTCCATAAGCAACTTAAGAACCTCTTGTTAGCGTTAGAAGTCACTCTTGGATTGTGATAGGAGCAGAGCCCAATGCCCATCAGTTTATGCGACGAATAAAATTAATGGGTGATCAAATGGGTAGAGACCCAGGAAGGTATCATTCTAACTCAGGGAACAGGCCTGGTATGTAAAGAACAAAGAGGTCTTGATATAACTTCTGTCAGTGAGTTGATTGTAAAATGAGTATGTGGAAGACTTGGTGAGATGACTGAGCAAGACTACTTCAGGCATCAGGCCTTTCAAAAAGATTGAGGAAGAAAAGCTCAGAATGCAAGATCCTCTTGGTTCTGGGCTTTGGGGAACTGAAGGGTGACTTGATTGGATCCTCCAATTCCAAATCATTCAGTGTTGAGAAAATACAAGAACTGAAAAGAGACAATGTGACTATTACAATGATCCAACCTACATCATCCTATAACAACAGTACTCGACTGGATCCTCCAATTCTGAGCTGTTCTAACACAATGTAAACAAAGAGATGGAAAGAAGCTGACATTCATAAGGCAAGAAGTCTCAAGTGCCAATACATAACCAGAGCAACTAGTGCTTTGTTAAAACTTTACAATCGAGAGCCCAGCTCAACCATTGATCATTTACAAAATGGAGAAAACGCCTACATATACTAAAAAAACAACAACAATAGAGAAAACAAGACACTTCATTAAAAGAATTGCATCTGCATGTCTTCTGGTAGTTTGTGCATGCAGACTCTAGACAATTGTGCACTTATGACGGACGTAATCAGACTCCTGACTGTCCTGTAGATGAATCAACATGCTTTTAAACCTTTTCTAGACTTTCCATTTATGACAGAGACGATGTTTAACCACCTCCAACAACTTCAATAACTGCTTACTTGGGATCAGGAACAACCTGGGTCAACTTTGCCCTCTGGGATGTGGAAGTCTTCTCATGACGCCACCTGGATCAAATGAATAGTCTAATGGATAGGTCATGGAGGATCTGGCATGCTTGACATGGAATGGGGAAGGGAGTGATCATGGTAACAACAAGGGTGAGGCACATGGCAAGAAGAAAGGGAGAAGGTGACAGAATACGATGGTAATGGGGGACACATTATTTATGGGAGACTAATGTGGAAGGGGATGGTACAGATGTTGGAGGATGAGGAGGGGCCAAAGGGAATGGGCCTCGTCATACGATCAAGTGGAGAACACATGGTAGGGGAGGAAGCGGTAGAGGAGGCGACATGACAGGAAGGGGGCCCCACATCAATACCACGCCATTTCGGAGCCCCCCCCTTTATTAAAGGCAAAATGGCAGAGGGGGTCCGGAATTTCTTGAGTGTCGTTGATCTAGGTGCCTTGATCTCGACCATTTGAGAGATGAATGCCCAATTCTGGACCCCCCCCATTAAAGGCAGAATGGCAAGGGGGCTCTAGAATGAAACCTTAGACATAGATCTAGGTGGGTAGATCTCGGTCGTCCAAAACTGCCTGCTCATTAAAAAGACGTGCTCACCCTCTAAACTTTGGAAAAATGGGTTTTCTGGATTTCTTTATTTGCCCAAGGGGATGCTTCTTTCAGGAGAGCACCCCTTACATGATTATGTGCTAACATTAGGCTCCATGGGGGATGAGATGCCCCCTGCAGGATGCTGAGAACTGTTTTTCATCTTCAATGCCTTGTTTTTGGGCTATGGAGTCACTATTTAAAACCTTAAATAAAAACAATATATACAACCGCAGATGAGCCATGTGCAGCTAAAAAAAAACATATTTTTAGAAAATGCCCATTCACAGGGCCATTGAAAACTTCTCGATCCTTCAAATCTCGCAACCTGTAGGTATTATTTGAAAATACTTAAGAGATTTTGAAGGGCCCGACCCATAGGGCTACAAATTTGTCATGTTTTCCTTTGTCTTGTTTAGGAGCATCCCATTTCAGCACCAAGTCTCCTATCTGAAATTATTCCTTCTTGGCCTTTTTGTCAAAAGCTTGCTTGATCTTTTGCTGATGGTCCTGAATTTTTCTCATTACCTACTCTCTGGCCTACTAGACCTCTACCAATTGATGAATTTTTCTGATCATATGATCAGGCTCTTCTTGATAATCCTGGAAGAACTTTGCTATAGGAATGGCTAGCTGAGAAGGGAAAACAACTTCTGCTCCATAAACCTATTGGAAAGGGAAGATACCTATAGATCTCTTTGTGGTCACTCGATCGGCCCATAGAGAGAATTTCAACTTTGAATCCCAGGCCTTTTTGTTGTCCTCCAATAGTCTTTTGATGATCCTTGTTAGGATTTTGTTGGAGGACTCTGCTAAACCATTGCCCTGGGCATAGTATGGGGTGGAGTGAATCACTTTGATTTTGAATTTCTCACAGAACTTGGCTAACGACTCAACCTTGAAAGAGGTTGCATTATCAGTCACAATCTTGTTTGGGTAGCCAAATCTTGTGATGAGGTCTTCCAGGAATCCAATGATCACCTTGTGGGAAACACTCCTAGTGGGAATAACTTCTATCCACTTAGTAAAAAAATTCATGGTAGTTAGGATCCATCTGTGCTGCCCACTGGAAGCAGGGTGGATTTCTCCAATAAAATCTAGGCCCCATTGTTGGAAGGGCCCTAAAACAACTACAGGCTTTAAAGGAAGAGATTTAAGTTGTTGCTTTCCTAAAAATATTTTGCATTTGATGCAGGCTCTAACCTCTCTCCATACGTCAGTGAATAGGGTGGGCCAGTAGTACCCATCCCTGAGGATTTTGTAGGCCATGGTCTTCCAGAAATGATGCCCTCCACATAGGCTACTGTGGAATTCAACAATGATCCTGCCAGCCCCTTGTGGATTCATACATTTCAAAAGCACCCCAAGGGGGTCTTTCCAATATAAAACTTGATCGATAAGATAATATCTGACTGCTTTGAGCTTCAGAGCTCTTGCCTTGTTTCCTTGCAGGCCATCTAGAGGCTGCAACTCTTGTAGAAAATATATGACATCCTTATACCAAGGACATCAAGCCAATGGGGGTTCTACTTGAGGGTCTACATCAGACAGTTGACCCTGCTCATTTTTTGAGAATTCATTGATAAAAATTACCCCCAAAGCTTTGTAATTTGCTTCAGTCAACAACTTGGCTAAACCTTGACCTTTGATTAATTTGGTAGGCCTTACTCTTCCTCCCATCTATATCAGGCTGAATAAGAATGTCCTTAACAGTGACAGAGGGGACATAGGCAATGATCCTCGACTGCAGGACATAGGTTCTAAAGGATTTGAGAGCCTTTACAATGGCATAGGCCTACTTCTCCATAATTTTATACCTGACCTCGACATCCCTTAGAGATTTGCTAAAATATGCAATAGGATGTTCTTTCTCGGCCTCATTCGTCTGTAATAAAACAACAGCCACCGTGTCAGATGAGGCAAAGGAAAAAATAAGGAAATCCTTTGAGTAATTGGGACTGATAAGCACATGAGCTTCTATCAAGGCCTTATTTATCTACTCATAGGAATTTCGATCTTCAACAGTCCACCTCACTTCATTTTCCTTTTTCAACATGGTTGTTATAAGATTTACCACCTCAACAAAGTTAGAAATGAACCTCCTTAGAAAATTAATCTTACCAAGGAAAGACTGGACTTCTTTCTTGGATCTTGGGATTTCCAAGGCTTGGATTGCTTCAACTCTACTAGGATCAATTTTGACTCCTTCTGCTGATACTATATGGCCTAATAACTTTCCCTCCTTCATAGTGAATAGAGATTTTTTGGGATTCAATGAAAGGCCAAAACTTCTGCATTTCAGAAAAACTTTCCTGAGATGACCACAATGTTCTTTATCAAATTTGGAAAAGAATGTTATGTCATCCAGATAGATGACCACAAACCTATCCTTTTCCCCAATGAAAGCTATGTCCATGGCACGTTGAAACGTTGCCCCTGCATTCATCAACCCAAAAGGCATTTTAGCATACATGAATGTGCCCCATGGAGTGGTAAATGTCGTTTTTTCCCTGTCCTTAGGCAGGATAGAGATTTGATTGTAGCCCAAGAAGCCATCAATAATGGAAATCCTGGATGCTCCTGTTACCGTCTGCAATATATGTTCCATCTTTGGTAAGGGGCAATTGTCCTTCCGTGAGCTCCTGTTCAGGTTTCTAAAATCCACTCAGAGTCTAATTTATCCATATTTCTTCCTTACAGGGACCAAGTTGGCCACCCACTCTGCATATCTCAATGGCGGGATGATCTAGGCATGTAGCAACTTCTTCACTTCTCTCTCCATGATAGGCAACAACATCTCACTTCTTCACTTTTCTCTCCATGATCTGTCTTAGCTTTTGCCTAAATGGTTTTTCCTCCTTTTTCAACAAGATTTTATGATCAATGATATAAATGTCATAAGTTTTGAGATCTTCATAGGTCTAGGCAAAAACATCAGCAAAATCCCTCAATAGTTCAATGTATTCAGCCCTCTGCTCCCTTGTCAGATTTCCTTACAATCTGACAAACTTGGGTTCATTCTCGGTGCCAATGTTGCACGGAGTAGTATCAGCCTAACCCTTTAAGATTTTCCCTTTCAATACCACATCATTCCTATCAAAAAGTATTTCCAAAGGAACCAATCCCCTTGGAATATGATTTTTGGGCAGTTGCACAATGTCACACTCTACAATCTTACTCAGAAAATTACCACCATCAAGATTTCCTTCAGAAACAGAGTCTTGGTCAATATGCATTTCTAAAAAAATTTCAACAGTCTCTAAGAATATTTTGATCTCAATATCATCCTCGAACACCTTCCAATGTTTGACATTGTCAGGTATGGAGGGCCTATATTTTACTTCTACATCATATTTGAATTTGGGTGGCAAGGGAGATTTGAAATTGCTTGCTGATGTAGCCAAGGAATCTACTACTGTGTTCTTCTCTCTTGGAACGAAAGAAATATTAAATGCTGAGAAGAAATTGTCGATTAGGTCCCATACCTCATTTCTGTAACTCCTGAGTCGAGGATGCTTGGCCTGATAAGCATTTCTGATCTATTGGACTACCAATTCTGCATCTTTGAACACTGCTACCTCCTGAATTCCCATTCACTTTGCAGCTCTTAATCCTAGAACAAGAGCTTCATATTCTGCCACATTGTTGGTTGTTTCAAATTCTAGCTTGTATGACAGAGATATGGTTTCTTGAGCAGGTGACACGAAAAATACTCTGGCACCAGCGCCTTCCCTGGAAGAGGCTCCATCAAAAAACATTTTCTAGACGGAGGTGATGGGGGAATAAAATTCATGAGAAGTGGTGGGCTGCTTTTTGAGTTTTAGAAGAGGCTCGGGAGCACTAGTGAACTGCAGTAGACTGGAACCTAAATTAGTATCAAGGGAAAAGATAGGATGGTTGGTAGGGTTGTCTTCATCACTGATTATATAGGCCAGATGGGCTTCTCTGTATAGTCTCCTATGTTCTCCTCCGAACACAGGAATAGTAGCATAGGTCAGATCCATCTGCAGAGTTCCCCCCAATATTTTTATCCAAGATCTTGATAATAACATATCAAACTTGGGGGGGACATCAACCACTACAATGTCCATAACCACACTTTTCATGGGCAATTGAAACAAGGTCACGACTAGGTCCTTGATGACTCCTAGGCATTGAACTTTCCTGGAGTCAAAGGAATAGAGGTCATGATAGGCTCTAGTGACTTCTAGTCCTAACTCTTCCATGACATTTTTGGGCATGAGGTTGTGGGAAGCCCATGAATCCATCAAACAATTGTGCAGTACCTTGTCATGTAGGTTCAAGGATGTGTAGAAGGGAGGGGATGAATCATTCCCGTCTTCTACCATAGGACCTAGAATGACTGCAGGATTTTCATATTGCAAGTTGATGGAGTCTGTGGGAAGGCATGAGGCTTCAGACTGTAAAATCCCGAAGACGAATTTTTTGAACGCTTCATGTTTGATCAGTTCAGAGAGGGGCACAGGGATTCTAATTTTTTGAATTTCATGCTCAAAGTTAAATGAAGATGTAAGCTTTGGGATTTCTCTATCTTTAGGAGCATGACTCTGGACTATTAGAGAGAGGGGTTGGGCCTTCTTACCTTCGTTGTTG
This sequence comes from Picea glauca, assembly GCA_000966675.3. NCBI lineage: Eukaryota > Viridiplantae > Streptophyta > Pinopsida > Pinales > Pinaceae > Picea > Picea glauca. The sequence continues at coordinate 867,319 of JZKD02S1678633.1, read as the reverse complement.
TCTACTAGTTCATTAGCCAGTTTCTCTGCTCTAGTGAACTGCACAGGAACATCAGGTACTCCTAGCTTTTCCTTGGATCTTAGGTTATACCTGCTTTGGCTGTTGCTAGCCTTGTCTCCCTTGCTAAGTTCATTTAGCTGACTGTCCATGAGAGATTCCTCGTATGCTGATTGAGTGAGATGAGGAAAAGGGGAATTTCTTCGAAGTAGTGAATTTCAGGATCAATCATGTTTGTTTCCCCTTCTTCTTCATCAGCTACAAAATTATTTTGAAGAGGGGCCTGAATTTTCTGGTCTTCTCTATCTCTTCCTCTCTGGTCTCTTTGCATAGTCATGGGAGAAATATTGTTTGGTCTCCAAAAGTTTCCTTTGTTTTCGTCATTTTGAGGATTTCTGTATGCCTGCTTCCCCTCCACCTTCATTTTCTCCATCTCTACAGACAGAGAATTCACTATCTTGGTCAATTCATCCACTTGAGGGTGAGGCACAGAGGTGCCAGAAGTCGAGGCTTCAGATCTTCCCTTTCTCCTGTTTGCATCAGTCTTATTCCTCAATCTGTCAACTACCAATACATTAGATTCTACCTCTATGGCCGCATATTGCATTTGAGCTAGGGAGGTAGCTCTTCTTTCTCTCAATAGAAGACAAAAGTCAGGGTCGAATGCACTAGCATAGGAAATTTTGGCAAAGGCTTCTGTGGGCTTTATCTTAGCAGGGATCTTATTATACATTTTATTGAATCTTTTGGAGAAGTCTGAGACATACTCTCCTTCCATTTTCTTCAAAGACCCGAATTTTGTCATGCAGTACATGAAATATTTTTTATTTCCCCACTGCCTCAGGAAAGCACTGTCTAGAGATTCAATCCCAGCAATAGATCCAGGGACCAATCTCCTAAACCACTTCCTCACTTCACCGTCCAGGATCTGGAAAAAGACCCTCATCCAGACATCTTCATTTTCAATGTTCAGGTTGTCTGCATAGCTATAGAAAGCAGCTAGGTGTTCCTCTACAGTTATGTTCTCTTCCCCAGTGAACTTGGGCATATATTTAAGGTAATCTCCAGCAGGGAGAGGATTCATAGGTTGAGGTAGGATTAAGGGAGCATATCTTGTGGCTAATATGGTGTCCATCCTATTTAGAGGGGGATTAGCACCAGCCATAGGAACAACAGGTGTGGGGGAACCAGGAGGGGATGAGGTTTGAAGCAGAAGGACAGGAGCTGAGCCTACAGAATGGGAGGGGAACTGCAACAACTCTGGAGAACAGGCTTGCAGGCTCAAAGACACAAAAATTTCTCTTCCTTCAACAACAGTAATAACAGGAGGAGGGGTAGTAAAACCCAGGCAAGGAGAATATTTAGAGGTGTTGGGTCTGAACCAGGGTACCACCTCAGGGGAAAGGGGAGTGACAAGATTTTCTCCTACTAATTAGAGACCAGGAGGAGAAAATCCAGCAAGAACACTCTCGAAATTTAGACTACGAGAAACTCCGACTGGAGGTAATAAAACATGACAAAATGAAGGGGTTGGAGTTTCTACAAAATCTTGAAAATCACCAGGAATACCTGTTTTAGCAGTAGAAGTACCGCCTTCAGAGGACTTTCCCTTTCTGATAATCTTCTCTGGGTCAGCTTCAGGTGATACTAATTGTAGCTGAGGAGTAGACCTTGTGTGTCTGCCTCTAGAAGCCATGGCTGAAAAAATGGAGTCTCTTATGGGTTGGAACTAGTGGGGTCACCCAGCGGAGTCGCGTCAGTGGAGTCACCAGGTGCACCGCAACAATATTGATAGTTCTGATATTTGACGCACCTTCAGAATCAGTTAATCGTTGTCATTTAATCCCGGGTAAAATATTCAACTTCGTTCCCCGACAATGGTGCAAGAAATGTTAGTGTTAGAAGTCACTCCTAGATTGCAACAGGAGCAAATCCCAACGCCCATTAGTTTATGTCACGAATAAAATTAATGGGTGATCAAATTGGTAGAGACCCAGGAAGGTATCATTCTAACTCAAGGACCAGGCCTGGTATGTAAAGAACAAATAGGTCTTGATATAACTTCTGTCAGTGATTTGATTGTAAAATGAGCAGGTGGAAGACTTGGTGAGATGAGTGAGCAAGACTGCTTCGGGCATCAGGCCTTTCAAAAAATTGAGGAAGAAAATATCAGAATCCAAGATCCTCTTGGTTCTAAGATTCGAGCAACTTAAGGATGACTTGAATGGATCCTCCGATTTCAAATCATTCAGCATTGATAAAATACAAGAACAGATTAGAGACAATGCAACTATTACAGTGATCCAACCTACATCATCCTATAACAACGCAACTCGACTATATCCTCCAATTCCGAGCTGTTCTAACACAGTGTAAACAAAGAGATGGAAAGAAGATGACATTCATAAGGCAAGAAGTCTCAAGTGCCAATACATAACCAGAGAAACTAGTGCTTCGTTAAAAATTTAAAATAGGGAGCCCAGCTCAACCACTGATCATTTACAAAATGGAGAAAATGCCTACATATACTCAAAACAAAACAACAACAATGAAAACAAGACACCGCATTAAAATAATTGTGTTTGCATGTCTTCTGGCAGTCTGTGCATGCAGACTCTAGACAATCATTCACTTATGATGGACGCAATCATACTCCTGACTGTCCTACAGATGAATCGACATGCTTTTAATCCTTTATTGAACTTTCCATTTATGGTGGAGACAATGTTTAACCACCTCCAACAACTTCAATAACTGCTTTCTTGGGATCAGGAACAATCTGGGTCAACTTTTCCCTCTGGGACATGGAAGTCTTCTCATGATGCCACCTGGATCAGATGAATGGTCTAATGGATAGGTCGTGGAGGATCTGGCGTGCTTGACATGGAACGAGGAAGGGAGTGATCATGGAAACAACAAGGGTGAGGCACATGGCAGGAAGAAAGGGAGAAGATGACGAGATATGATGGTAATGGGGACACATTATTTATGGGAGACTAACATGGAAGGGGACGGGATAGATGTGAGAGGACAAGGAGGGGCCAAAGGGAATGGGCCCCGTCACGCGGTCAAGTGGAGAACACATGGCAGAGGAGGAAGTAGTAGAGAAGGAGACATGACAGGAAGGGGGCCCCACGTCAATACCACACCATTCAAGACCCCCCCCCCCTTTATTAAAGGTAGAATGGAAGAGGGGGTCTGGAATCACTTGAGTGCCATTGATCTGGGCTCCTCGATCTCGACCATTTGAGAGATGCACGCCCAATTCTGGACCCCCCTGTTAAAGGAAGAATGGCGAGGGGGCTCCAGAATGAAACCTCAGCCAAAGATCTAGGCAGGCAGATCTCGGTCATCTGAAACTGCCTACTCATTAAAAAGACGTGCCCACCCTATAAACTTTGGAAAAATGGGTTTTCCATATTTCTTTCTTTTCCCAAGGGGATGATTCTTTCAGGAGAGCACCCCTTACATGATTATGTTCTAACACCTCTATAGGAAAAAGAAAGGCTTTTAGTCTCATAATAGAAAACTCAAGGTGTAACTGCAACACTTCAACGATGAAGTGGCCCAGAGGAATTTGAATGTGTTGGTTGAATTTTCCATTGAAAGAGAGGAACCAATAGTAAAGAAAAGCACACATACAATCAAGAAGCCTGTCAGTACAAAATAAAAACATACAACTGTGTTAGAAGGAATCCCTCCTTCCACAAGGAGGAGTGCTAGGTTGATGAAATGATTGGAGGGATATAAGCTCCATTTTTAGAATGGTCTCTTTTTGCAAGAGTAAGTGATCAAGGATGAATAATTTTTTCCACCTATACAGGCATATACAGGCTTCTAACCTATTAGCTCAAGGTTCTTGATTAGTCTCATCATATAGAAGATCCCAGCCATTATATAGTGCCATGGCGCTGCGAAATTATCTATATATCATGTCCTTCCATTCTTCTACCTAAAGTGCTATAAAATATCCTAGTCGAAGTACACAGGAGCGCTACCAAAACTCATAAGATGAACTTAATGGTGGCGCTACAAATTTCACAGGGATATATTACAATGGCGCTACCAAATTCGTTTTTATGATGGGCACTACCAATTATGCAGGACCAGTTCATTGATGGCGCTACCAATTCTACAGAGATATACAGGCTCAACACTACCAAATTTCACATAGAGATATACAGGCTCGGTGCTACCAATTCTGCAGGCCTATTTTGGATCTGCGCTATGAAATGTGTAGAGTATTTTGCAAGGGTGCTACAGAAACTCGCTACCGAACATTCTATTAAATGGCGCTACCATCTAGCACCTAGAATCAAGGAGTTCGAGTTTATCACTATTTTGGGTGGTTGATGATGTGGAGAAGAGATAATACTATATGTGGTAGCATGATGACAACATACAACCCCTACAGGACACTTGGCATGGAGAGAGATTCGCATCAAAGGAAGACAATGTCAGTTAATTTTTTTTGGATTGGTTGCCAACATGTTTCCTTTTTAATAGAAGTTTGTTAAATAGTTGTTAGTACGGGTGTTAGATTGAATAACTAATTTGGAGAATCCTATGGGAGGAAGGCCATCTCGCACCTCTAGTTGTTGCCTTACTTTTTTGTTATAAATAGATATTCCAAATGATTTAAAAGATTCAAATGGTTGAGCTGGGCTCCCTATTGTAATATTTTGATTAAGCAGACTAGTTCTCTATTTATGTACTAGACTTGAGAACTTTTTATTAATATAAGTCAGTTTATTGTATTCCATCTTATTCCCTCTTATACTGAATTTTTAATGATTGAATGATTCATATGATATTTTTATAGTTGTATTATGATGAATGTTTGATTATAGTACTGCTATGCTATTCTTCAGTGTTCTCTAAACTTTGAATTCAAGAAGATCTTGTGTTTGAGTTTTTCCTCCTTAGGTTGCTTGAAGACCTTATGTTAATAGAAGACCTCTACACTTCCCTCACCAAAGTATTCCTTCTATTCACTTTTACTCACATTCACTGACTCAATTTGATCAAGACCTCAATTGCTTGTGCATGCTAGCCCAGATTTCTGAGTTAAAACATTATTATCCTGAGTCTTGTCCATTTGACCTTTTAAAAACTCATTTACTTTTACACATAATCTTACGGGTATTGGGCTTATCTTCTCTACAATCTAAGGGTGATTCCTAGTGATAACATTCTTGGCGTCGTTTTCGGGGAAAGAATTGAATACATTTCCTTGGGATTGACCGACAAAGCTTACTGATTCTGAAGGTGCATTAGAATTCAGTACATTGAATATTGCATCTTGCACCTGGCGACTCCATTGTTTCAACTGTGGCTCCTATTATAATCCTATGTTTCATAGGATCACTTGGTTATTCTAATATCTTCTTCTAGTTTCATTGTATTGTAAATAATATTTTATGTTGCAAATGATTTACAAAAGAAAAGAAAAAATAAAAAGAAAAGAAAATAAAAGAAAAGAAAGAAAAATAATAAATAATAAAAATCAAAAGAGGGTATAAAAAGATAAAAAGAGAAAAAGATAAAACCCCATGGAATAAATTGGTTTGATTCATACTATCTAACCATGATCAAGCCCTTTAAATTTATGCAGATAGGATAGTGAATAAATTGGGATAAATAGTCTAATCTTAGCCTAATTAGATAGGTTAGTGAATGAGTTTGGCCAAACAGTCTAATCTTGGCCAAACATCTTAGGTTAGAGTAATTATTGACCCAATAGTTTAGTCTGGGTTAATGTTCTAGGTAACTAGATTAGGATATAGGTTAGCATGTCTTATTTCAATAAAATTGATGAAAGGTTGATTAAATTCCTTTGATTTGAGTTAAAACGATATGTTTTTTACCCCTTAGTGAAAAGATAAAGAAAAAGGAGCTTGCAAAAACCCATAAAATGTTTTTATACTAAGTGTTATCTCTCCAAGAAACTCTCCTAGGCTGTAAGTCGGAGATGCCTGGTAACTAACTCTTTTTGGAAATATTTTCTTAATATTTGATGTGGTTTTGTGGATCAAAATGAATATCCAAGGGCTGGACTGTGTTTTCAGGACTGTCTAGAAATACAAAATCTCACAAGGCTTTCTAGTCATGCAGTCAGACAAAGTTTGATTAAATGAGGGAAGAAATAAGCTATTACACCAGATTACACTTCATACCAACAAGTACAATGGGTTTAATAACCAAGGAAATAGATTATGATCATCAACTAAAACAATTAACCAGTGAGATGACCGTCACTGCAAAATTGAATGAGCATCAGCAAAGAACTTTCACTCATAAACTATAAGAAAATAGAAGAAGAGAATCTGACCACCCAACTGAAAGAAGCTTGAAAATATTCATATAATAAGAATAAGTCTGTGTGTTACAGAGGCAGCATCATATTATTCCAAGTCGAACCCTTGTTTGATATCAAAAACAGGCATTTATAGCCTTTACAACAGTTACACAGATCCTAAAAACATGGATCTGTTATTAAATAGAAACAGTTCTATTCTATCTAAACTACTTTGGAATTAAAGTCTTCAACAACTGAACTGAGTGGTCGATTTGTCTTCAGTCTTCAAAAATCGCCATTTGCTTCCTCCAAATTTCAGCATCTGCAATGTGGTGAAGTAACATGACACCTGTATATGACTATTTAATTTTCCAATATTCATGGCCGAGTTTTTAGGAAAGGGTTTTGAATGTGCAACCAAAATCCCTCAAATCCCTGAGGTTGAACTTCTTACATGCAATTTGATAGTTCATTGATATGCTGGCATATCTCCAAAACATGTTTGGGCTAAACTGTTTCATTTGAGGCCTCAAAACTTGCTTGACCAGCTTTCAACAGCGCAACCGTTTGATATTTTCATGGGTTAGCTGTTGAAAGCTGTCTCTTTCCACAGCTAACGGGTAATGAAATAGTCACCTGGCGCTGTTGAAAGTCTCGATAGGGCACAAAAAGAGCCTTCACCTTCAAAATTGATTTCAAACCAAAACTAGTGGGCATCTGACTTCTCACCTTGCATATTGACGGCCACCTGAGCAAGAACCTTCATGTCTGGGTGAGATCTTTGTTTCACTTTTTTCTTCAACTTTCGTTTCAACCCCCTGATCTGTTTTTCGAGGCGCTTGGTAAGACACCGTAGGCTGTTGCAGTTTTTAGTGAGTTTAGTCTTCCTCTTCTACTCTCTGACACTCTCCTTGGCCAATCGTTCAAACGCAACATTTGTCTTGGCAAAGTTATCTGATAACTTCTGGTACCTGTCTTTAATCACCCGCTCCAGAACTTCTTGCTGGGTAATTACTTCCTTCATATGTTTGATCCTTTGAGACTTATTTGACTTAGGTTTTTTGGATGATTCTCCCTGCTCTGTATGTCTGAAAGTTTCATAGTTCTGTGCACATTCAGCCGATTTCTCAGAACTCTTAATGATAGGGCCTTGGTCTTGCTGTTCAGATTCTGAATCTGAATATGGTATGTTAAGGATGTTTTTTCCTGTACTCTGATGTGTAGGATGTCCTGAATTCTACTCGAAATTCAATTTTCTCTTCGAACTAGGAGGCTTCAATCTAGATACCCTGTCCTCTGAAGGTCCTGACAAGGCCCTTCTTCTTCTTGAGCTGCTCTGAGGAGAGGATTGCTTTCTTGCACCTGCCATATGTTGAATTGCAGTCTGATTTTGAGTTTCAAAACCTTCCCATAACAGGAAGTGTTCCCAGCTCCTCTCCTGTTGCTTCAATTCTTGCAGGATAATTAGTTTTATGAGGCCAAGATGGCATAGAGTAGTTTTCACACCCGAGGGTTGAGATATGATCCTTTTGCATACTTTAGTCAAACTGTAATACAAGAAATAAGGCAAATTGATGGGGGTCTTACCTGTGAAGTGATCCAATAACTTGAAGTGATATATCATCAATTTGTCATATCTTCCCTCTGATGTAATGTATAGTTGAATGGATTTGAATAAATCTTGCCACTCTTCATCCAAATATGAAACGAGCATACCCTTTCTCCATGCTTTGTGCTTGTACCCATCTTTCGAATAGATCCTGAAATCTAGATTCTTAGGAGCGGTGGTTTTAAACCATTTTTGGCCAGTCCTTGGTAGTCCTGTAGCTGCGGCGATGACAACCTCATCCACCTTGATTTCCACAGATCCAACATGAGCTTTGTTTCCATCAAATGTCTTGGCGAAGGCTTCAGTTGTGGCTTGGTGATACCCAATTTGTAACCTTTCTACAAATTCCATGCACCCTGCATTTGAAAAATGCCTCTGAACCTCGGGATGCGATTGCAAAAAGGATAAGTTATCCAATTCTCGCTTGAGTAAAGCGCCACTGCGTTTTCTCACCATTCTGTAGTTCAAAACTTTGACAATTAGAACCCCTGTTAGCTGTCGGTCGAGCCGAGGTCCTGCGCTGTTGAAAGCAGTCTGGGCTTCGGCTCTGTTTTGAATTAAATGAACACTTCGATAGTATTTTGGAAACGGTTTGTGCTATGAACCCTCTGTTTGATTTGATGGTGTCAGGCCGGTGGTACCTCCTCTGTACCTGCATCACCGAACATGAACTTTCCATTCTGAATGTGATGAGCGTTGGGCGTGGGTTCTGGAACGATTTCAAATTACAATCATTTCTGACGTGCATGATTTAGTTTCCATGATTGCCCACTCCTATCAGCGCATGCCTTGGATTCGTTCTGACGTGGGGGTGATCACATCATCATTGCTTTCATATGTGGATATCACACACGTGATTCCCGCTTCGTGCAGCAACGACCCACGGAGAACGCCTTTGCCAAATGCTCGCTTGCCACTTTCACCAACACGCGAATCTTTTTGGAAACCCATGTTAGCTGCGGAAAGTATTCACTTTCCACAGTGCACCACTTTGTAGAAGACCCTCCTTAGCTGTGGAAAGTAATTACTTTCAACAACGCGCCATTTCAATTTGAACCGCTCCTTAGCTGCGGCAAGCGTGCACTTTCCACAGTGCGCCACCCGCGAACTGATTGTCAAACCTTTTGAGATTGACCACTTTCAACAGCGCGCCCATTAATGAAAAGTGTCCCTTAATTGTGGAAAGTCGAAACTTTCCTCAGTGCACATCCAACTTTCGAACATAAGTTAGCTTTTGAAAATGAATAATGGAAATTTTGGAAAAGAAGACTTCATGGACCACGTTATTTTCTAAAACAGAACTAAAAACCCTAAGCTTAATGATTGCAGAAACTTCAAAATATGACTTGAGGTCACAACCTATCACCTAGAATAGAAATAAATCCACTAGTTTATTAGAGGAGTTAACACTAATTTTGGAGGTGATATCACAACTTTGGCTCTTTGTGGCTAAAAGGTGCACTAATCTTAGTGGTCTATCAAAGCACACTCAGATCTACGGTCAACCGTGAATATTCGACCCCCCCCGACCTTTCTTCCTTTAACAGGGGGGGGGGGGGGGTCTAAGTTGGTGGGTTTCCTGCCATGGACCCCTCATAAAATGTCCAATTCATGTTAACTTGGATCCCCCTCATTCATTCCCTCTTACCGCCTCCCCCCCCCTCCGAGTATACCGCCAAACCACTCATCCATACCACCTCCACACTCTGTTGCCACACTCCACTACCCTGCCTACACGTCACACCCCACTCACCTGTCACACGTCACATCCCATCCACCCATTGGCCATTCAATGTTCTCCACATCAACTCCATCCATCCATTGGCCAATCAATGTTTTTCCCCATGACCAGTACCCATCCAACTCACCATCCGCTACATAATGAACACCATGTTCAACCATTTAACTTTGTTCTTTCTCTTTTCACTCACTATTCATCGATCCAGACATAGTTGACACCGCCATTTCCTATTCTCAATACAACTACCATGAAGCTCACAGTCAACAAGTGCCATTAAACCTAGTCAACATAGTCAACATCATTTTTGTTGGAAGATTGGTTGTTGTCATTGATGTCAACCCTAGTCATGGGTTTTGGACCGCAAGATTGATGAAGGTATTTGGACATGAAGGAAGATGAACATGAAGATCAAACACCCATGGAAGGATATTATACATCATGTTTTTTGTGGTGGTATGTGGCACATCACGTGGATCCTCATGGTTGAGGAGAAATGAATTTTTGAAGATGACAAAGTGAATTGAAGAAGGAAGTACATGTAGGCC
>JZKD02S1678633.1:825483-843179 GCA_000966675.3 Picea glauca | reverse complement strand
ATGTTGTGGCAGATGCACTCTCAAGAAAGGATGAAGATGTTGAGGCCTTTCTTTGTGCTATCTCGATCATCCAACCTGATTGGATAATAGAAGTAAGGGATGAATGGAAGAATGATGAAAAGGTGTGGACTCTCATTCAAAGGTTGCAGCAGGATTCCAGTGCATCACATACATTTAGATGGAAAAATGATTCACTATGGTACAAAGATCGCTTATATTTGTGTAAGAAATCCCAACTCAAACAAACGGTACTATTGGAATTGCACACCTCTCCATTAGGAGGGCACTCAGGATTTTTGAAAACCTACCATAGAGTCAAGAAGGAATTTTTTGGGGATGGCCTTAAAACTGATGTTCAAATGTTTGTGGAAGAATGTTTGGTTTGCTAACAAAATAAGGTGGAAACAATTAAGACCCCAGGTCTTTTACAACCATTAGCCATCCCAAGTCAGCGTTGGGAGGAAGTTTCCATGGATTTCATCATAGGGTTACCGAAGTCTGAAGGAAAGAGTGTCATCATGGTGATTGTTGATAGACTGAACATGTATGCACACTTTTGTGCACTCTCTCACCCCTTCAAAGCTAGTACAGTCGCCACCACATTCATGGAGACAATTCAAAAGCTACATGGAAGCCCAAAGATTATTGTAAGTGACAGAGATCCCATCTTCACTAGACATTTTTGGACATAATTGTTTTCTTGTTTGGGTACTCAATTGGCTCATAGCTCATCCTATCATCCTCAATCTGATGGACAAACTAAGAAAGTGAACAAATGTCTGGAAGGTTACCTTCGTTGCTTTGTCTCTGATAAACAAACACAATGGTTCAAATGGTTACCCTTAGCAGAATGGTGGTATAACACTTCCTTTCATACTACAACAAAAAGGACACCATTTATGGAACTCTATGGATACCACCCTCCTTCCATCACTTCTTCTGTAAAAGAAAAATCTAAGGTTCAAGCAGTGGAATATCACATCGAGCATCAACAACAAGTTCTCTAGATCTTAAAGGACAACCTGACCATGGCAAAAAATCGCATGAAACAACAAGAAGATCAACATCGTAGTGAAAGAAGTTTTGAAGTAGGGGATTGGGTGTTTTTAAGACTAAAACCATACAAACAAATGTCCCTCAAGCAAGCCAAGAAGGATAATAAATTATCACCAAAGTACTATGGCCCTTATAAGGTGTTGCAAAATATTCGTACTATGGCATACAAATTAGAGTTGCCTGCATATTCATGAGTACACCTAGTTTTCCATGTTTCATGCTTAAAGAAGGTTATAGGTGACAAGATCCCAATTCAAACTACATTTATAGAACTTGACAAGGAAGGAAAAATCATATTGGAGCCTGAAGCCATCACTGACACAAGAATTCTCCAGCTGAGGAATAGATCAATTTCAGATTATCTCATTAAATGGAGGAAAATACCGGCTGGATATTCCACTTGGGAAGATGAGTATTTTATACAGAAGCATCCAAATTTACTCAAGCGTTGTGGACAACACTTGTCTCAAGGGGAGGGGCATGTTAAGCCCTAATATTGGCTCATTACCCCTTAATTGGGGCATATTACAATAGTAGTGTTTTTTTATTTATGTCGGCTTTATTCCATTAGTTGTAATTATACCTCCTAGTCTCCTATATATACCAAGGAGACATTTTCATTTGGAATCATCTTGTACTTGAACATTTATGTGTCATAAAAGGAGGTTTCCCCCTCGAAGAGGCTTATTATCTTAAATTCTCTGTTTTTCAAGACGTTGAGTACTTATTTTGAGGCTTTTCTATGCTATATTGATATTTGGTTCTTAACATAGTGACACCTGGAGGAATTGCATAAAACACATTGAATAAAATTGTGTATCAGTTTCAGATCTTTATTCATTATAGGTACAAAGTTATTATTATTTCAAGTTAGGGTTGTTGACTAATCCAAAACTAGTCATGATAAACTAAAGAAATGTTTGATGAAAATGCTAATCTCTTGTTGTTTAAAGTTAAGGAAGGTTTACAGGTATGTGATTATATACACTAGGTCTATTACAGAGTTACAAATAATATTTGGATGATGAAATTGATGAGGGATTTTGGTTGAGGTACAAGTTGGTTACATGGTTGAGACAAGTAGTTGATGAGTTGGCACACACATGTGGTGTATAGTTGATGATGTTGGTACATATTATTGATTCATAGTTGATGATTACTTGACGCGTGATTGGTACATACTTGGTACATGGTTGGTTGCACTTGTTTATGGTAAATGTTGATTACATATTGCTTGGTATAGGTTGGTGCATGGTTTATGAACTCGTTTATGGTATAGTTTGGTGTATGGTTGATGCACTTGTGTATGGTGCAGGTTGATTAGAGGTTGAGGTACAGGTTGATGCATGGTTCAGGTTTATTGGTACATGTTTAAAATGGTATATCTCACAGTGATAGTGTGACATTGGTTCCATCATTCTACTTCTACTTTAGGGTGGTTGGATGAAGCAAGGACATGTGGTTGTAGCCACCTTCCAATTGTAGCCGGGGAACATAAGGGGTTGTAGCCTCCTTCTGGTTGTAGCTAGAGAATTGGGGATTTGGAGCTTCCCTTAGGTTGTAGCCTGAGAAGCTAGGGGGTTGGTGCCTCCTTCCAATTGCAGCTAGAAAACAAAGGAAGTTGGTGATTCCAATGAATGTAATTTTTAAAAACATATAAGAAAAATCATTCCGTCATTTTCTCCCAATTTGGGTTTTGATCTGGATTATTTTCAGAATGAAATGAGAGTGGAGATATAATAAATAAACGCATAGATATTTCATAGATATTCAATAATATAACATAAATTTATCACAGATGCAATTATAAACAGATATACAGTAATACATGATTTCTATTAATGAAATAAATGTATAGAGACTGTAAAAATACAGAGTGAAAGACTCGCTAGAATGGTGGTAGCTTATCTCTGAGAAGAGATGTGAAGGCTACTCGCATTCGCAAGAATATGATTACAATGAGGCTCTGAAGGCCTTTTTACAATAAAAAGGAATTCCAAAAGTCCTAGACATCCGAAAACCTAACCCTAGGAGATGAAGCGTCAAAAGTCACGTGGGCACCGTTTGGGTAAGTTAGTGGTTCAACTTCCCGAGGTCGTAACTTTTGCATATGATCTCCGTTTTCGGCGCATGATAGCCCGTTGGAAAGGTATCATCGAGGATATTAATTTTGGGGACTCAATGATTCCTTAAGATATCATTAAGTTAGTTCTACCCTGAAAAATATTCATTTAGGCCCTCAAAATGGCCCCGAAAGATAAAACATTCTAAAAATAGTAAATTGCCAAAAATTGCTAGAAAACTATTTTGAGCCAGTTGGAAAAGGTGGGTGGACACCAATATCCATCTAGATCAATCCTACCTCCTTAGGAATAAATGGTCTCCATTGCGTTGAGTTATCCGGGGAGAGGGAAAAGCATTTTCTGAATCTGCATCTTGGTGAGTTGCTTGCCTTGTTGGAGACGTCGCACTGCTCAGTTTGTGGAAGTTTGTCACTAACTTGTTGATGTTGAGGTTGTTCAACAAGTCAAGATACATGAGAGGACAGTGTGCAGAAGGAATCTTTGCATTTTTATACAGCCTTTTCGATCTGCTTCTGTGGGATAGAAGGTGCTTGGGGTGAGGCTGTAGTGGTTGGAGTGTCCTTCTATTCTCCTTTTGAACAAATTGCGAAGAAGCTAAATTTTGCAGTATGAGATACTACTTTTCAACACTTTTTAGGTGGAATAGTAGTGGGAACCACCTCTGTTATTATGTAGAGATGACCCCCCAAAGTGACAATGACACTACAAGGTCGAGACTCATAAATAGCATGGTGATTCCACATATATGGTTGGCTCAAGAGAACATCACAGACATCCAATGGGGAAAAATCACATAATACTTCATCCTTGAACGGTTGGATGCTGTATGACAATTGACACTACTAGCTGACACGAAGATCTCGTCCTTGGCGAAGCCACCCAATGTTGTATGGTTGTGGGTGTGGTGTTGTCGACAATCCCAACTATTTGACAACCTCTGCTCAGATGAGGTTCTTTTGGCTTCTGTTATCAACAATAAAATGCAGCAGGATCCCCTTCACCCACATCTGTGAATGAAAAAGGTGCTACCCCTCTTCAGGATCTATTGCTTCTTCTGGTTGAATTGTTGTGGTCGCGACAATAACAGTGGGGTTTGTTTCAATGATCTGTCCTTTACTAGTATTTTGAGAATCAGATTTTGAATCAGGGTTCGGCTCCTTGTCTTTGATCTCGACCACCAATGACTATTTTGAGTGACACTCATCGATGTTGTGCTAGGGGATTTTGTGGAAATCACATCATTTTCTAGTGTCCTTCTTTGTCTTTTCATGACCCTTCTTTTCCTATGTCTTGGACTGGTTTTTGGGAGACTGTTTGTTAGGGTTGTCTTTTTCATACTTTGGTTGTTGTGGATTTGCAGACCCAAACTCCCATTTGTTCTGGTGCCTAAATTTTTTCTCGATTTTAACAACATATCGACAGGCAACGTCGAGTGATGAGATGTCTAGAAAATCCATTTCAATTTGGATGTATCTGTGTAGAGCCCTTCGATATTTTAGAACCAAATTTCATTAGGATTCTTTAATACCCAACTTGGTGCGCAAGGTATGGAAGGTATTGGTGAAATCTGGAACTGCTTGGCCCCTTTCTTGCCGTAGTGTGGTCCATCTCATGTACTAGTCCTCATAGTTGCCAACAGGGTAATATTGTTCCTTTACCGCATCCACAAAAAATTTCCAAGTGGGATCAGCCCCATATATTTTAGACTCCTCTATGGAAATATGCTCCCAATAAGTTTACCACTATTGTTTGACATGGGGGAGAGATTTAAGGAGTGAGAAGGTGATCTTTTCTTTGTCAGAAAATTTGTGAACGGAGAAATAACCTTCTAGCATATTTAACCATTTGTCCAGGGCTTCTGCATCTATCTGTCCTTAAAATACAGGAATATCAAAATTAACTTGTACCTTGAAAGGAGAGGTGCATACAAAGTGGCCGCTTGATGAAGATGCGTCTGTTGCTATCAACAGGCGTTGAAGGATGTGGGAAAAATTCTCCATCATGTCGTCCCTCTGTCGCGTGAGAGCTTTCTCAAGCAACAGACTGATAGGATCGTCTGCTCTATCATTTTTATTTTCTTTCACCATTGAGGGTTTCTTGGGTGTGCGAGAGAGATTTTCCTCAAGAGAGACAAGCTCCAGACCCAACTTTCTATACTCATACGTCGTCAGGGACATGCACTGAAAAAAATGATCAAGAACAACCTGCTCTGATACCACTGATCCAGATTATTTTTGGAACGAAATGAGAGCGGAGATATAATAAAGAAATGCACAGAGATGTCGCATATATTCAATAATATAACAGAAATGTATCATATATACAACCATAAACACAGATATACATTAATACACTATTTCTATTAATGAAAGAAATGTACAGAGACTTTAAAAATACAGAGTGAAAGACTCGCTAGAATGGTGGTAGCTTATCTTTGAGAAGAGATGTGACAGATACTCGCATTCGCAAGAAGATGATTACAATGAGGCCTGAAGGCCTTTTTACAATAAACAGGAATGCCAAATGTGCTAGAAATATGAAAACCTAACCCTAGAAAATGAAGCGTCAAAATTCATGTGGGCCCCGTTTCGGTAAGTTAGTGCATCGACTTCCCGGGGTCGTAACTTTTGTATACGATCTTCATTTTAGGCACATGATAGCCCATTGGAAAGGTATCATTGAGGAGATTCATTTTTGGGCCTCAATTATTCCTTTGGCTATCTTTGAGTTGGGTCGATCCCAAAAAACCTTCATTTAGGCCCTCAAAATGGCCCCGAAAGTTAAAACATGCTAAAAATAGTAAATTGCCAAAATTGCTAGAAAACTATTTTGAGCCAGTTGGAAAAGGTGGGTGGCCATTGATATCCATCTAGATTAGGTTTCCACGTAAAACATTGGTTTACTTTGTATGTGTGTGATTGTTCATTTTGTATTGCTCATTATTGGATAATAATTCTACATTGATATAACACTTGGATTATTTGGAGAAAAAGTATTATAATTATGCTATTACTGATTCACCCCCCGTCTCAATAATCCAACAATTGCTATCAGAGCTGGTTCCTTCAGGAAACAGTTTAGCCACTAGAAGGAGATCATGGATTATTCTGAGAATGGAGTACCAATGTTTAATGGAAAAAATGGTTTTAAGTATGAGATGTGGAGAAGAGAGACAAAAGTATTTTTACAGGCACAAGGACATTATATTTGGCTATCAGTTGTTGCAGGATATGATAGTTCAAAAAGGGAAAAGACTGTAGCCAAGAAGGAATTGAAGAATAATAAAAAAATAGAAATGGATTTCATTTGGGAAGGATTACCTAATCTGGTAAGAGAAAAGGTTGGTAAATGTTCATAAGCCAAAGAACTTTGGGATAAGTTACATGACATATATTATCCACCCATTGCAGATTCAGAAAATGCCAAAGAAGATGCAGATACAGAACAAGAATAAAGATTCTCATCATGTCAGACAGATTGATATTCATAAGAGTATGAAGAAGCAAAAGTTGATTACAGAGAAAAAATGATCAGTGAAATGAAATATCTAAGGAAAGAAAGAGAAGAAAACAAGTCATCCAAGAAAGAATTGATGAAGCAAAAGGAAAGTGTTCAAGGTTCCAAAAAATATCAGTGGGTCATCAAGAATTTAAGAGCTCAACTAGAAGAGTCCAGAAGAATTGAAGAAACTTTAGAATATCAAAAGAAATGTTTAGAAGCCAACATATCAACACAAAAGGAAGAAGCAAAAAAGAGAGAAGCGATACTGATGGATCATCTTAAGGAAAGAACCAAGGACTTAAACCAACTTGAGGAAGAGTTTGGTAAAAAAGAGAGAAGACTGGAAGAAGAAATAATTACATTGAAAATCCAACTTGAAGAAGATAAGAGAACATAAGAGGTCATGAAGTATCAGATAATGAAGAAAGAAGAAGAGGTTGAGAATCTTGAAGAAGACGTTGTCACACTAAGAGTCAAAATCGTCAAGATCAAAAAGAATGTTGAAGAGATAGAAACATCCACATTAGTTGTAGAGAATGAAGAGAAGCACTCTACGTTGCTAGAAAAGAAGAATGAAGAAAATAGAAAGAGTTATGAAGAAGTACTCAAAGGAAGGAATCATGGTTAACCTGAATCTAAGAAAACTATTGAAGATACATATTCAAGAAGACCATCCATGTTCAAGCCACAAAGAATCTTCAATCATGATCATGATCAGTCAAGGAAAAAATTCATAAGGACTATTCCACCAAGAAGATCATTCACTCCCAGGTATGCAAATTTATTTTATGGTCATTGTTTTTATTTTACTAACTTTGGACATAAGGTTGCAGATTGCATGGATTATAAAAGAAATGTTTAAGCAATAAGTGCCTATGTGGTCGCACGTAACATTGAGTGTTACAAATGTCATAACTATGGACACATAGCTAGTGATTATAGAAGCTTGATCGATACTTCCATGAAATAGAATACTGATATCAGATATAAGAAAGTATGGATAAGAAAATAGGAAGAACATGTGAACAAAGACTAGGTACCAGAGATCACAAGATTGACAATAAAATGAGATGAAGAAAATTATACAGAGAAAAAGAAAGATGTTAGATACAGAAAGGTTTGGAAAATAACTGAAAGAAAGGAAGGACGGGTAAATAAGGAACAAGTTCAAGAGATTGTACTTTCAGGCATTGTAGTGAAAAATGAATCCACAGACAAAAAGAAAGAAGTCAAATCTCAGAGAGATAATGAATCTACCAATGAAGATGATGATGAATACACATAAGAGGAGGAATTGTTCTGAGCCATCCAGCTTAGAGACTCCCAGGTAATATGAATATTACACAGGGGGAGTCTATGCAATTGTTGTGACATACCAAAGAACCATCCTTTGAGAAACTTGTAGAGTTTGAGAAGATAGATTCAAAGCAGTCAGTTAGCAGAAGTACAATTTGATGGATTAATCAAGACTTCATGATAGTATAGTGATAAATGGGTCATCATTATGGATAGTTTCTCAAGTAGATTCTTGGACAGTATAGATGAGAACATGGATTCATAGATTGGTTCAAAGAGTGGTTCAGAGACAAAGGAACATTATCATAATGGATGATAATTACACAGGAAATGGATTGAACAATGCTAATGGATTCCAAATTGAGAGAGATGTTTTTTGGAAACATGAAGTACATACAACAATTCACATTCAAAATAAAGTAATGCTCATAAACAACATCGACAAAACTCCCTACGAGCTATGGAAAGGAAGACTGGAAAATGTGAAGCACTTCAGAGTTTTTGGAAGAAAATGCTACATCAAAAGAGAAGATGGAAAAATGGGAAAGTTTGACTCTCGTGTTGACAAAGGAGTACTTGTTGGTTACTCAAGTACAAGGAAAGAATACAAGTGTTCCAATATGAGATTGAAAAAAGTTGTGGAAATCATCAACATCACAATTGATGAAACAAGTAGGCCAAAATCAAAGGAAGATTAAAATGAATCATTGAAACAACCCTTAGAAGAAGAAACAGAATATGAAAAAGAAGTAGAAAAGGAATATGAAGAGAATCTGACAGAAGAACAAGAGGAATTTCAGTAATTGCCTCCAAAGACACCCAGTAGACAAGTACATAAGAATCATCCTTCATAATAGATTATCGGAAACAAAGATGCAGGAGTTGAGACTAGAAGAAGAATCTGTTCACCAGAAAAAACACACCTAGCACTCTCATCTACAATTGAACCAAACTGTTTTGAAGAAGCCAACAAGGATGAATTTTGGAAAAAGGCCATGGATGAAGAATTGGATCAAATAGAGAAAAATGACACTTTGGGACTGGTTCCAAGACCAAAGAATAAGAATGTGATCGACACAAAGTGGGTCTTCAGGAATAAATTGAATGAATATGGACAAGTTATAAGGAACAAATCTAGATTGGTATGTAAAGGATATGCACAAGTTGAAGGAATCGACTTTGAAGAGACATTTTCACCAGTTGCCAGAATGGAAGCAATCAGTTTGCTTTTAGCTTATGCATGCTCCAAAAATACTAAAATGTATCAAATGGATGCAAAATCAACTTTTTTGAATGGGTAACTTGAAGAAGAAGTCTACATTGAACAATCAAAAGCATTTCAATTGTCAGAGAACGCACATTATGTGTGTAAATTAAAGAAGGCATTGCATGGTCTAAAACAAGCTCATAGAGCATGGTAGTCTAGACTGGATAAGTATCTGCAACAGGCAGGGTTCAAAAAAGGAAGTGCAAACAACAACCTATACATCGTGGTAAGTCAAGGTAATATTTTATTAGTTGAATTTTATGTTGATGATATTATTTTTGGTAGTGATGATGATAGGTTAAGCCATAAATTTGCAAAAGATATGTAGAATGAATTTGAAATTTCATTACTTGGAGAACTATCCTTCTTTCTGGGACTTCAGATATGTCAAAGAAACCAAGGAATTTTTATTTCTCAAACCAAGTATATCAAAGAAATTCTAAAGAGGTTCGGAATGGAATATTGAAAACCAATTATCACTCCCATGCAAACCAGTTGCAAGTTGAGCAAAGATGATGATTCGAAGTCTATAGATCAGAGGTAATATAGGCCAATGATTGACAACCTACTATATGTGAGAAAATCCAGACCAGATGTAATGCAAGAAGCTGGACAGGTGGCACGATTTCAAGCAACACCAAAGGAATCACATGTATTAGCAGTGAAGATAATTTTCAGATATCTCAAAGGAACATAAGAGTTTGGATTATGGTATCCAAAAGGAAAGGATCTATCTCTTATTGCCTACACAGATGTGGATTGGGCAGGTTGTATTGATGACTGATGAAGCACCAGTGGAGCAATGTTCTACTTGGTTGAGTGTTTAGTATCATGGCTATGAAAAAACAAATCATCAGTATCTTTATCTACAGCCGAAGAAGAGTATATTGCAACAACATCATGTTGTACAAGGTTCTCTGGATGAAACAAACTCTGACAGATATACAAGTTGAGTATGATGAGCCCATTCCAATATATTATGATAATATAAGCATGATCAGTATATTAAAGAACCCCATGATGCACTCGAAGACAAAGCACATTCCAATCAAGTATCACTTTTTATGGGAACAAGTTGCAGAAAAGAACATCATAGTTGAGTAT
Organism: Picea glauca; assembly: GCA_000966675.3. Taxonomy (NCBI): domain Eukaryota; kingdom Viridiplantae; phylum Streptophyta; class Pinopsida; order Pinales; family Pinaceae; genus Picea; species Picea glauca. Next base: position 832,871 of record JZKD02S1678633.1, on the reverse strand, counting down.
GTGGGCACAAAAGAACAAGTGGCAGACATCTTTACAAAACCACTTCCATGGGAATCCTTTGAATATCTTCACCAAATACTCAGATTTATTTCTACTCCAAAATGAGTGATTTTGAATTCTTATATTATATGTCTTAGATTTACACAAGGAAGCACCATAAAGGTTATAGTTCATTCAGGTGGAGTAACCCCAGATGGAAATATACCTTTGCCATTGATGACAAAGGGGGAGAGATTCGTCAGATGTAGAGGACAGAGGCATGATTCTAGGGGGAGAAATGGTCACATAGATGCAGAGGACATAGGCATGTTTCTAGGGGGAGCATGAGTGATATGACTTCAGTATTGCATGACATAATTTCAGTTTTTCATCAGAGTGTTTCCATCAATGCCAAAGGGGGAGATTGTTGATTAAAGTTGGTTTTCATGGATGTCAACCCTTGAAGAAATCCTGGTAGCACAAAGGTTTGGGTAATGGACCCAAGTTTGTTTGATGTAAATATGACTCGTTATTGTCTTTTCATGGTTGATAATAAGTAGAAATGGTTGAAATCCAAAGTGGTCCTCTTATGGTGAAATCCCTCACGAGAAGACGCTTTGCGGATTGAGTTATCCTAGAAGTATGGTTAGAGAAAACATGCTTATTTGTGGAATAATGAGATGAAGGTCAGTGAATTTGTCAGTGAAACTATCCTATATGGATAGTACTTGTCATTCCATTTTCGATGGTATTTTGAACGTCACATAAATCCTCATGGTTAGAGAGTTATGGCCATGAGAAGTTGGAGAACCCAGGTTTGGTTAATGGACCTAAGTTTGTTTGATGGATAATAGTATGAGTTTTGATATATTTGCAGGTAATAATATTCTATATGGATGGTACATTTCATTGCATTTCTGGTGGTATATGGAACATCACATAAATTTTCATGGTTTGAGAGTTATGGCCTTACGAAGTTGGAGGACCCTCTTATGTCATCTAGAAGCCCCAAAAGATCAAAGTAGTCAAAGTAGTTTAAGATAGTTTAGAAGGTAATTAATAAAGTGAAGTGATGAGTGTACTATAATTCAAAGTGAATGCAAAATAAATTATTTAAATAATAAATTTAATGGATAAATTAGAAGTGGCTTAACCCTAAAATAAGGAAAGTGAGCAAAGTGACCTAGAAGATGTTTTTAAGGAAGCTACTTGGAGAGTATAAATAAGAGGCAAGGCTCTCTCATTTAAGAAAAACTTGAGAATATTGAATACCTATAGGTGTATGAGGTAAACAAAGGATATCTAAGTTGAAGTTATGATGGAAGGTGAAGAAAATAAGGTTGGAATTCAAGGAAGGATAAATTCTTTTGATGATGCTTTCTAAGGTATGTTATTTACAGGTCATCTCACCATTTTCACAATACTTTTTTTTCTAGAATTATTCGAACTGTGAAATTGCTATTCCATTGAGGAAACATATCCAAGTATCTTTGGTAAACAATTCAGCTTGTGGGTCATTGTATTTTTGGAGTTACACTCCGTGGAAAATAGGGTTTGTGGCTAGTCCAGAAACTAGTCAAAAAAAGGTGTTTCGAGTAAAAACGTCATAACTTTTTCATAACAGATCCAAATTCAGTAAGAAAAAATGTTTTGGTTAGAGTAAAGTATTTAGTATGATTTGTGATAGTTTTATATCTATTCAACAAATATTTCGTGCGAGGAATTCTCTACATCGTCGCTCTCTAGAATAAGCCAGAATTCAGCAAGGTGTGCCATTTTTTCTATAACTCCTTTTCTGAGAGGTTTCAAGTAGTGAAACCTGGACTAATTTCAAAAAACACACTAAAGAACATTTTCTATTAGTTTCATATAATTATTCATTACAGGTACACAGTTATGATTATTTCAATTTAGGGTTGTTGACTAATCCAAAAATAGTCATGTGAGACTAAAGAAATGTTTGATGAAAATGCTAGTCTATTGTTGTTTAAAGTTAAGGAAGGTTTGCAGGTATGTGATCATATACACCAGGTCTATTACAGAGTTACAAATAATATTTGGATGATGAAATTGATGATGGATTTTGGTTGAGGTATAAGTTGGGTACATGGTTGAGACAAGTAGTTGATGAGTTGGCACATACATGAGGTGTATAGTTGATGATGTTGGTATGTATTGATGAGTCATATTTGATGAGTACTTGACACATGATTGGTACATACTTCATGTTGGATCATGTTTTCATTGATGCCAATGGTTTGATTGATTGATGTCAAGTGATTGATTGATATCAAAGGATTGATTGATTAATGATTGATGTAATATAATATGTATTGTCCTTGATGAGAATGCATAGATGAATATGGATCAATGAGTTGTCATCGATATGATGAAGATGGATCAATGAGTTGTCATTGATACATGATGAAGATGGATCGATGTGGTTTAATTGGTATATGATGCATTGTTGGAAAAATGTATAGATGACTCATTATTGCTTTATCATGATTTATAAGGTGCACAAATGAATGAACTACAAAGTGGTCCCCTTATGGTGAAATCCCTCATGGGAAGACACTTTATGAATTGAGTTATCCTAGAAGAATGGTTGGAGGACCCATGCTCTCATTATTGTCTTATCATGATTGATAAAGTGAACAAATGGACGAACTCCAAAGTGGTCCCCTTATGGTGAAAGCCCTCACGGGAAGACGCTTTGTGGATTGAGTTATCCTAGAAGAATGGTTAGAGGACCCATGCTTGTATATGGAATAATGAGATGAAGATCAAGGAAAATGTTGGTGAAACTATCCTAGATGGATAGTTATTTTCATGTCATTTATGGTGGTATGTGGAATGTCACATAACTTCTCATGGTTTGAGAGTTATGGCGTTACGAAGATGAAGAACCCCCACATGAAAGCTTGAAGCCCCCAAGGTCAAAGAAGTCAAAGTGACCTAAAAGAAGAAATCATTATTTAAATGATAAATTAAAGTGAAAAAGTCAAGGTGGATTATTTAAATAATAAAGAGAAGTGACAAAATCAGGAAATGATAAAGTAAGGTGACAAAATCAAGAAGGAATATTTATGGAAAGTGGTTAACCCTAAAAATAAGGAAAATAGGTTAAGCGACCTAGAAATGAGTTAAGTGACCTAAAAATAAATAAATAATTATTTAAATGATAAAGTAAGGTGACAAAGTCAAGGTGGATTATTTGAATAATCAAGAGAAGTGACAAAATCAAGAAATGATAAAGTAAGATGACAAAATCAAGAAGGAATATTTAAATAATAAAGTATTGGAGAACTTTCTATTTATGGAAAGTGGTTAACCTTAAAATAACGAAAATAGGTTAAGTGACCTAGAAATGGGTTAAGTGACCTAGAGGATGAAAGTATAAATAATATAGAAATGGTCTCTTGTAGATCATCCTTTTTGTGATCAATGGAGAGCTTCTTGTGAGAATATCTTTTGGAGTATTGATGGAGAGCTTCTTGTGAGAGCTTCTTGAGCATTTTTGGTGTGGAACACTTGAGAATATTGAATATCTATAGGTGACTAAGGTAAAAAAGGATATATAGGCCAAATTTTAGAAGGAATGTGAAGAAAAGAGGGTTGGAATTGAAGGGAGGATAAATTCTTTTCATGATGCTTTCTAAGGTATGTTATTTACAGGTCATCTCACCATTTTCACAATAACGTTTTTTCTATAATGATTCAGACTATGGGATTGATATTCCATTGAGTAAACATATCCAAGTATATGTGGTAAAAAATTTAGATTGTGGGTCGTTGTATTTTTGGAGATACACTTCGTGGGAAATAGGGTTTGTGGCTAGTCCTGAAACTAGTCTAAAACAAGTTTTTTGGGTAAAAATGTCATAACTTATTCATAAAAGATACAAATTCAGTGAGAAAAATTATTTTGGTTAGATTAAATTTTTTAGTGTTCTTTTTAATAGTTTCATATCGATTCAACAAATATTCCATGTGGGGCACTCTCTACAAGGTCGCTCTCTAGAATAAGCCATAATTCAGCAAGGTATGCCATTTGTTCTATAAATAATTTTCTAAGAGGTTACAAGTAGTGCCACCTGGAGGAATTGCACAAAACACATTGAAGAACATTGTTTATAGATTTCATATATTTATTCATTATAGGTACAAAGTTATGATTATTTCAAGTTAGGGTTGTTGACTAATCCAAAACTAGTCATGGTTGAGACAAGCAATTGATGAGTTGGCACATACATGAGGTGTATAGTTGATGATGTTGGTACATATTGATGAGTAATTTTTGATGATTAGTTGAAACATGATTGTTATATACTTGATACATGGTTGTATGAACTTGTTTATGATACAGGTTGATTACAGGTTGTTTGGCACAGGTTGGTGCATGGTTGATGCTCTTGTTTATGGTACAGATTGATATCTGTTGAGGATTGTTTCCTAATCTCAGTTGGTACTGAGAATGTAAGATGAGTCTTTAATATAGAGCTATTTCTCTTGTAGAGTTGTACTCTATTCGGTTGTTGCTAAAAAACCCTGGGATTGAAGTCCATAATAAAAAGAAAAATTGTGCATACATCTTGTGTTCTTTGTGTTCCTTTTGGAGATGATTTGTTGATGATATGTTGCTGATATATGTTGATGATATGTATGCACATATAACTGATTATAAATGACAACAATGAGTAATGAGAAAATGTTGAATATTAACTAAGGATTTTTTGTGTAAGAGGGAAGTTTTGGGAAAAAGATCCCCACACTCATTCACGCCCCCCTTTAAGTGTGGTAGGTGTGTCCAACAATTGGTATCAGAGTAGGCATTCACTACAAGCCTTAACAAGATTGAAGGATATCCATGGACACACAAATGGATGATGAAATACCAATCCTTGATGAGGAAAACTATTCTACTTGGAGAATACAATTGAAAGTGTATTTGAAGACAATGGGAGAAACTATTTGGAAGACAACCATTGGTGGATCGGTTCCCTTGAGGAACAAGTCAAAGTATGCAGCTCAAAGGGAAGGAAAGAAGAATGATTCATTGGCTCTCAAGACCATTCTTAGGGGACTCTCAAGCCCTATCAAAGATAGCATGGGACAATGCACCTCCACCAAGGATCTATGGCTAAAGATAGAGGAAAAATATCAAAGAAAGGAGAAAGAAAAAATTGAAGATCACTCCATCAAGATCACTATAGGTAAAGAATATCCAAAAAATCTTGAATGCATTATTTCTAAATGTGATTTTGAAAGCATTTCAAGTGAAAATAAAGAATCAAGTGATGATGGCACAAAGGAATATCTTGAATACATTTCAAAATAAGGAAAAGAATTATGTGTTCATGTTGGAAAAAAGAAAGATCGTGAAGATATTTCAAATGAAGGTAAATAATCCTAAAAATCCCTTGATTGCAATGATGATGATGAATTTTTCTCTACAAGTGAAGAAGAAGATATAGAAACAGTTTTTGTAAAGTTTGATGATAATTATCCCATGAAAAGAATAGAAGGAAATCTATTAAAACTTCAAAAGGAAGTTGAAGAGGGTTTATATAGATATAGAAGTGATCATTATTATATAGACTATAACTATCTTTCGGATAACACTAAGAAGTTTCTTAGGAGAATTCTAAGGCATATCTTGAAGTTAAAAGAAATGATCAAGGATCAAGAAGAGAGCAATAAGAATCTATTAGAAGAAAAGGAGGAAGAGATCACAAGACTAAAGAATGGAAAAAAAGATATGAATGTAGATGATGAGATTAGAAAAAGTTTTGAAACCATTGTTCATCTCAAGACCCAAATTGAAGAAGCCAACAGAATAGAGGAACTATTGAAGATTCAAATAAATGAAAAGGAAGAGTCCTGTTGTAAGTTAGAAGCTGAAATTGTTGACCTTAGAAAGAAGGTGGAAAAGTCAAACAAATTCCTGAATAGCTCACGAATCTTGGATGAGATCTTGGAAACTCAAAGATCATCATGTGATAAATCAGGTCTTGGATACAAAGGAGAAGATACACATGTTGAAGCAAGAACCTCAAAGAAGCATGAGGTAAATCCATCAAATAAGGAAGACAATGTTGCAAAGCAACCATATACCCAAGGTAAAGAAAATTTAAAAAGAACAAAGCAAGGAAGACATCAAGAATCTATTCTTGGGACACCAAAGCAAAGGTATGAAAGTATTTTTCATGGGAATTGTTATTCATGTAATGGATATGGTCACAAAGCTTTTGAATGTAGATCTTATGAAAGGAGATATAATGGAAGATTTTGTAACACCATGAGGTGTTGGAGATGTGATCAAGTAGGACACATTGTTGTTCACTGTAACACTACGAGATGCTACAACTATAGTAGATTTGTCCACAAATCCCATGAGTGATGGAACATGGGAAGAAAGTCCATGATGAGAACTTCAAATAGCATGGCTGGAAGAAGGAATGAAGTAAGAAAGGGAGACATCTTTGAAAATATGTATGCTCAGTGCTCAAGTTCTGAGGAGCAGGGACATCTACAGAAGTGGGTGAAGAAGACAGAGCATCCAAAATGGAATGAAAGACTGAAGGGAAGATCAAGTAAGTCATCTACTCAAGCATACGCGGGTGACAGTAGTATCAATCATGTACATACGTAGGTTGACCTTGTATAGGTCACGTACATATGTGAGATGTTGTGTAGTAGACCGCGTATATATGGTAAAGCCTTGAGAAAAAGGTTATGCACATGGATTGCAGCTTGATGTGATGGTATAACACTTTGTTGCAGGGTCTAACATTGTTTGTTGTAGGTTCTGACACTATTTGCTGCAAGTTTAAGTGTTCATCTATTGGATTATGTAAAGTAAAATCTCGAGTGCATGACACTAAACCATGAGTATGGATTGATGTTGATCTATTGGTGTACCTGGCTGGTACATATTTGAGTTTCATTGATATATCTTATGATGTATTATTGGAAGCATATGTTGATATCATGGTGCATGCATTTTTCATGTGGATTGGGCTACATATTAGGACATATGGTTGGTGAGTTTATAAGGTGATCATGTTGTACATCATTGTTGATATATAGTTGATGCATGATTGGTACTTTTCTAGTACAATGGAAGAGGCACCTACTAGAAGTTTGATTAGCACATGTTTTATGGAGGATTTGGCATACATATATGGGATTCATCATTTTGTGGTATTGGTGCATGGTAATGTACATGTTTGGTACACTCATAGATGGCACATGCTTGATGATAATACACCATTGGTACTACTTGATTAGTAAAACAATTGGCATTTGTTTGAGATACATGATTGTGGCACTTGGTTCATGATGGAGACATATCATGAGTGATATGATACATTGTTTGGCATGTTGGTAGATGCACATGGTTGGCA
>JZKD02S1678633.1:795618-822075 GCA_000966675.3 Picea glauca | reverse complement strand
TTTGTTCTCGCAAATCACTCATCACTTGGACAATTTTCACGGAAGAAATGATATCACACTATGAGGATACAAGGAGAAATACCTTCTTTAGCCAATTGATAAATCTCAAGCAAAAAGGTTCAGTTACCGAGAACATTGAGAACTTCCAAAATTGAATATAAAGGTAACCGATATTCCAGATGAGCACTTGATTGATGTACTCATAGGAACATTAAAGGATAACATTCAACATGAGGTTCGCCTTTGGGAACCCAAATCATATTGGAGAACTTTCTATTTATGGAAAGTGGTTAACCTTAAAATAAGGAAAATAGGTTAAGTGACCTAGAAATGGGTCAAGTGACCTAGAAATGGGTTAAGTGACCTAGAGGATGAAAGTATAAATAATATATCAATGGTCTCTTGTAGATCATCCATTTTGTGGATCAATGGAGAGCTTCTTGTGAGAATATCTTTTGGAGTATTGATGGAGAGATTCTCAAGCATTTTTGGTGTGGAACACTTGAGAATATTGAATATATATCAGCAACTGAGGTAAAAAAGGATATATAAGTTGAATTTCATAAGGAAGGTGAAGAGAAGAGGGCTGGAATTGAAGGGAGGATAAATTCTTTTCATGATGTTTTCTAAGGTATGTTATTTACAGGTCATTTCACCATTTTCGCAATAACTTTTTTTCTATAATGATTCAGACTGTGGGATTGATATTCCATTGAGGAAATATATCCAAGTATATGTGGTAAACGATTCATCTTGTGGGTCATTTTTTTTTTGGAGATACACTTCGTGGAAAATAGGGTTTGTGGCTAGTCCTGAAACTAGTCTAAAACATGTGTTTCGGGTAAAAACGTCATAACTTCTTCATAACAGATCCAAATTTAGTGAGACCAATTGTTTTGGTTATATTACAGGTGATAGTATTCTTTTTAACTTTTTCATATCGATTCAACAAATATTCTGTGTGGAGCACGCTCTACAAGGTCTCTCTCTATAATAAGCCAGAATTCAGCAAGGTATGCTATTTTTTCTATAACTCATTTTCTGAGAGGTTCCAAGTAGTGAAACCTGGAGGAATTGCATAAAACACATTGAAGAACATTTTTTATCAGTTTCAGATCTTTATTCATTATAGGTACAAAGTTATGATTATTTAAATTTAGGGTTGTTGACTAATCCAAAACTAGTCATGGTTGAGACAAGCAATTGATGAGTTGGAACATACATGAGGTGTATAGTTGATTATATTAGTAAATATTGATGAGTCATTTTTTATGATTAGTTTACAAATTATTGGTATATACTTGGTACATGGTTGGATGAACTTGTTTATGGTACAGGTTGATTATAGTTTGTTTGGCACAAGTTGGTGCATGGTTGATGCTCTTGTTTATGGTATAGATTGATATATGTTGAGGATTGTTACCTCATCTCAGTTGGTGATGAGAATGTAATATTAGTCATTCATATAGAGATGGTTCTCTTGTAGAGTTGTACTATATTCAATTTTTATTTAAAAACCCCGGGATTGAAGTCCATAATAAAAAGAAAAATTGTACATACATCTTGTGTTTTTTGTGTTCCTTGTGGAGATGATTTGTTGATGATATGATGTTGATATATTTTGCTGATATGTATGGAAATCTAACTAATTATAAATGATAGGAATGAGTAATGAGAAAATTTTGAATGTTAACTAAGGATTTTTTGTGTAAGAGGGAAGTTTTGGGAAAAAGATCCCCACACTCATTCACCCCCCCCTCTAAGTGTGGTAGGTATGTCCAACACTTGGTATATGGTTGGTTTCACTTGTTTATGGTACAGGTTGATTAAAAATTGTTTGGTACAGGTTGGTGCATGATTGTTGCACTTGTTTATGGTACAGGTTGGTGCATGGTTGATGCACTTGTTTATGGTACATGCTGATTACATGTTGAGGTACAAGTTGATGCATGGTTCAGTTTTATTGGTACATGTTTACAATGGTATATGTCACAGTGATAGTGTGACAGTGGTTCCATGAGTCTACTTCTACTTTAGGGCAGTTGGACGAGGCAACGCCAGGTGGTTGTAGCCACCTTCTGGATGTAGTCGGGGAACATAGGGGGTTGTAGCCTCCTTCTGGTTGTAGCTAGAGAATTGGAGGGTTGGAGCTTCCCTCAGGTTGTATCCTATGAAACTAGGGGGTTGGAGCCTCCTTCCAGTTGCAACTGGAAAACAAAGGAAGTTGGTGCTTCCAATGAATGTAATTCTTCAAGAAATATAAGAAAAATCATTTTGTGGTTTTATCTCGATTTGGGTTTCCACATAAAACACTGGTGTACTATGTATGTGTGTGATTGTTCATTTATTATTGTTCATTATTGGATGATAATTCTACATTGATATAACAGTTGGATTATTTGGAGAAAAAGGATGGTAATTATGCTATCACTAATTCACCCTCCTCTCAGTAATTCAACAATGGCACCGAAATCTAAAACTGCAGAGACATAGGAAAATCCTTTTCTTACCCCTCCCATCGACTTGGATCACATCCCCTTGGCCAATAAACAGTATCTAATTGCAGATCTGAAGTGTTAATTCAACTTCTTCGAGATACACTTCTAGATCAAAGACATTTTCCTAGACTAGAGTGGCAAGATCAAACTCTGGGAGTCCAATATACCACTATACCTGTTTCCCTAGACATATCATTTTCCCAAGTTCTCTTTGAAGTGTCAATATCAGTACCTTCCTGGCCAAAGGGCCATTATGTCTTCATCTGGTGAAACATTGTTCACCATCACCCCAGAAATGATAAACCAAATGCTGCAAATACCTAGAGATGATTCTTCCTCCCCCTTCTCCATTGAAATTCTGACCGAACTCTACCATAAACTGTCCTTCCCACAGAGAGCTCAAATCTTTGAAATCTTCCTACATGAAAATGCACAATTTCCTAAAACGAATCCCCCATATCATTCTTCCATCTTCTTAGTCAAATACAACTGGATCATTTCCTCCTTATGTTGCTTGCTAGGATATTATTCTAATGAATGGCTAGATGAACCCATTCCAAGTTTTCTATCCATTTTCTCCACTAAAGAAAAGGATACTACATAGTTTGACTACAACCAGTTTCTGGCTAACAACATCCATGAAAAAATCTTCAAGTTTTGAACAGAAGGTATGTTCATGTATTATTCAATATTGTTATATCTATTCCTCTTCTTCTAGGAAAACAAATTCTCCTTCTCCCTCTAGAAGTTGGATCAAGATGGTAATCCTCAACCAGTAACCTCCTGGACATCAATAGTGAGGAAGAAATCATCTGAGTTCAAAATCAAACAGTTCATTGACCAATTATACCATCCAGTGGTATGCATGCTCAACATAAGAACAAATACAAGAATAAATGAGGAAGTCCAGAGGATTCTGTACCTATCAGACCTAGGCAAAAAACGGGACTGGTACCTTTAGCAAGACCATACAGAAATCAGGGTCTATGGGTGTGAATTACCTCCTTACAAGATGCATAAGTACCTTCCTATCATAATTGTTTCCTGGAATACATCAGACAGATGATCAATTATGATGGTATTCATTTTGTGGCATTCAAGAAGAAGCAACAGATCAGAATCAAAGGTCAGATAGGTTCTTTCATTTGTAACAGTAAAGCTACAGGGGAAGAAGCCAATATCTATTAAAGGAAATGAATTTCAACCTAAGTTTCACATGGCACTATGACCCCTGTGGAGTTATTGTATAAACCATGATTAAAAACAAGATTTATCCCTATGCTCATGTGCCTAAACCTGAGATTGAAAGATTCATGAACCAGACAAAGTGGGAGGAAAACACTCTGCTAGACACAGAAAAACAACCTTCACCTGCCATCATTTCACATACCAGCACTCCATGGGTACACGCAGAGAAAAGAGCTAGGAAATAAGTCTCTCCTTCAGTCACATAAGTCTCAGCAGAAGATTTCCAAGTCTACAGGAAGAGGCTCAAGACTAGCCATACACTTGATAGGTATAGAGAATAAGAAACTCAGTCCACCATAGTTATGGAGGGACCTCATTCATCAGCCGTCTCAGGTAGGCAACATATAATGTCCACTTCCTCATCCAAGAAGAAAAGAGGCATCACACTGTCAACCAAATCCTCATAGAAGCCTGCCAGAATTAATATCTTTGAGAAATACACCTTAATCAAACAGAAGAATGAGATGTTGACTAACAACACCTATGCACAGTTCTGGAAGTAGACATCTACAACACAACAGAAGTTACTATCTGCATTCAACATTGAGAAGGGAAGGATGCACATGGTGTTCTTGTAGGCACATGTTCCTGACCCCAAGGAAATTTTTGTTTACAAGAGGGAAACATTTGAATTTGATGTAAAATAGGTGCATCCAGCTGATCAAATGGATATGCACAGACAAACCAGGGAGATGATTTTCTCCACCCTGGCAAATACCTCCATGACTACTGCAAAGTTGCAGGTCTCTTTAAACAATGTCCAATCTTAGTTGAAGCTGGAAAATATATCTTCTCTAGCCAAGGATAACAAGATCAAGTCTCTTGAGGAGATGGTACTGAAAATTGCATATGATCCATCCAACGTCAAAGAAACCGAGGAACTACTAAAGAAGAAAAATGATGGCATAACATCTTTGAGGAAACAAGTTCCAGGGATGATTTTAAGATGGAAATTTATTTTAAAATGTAGAAACCTTGGCAAATCATAGTAATCCTTCATATGGAAACTATAAATGTTTGGCGATTTTTTTGTAAAAATATTCAAATTTCTAAGGATTTTATATAGTTTGTATAAAAAAATTGCGATTTTTAAGGTAAAATGATTTTATCCTATAGAATTTGGGCGAAGCATTTTTAGAAAAGAAAATATTTTTGGGGGAAAAACCATGGAAAATTATCCCATGAGAAAAATTTAGACCCTAAAAGAATCCCTATAAACAAAGAAAACTCTCAGCCACTGAATATTCACAAGCAAAGGAAATGGCTGAGAGTGAAGGCCACAAAGAGGAAATGTTGAAACTGATAATGGAGCAGAATGCACAGATTAAGGAGATGGAGGCTAAGCTAAATAAGTTGGTCAAAGAGAACCAACAGAGTGTGCCCATGATTGTCATCCCATTGGAAGTAGTTCCTCTCACAGGATTCAATACAACATCAACAACCACTACAGAAGAAATTCCATCACCTATCCTAGTAATAGTCCCAGATACTTCTGAGAAATTGGCCAAGTCAATGGAGGACATGACTCTACAAGGAGAGGAAATCAAAAGACTTCAAGAAGAGATCAGAAACCTCCAGAAACTAAAATCCATGTTTCAGTCCAGATACAACACAGAGATGCACAAATCATAGAGACTCACTCAAGAAATACATAAGTTGCAGAAAGAGACAGTCATGGCCAAGACATTGATAGAAGCCAAGGAAAACATATGGATGGACATTAACAAGTCAATGAAAGAAATTTGGCCCCTTATACAAATTATGTTTGAACAACATGAATTGGTGCAGAGAGTCAGACACGCTAATGACAAGATAAGGGAAGAATTGGGAGAAAGGCCTACAGAGGCCACTGAAATCATCATGTTCTTAAATTCCAAGACCAAAGAAGAGTTGGAGGCTTTGGAAATTGAAGATAGTATAGACACCATCCTTGAGGTCAAGAAAGTTCTGACCAAGAAAGGATTGATGCTAGAACTAGAAGAGAAATCTCAAATAATGGACATTGGGGTGCATAGATTTTTCAGCAAGGTTGATTCACTGCACAAGAAGGGACTTCTAGGTTTACTAGTGATCAATGATAAAATCTTCACTCTCTTTGACTACAAGAAAAAGATCCTTGCAGTAGAAAAAGATGGTTCTAAGTTTGCAGACATACAAGGGAGCATTACTAGAAAAGCCTTCTTAGAAACTTTGCAGTTGGAGCTAAGCATCCAACATGAAATAAAAAATATTTTCATCACAAACCCCACCTTTTCCAAGTACACTGAGATGGATGAAACATATAGGAGGTTACTGAAGGTTTCCATCCCCAGTCAAAAGATATGGGAAGACCTATGTTCTCCACTCGAGTATAGGTGATGTGGACATCCAAGTCAGCATGAGGAATAGTCAAGTCAAAGTGATGAATCACCAACTACTTTCCTCAGAATTAGACCCAAGGATTCGAACAGATTATCAAGAGTCCTATTATTTTGTAATTTGTAATCTAGTTAGTTAGATTTTTTCTCCACCCTATCCTAGTCTTTAATGACAGGATCATATGTAATTATTGTATAAATACTTCTCACTTGGAACTATTGAGGGTTGATTTTTGTGCCCAGGAAGCTATCTTTGTAATATTTTTGAGAAGATCGACCAGTAATAAAAAGGCTATTCACATGATTCTTGTGTTTGGATGTTGGTGATGTTTATCTTTCTCTATTAATATTTTTCTTACTCTGTAATCATTTTGTTTTCTGTTTCTAATCGTTTAAAGGAAGTTAATGAACAAAATTTGTCTCGTGCACTTTGTTTCTGGTCTTTAGCGATTTGCATGTTATTCATCTGATATTAATTAAATAAATTATTAATTGTTGCTTTGCTTGGTTGAATCTCTCACCTATTCTATCTTTCCACCACATTTAATTCTAATAGTTCCAACATTCTCATTATCTCGCCCTGTGAAGAAATCTTATAAAAACTGCATCTGATCTTAATCTTTAACACAGAACCCATATCCAAATGGATGTTTAATGCAAAATATTCAGCCAATCTTTATAAACAAAAAAAACAAACCCAGATTATTTTAACTAGCCTAATATATAAAACTCAAATAGATCTAAATCCTACAAAGAGATCCCTCTCTGAAACTAGCAGGGCTAGATCCCGGTTTTGAAAGTGGTTTTGGTAAGTTACCTATGTTAATTTCTTCTTCCCTCAACAACCTATGGGAATTATAGAGTTCTAACATAGTGGAGACGATACTGAGGACTGAACAATTAATTTTTCATCTTTATGAATTCTCTTCCCTAGATAAAGAAAACTTTATTTCTAAACAATTAAAGATCTAACTTTCAAGAGATAAATTTTCAGAGGTTGTTGAATTTTGTATATATAAATTTATATTTCCTAAAAGTTTAAAGTTCTAGATCCTAAAAGAATTCACACTAGATCTCATCCTGATCCAGAACCTGTAACAACAATAGATAATCCAGAAAAATTACTCAGAAAAAGAAACACAGTAGAACGTCAAGGGAGTAACAGTCCTCTTCTTAGGGCCATTTCTCTTCCAGAGAAACTTATCAGATTCCAGGATATTGAGTTTACCTACCTTTTGAGCACATCCTTTTCAGAACCAAATCTGATAGCTTTGTGAACAAAATAGGACGAGATCAAACCATCCTCCAACCTAAAACCCCTAAAAGACTCTCTCATAGAGCAGATTTTGATCAACAAATCCTTCAAGAGTTTGAAAAACTACAAGATATAGCTTTAAATCTTGACCAAGCTTTGTCTAAAGCCCATTTTCAACAGTCTGTCAAGATTTATGCCATCTCCATTGCTGCAACTTCTGTCAATCCTCAAGTAACCCAATCCATACCTCCCAGCCCCATCTCTTCCACATATTCTATCACTTCCCCACCAATCACATAAGTTATCATTCATCCCCCTCCACTAATCATGGTAGCAAGATATGCCCCCCTGGTACTGGCTGCTGCTTTACATAACATGCCACAGGACTACCAAACTAGGCTTCCTTAGTTTGATGGTATTGGACCCCTTAATGCACAACAACATGTGGATAAAATGAATGATTACTTTGATTTGCAGGAAGTTGATGAGGCAGATGTTCAGATGAGACTCTTTGGACAAAGTTTAAATGGTGAGGTCAAAAAATGGTTTAAAACATTACGTGTTGCTAGCATTGTTGATATTTCTTATTTCCACCAAACCTTTCTCAACATATGGGAGGTAAAGAAAAACCCTCTCCAAATTTTATTAGAATGTGAAAATATCAAAAGAAATCAAGGGGAAACGGTACAATACTATTGTATTCTTTTCAATAATATCTATAAAAAAATTCCTGTTGATATCAAGCCTCCTCAAGGTCTGGACTTAATCAAGTTCCTTGATGGTTTCGGTGCTAATATGTCCTACCACCTGAGAGAAACAAAATTTTCCACCCTAGAAGATATGTAGAAAAGTGCAGTGAGTCTTGAAGAAAACCTATTAGCCATGAGAGATAGGAAAAGAACAAAAAGGAGAGTTACAATTACAGAAGAAACTTCTACTTATGCCTCTAATTCAGATGCCATAATTGATTCTGTGGTTAGAAATTTGGGGAGATTAATGGAAATACTAGAAATCAGAGATAGAAACCCTCCTGGAGAGAATCATCCTACTCCTCAGATTTGAAATCCAAATTTCAGAAGGAACCCTCCTTGGATCACACAGAGAGAGCCTAGAGACCAAATGGAACAAAGAGGTCATGATCAACAAATTAGGCCCCCTCTATAAGAAAACTATGTTGATAAAGGGGAAGAGATAATTGACGAGTTGGAAGACATTCACATAAACCTTATGGGGGTTAACGATAACAATTCCATTTTTCTTACTCAAGAAGAACATGGCTTGTTTCTCCTTTCACAAACATAAGTAAATGAGGAAGAATCTAAAAATAGGCCTTCGAAAATGCAATAATGGAAGTCCACGGACAATACAACTTGAGAAGCAATAATTCTGATGAAAAACCAACTAAGAAGGTTGATGAAACTAAGAAAGCTGTTGAATCCAAGAAAACCTCAGATACTACTCCTAAGAAAGTCCCTGAAAATAAAAACTCAGAGACTCCTGCAAAAAGAACTCATGAATCTTCACCAAGAATAGATCAAACCGAAGTTGCATGCACAAGTCAGCCAAGTAATACTGCAAAACAAATTGTGACTGATAAATCAGAATTGTAGAGCCAAAGCATAACTTCAACCACTTTCATCTTGGAAAGTGAATTGGCCAAACTGAAGATTCCTATTCCTTTGACAAAACTAATAAACAAAAATGCTTACAGATCACAAGTGATCAAAGCATTAAACATAGAACCAGAAGTAGGCACAGACACTATGAATGTTGCTGATGATCAACCTGAGTTGTTGTTTGGTCCTGAGGTTGAGGGACAGACTGACAATGGTTCTATTCCTCCTTTCTACATCAGTCTGAATATTCATCATAAGACATTACAAAACGCTATGCTGGATTCTGGTGCTTCTCAAAATCTCATGACCAAGGTTGTGATGGACAAATTGGGGCTTGATATCACCAGGCCTTATAAGGACTTATACTCTTTTGAATCTAGCAAGGTTAAATGCATAGGTCTGATTAAAGACCCATGTATTACCCTGGTACAAATCCCAGCTAAAAGCATGGTGATGAATATTGTTGTTGCAGAAATTCCTCTAAAATATGATATGCTATTATCTCAATCATGGGGTGACAAGTTAAAAGGAACTTTGTAGTTGGATATGTCTTATTCCACTATCCTTGTATTTGGACAATAGAGAATATTGTACATAGAGACTCTGATAAAATACATGGTCAGCAGTCAAGAGAAGCCACATAACTATCCTTTGTACTCTATCCATTCTGACCCGGACTCCTTCATTTTATATAATGATGGTGACTTGGACAGTCGAATTGCATAATTGGAAGATGATGCATCTAGCTTGGAAGAAAGTAAAGCAACCCCTGAGGAAAGTAAAGCGGTGACAACAAAAACTGATGAAATAACATAAAATTTCTGGAGTATGGATTTTGATGGAGCTGTTAGCAAAGAGGGAGCCGAAGCTAGGGTGTGGGTGCATAATCATAAAGTGAGGTATTCAGAAACCCACTCTTATAAATTAAATTTCTAATGCACTAATAACATAGCTGAGTATGAAGCATTGATGCTCGGCCTGAAGTTGTTGAAGAAACTTGGTGCCACAAATATTATGGTAAGAGGTGATTCTGAACTTATCATTAAACAAATCAAAGGTGAGTATTCTACCAAACGTCCTAGATTCAGAGCTTCTAGAAATGTTGTTTTGGATTTTCTACAACGTTTCACTCAAATTGACTTGCAGGTAATTCCCAGAGGCCAAAACATACTTGCAGATGGAATGGCTACTTAGGCAACCACTTGTAAAAGAACTTTCCATCCAAATCTCCAATACACAATAGAGGTGAAGTGCAGACCTACTGTTCCAGACAATATCAGGTACTGGAAATTGTTTGGTAGTGATGAACAAATTGATGATTTCCTGTAGTCTAAAAATGATTTTGAGTGTACAAATATTGATGTATATAACGATGATGATAATGTAAATAAACTATATTTAGAAGATGATAGTGTAAATAAACTAGATTCATAAGACATAAATGAAAAAGATGAAGACTCATATATCCTTCAATTGAAGAATAATATTTTACCTAGAGGGTTAGTTCCTTTAGAAGAACTGTTTGATTCCAACAATGTAGAAAAAAATCCAAAAATCGAACCTACTGGAAAAGAGATTGAGGAATGTAATATAGGAACAAATGGAAAACCAAAAATGATCAAGCTATCTAAATCTTTACCTCCTGAGAAAAAACAAAAATATATTGAAATATTCAAGGAATTTGTAGATGTATTTTCTTGGATCTATGAGGATTTAAAGTCTTATGACACTAGTATCATACAACACAAAATCCCTATAAAAGAAGAACATAAACCTTTCAAGAAGAAACTTAGGAGAATCAATCCAAAGTTAATGTCTTTGATAGAAAAAGAAATAAAGAAAATATATGATGCCAAAATAATTGTTCTTCTGAGATTTTCAAAATGAGTTTCTAATTTGGTTCCTACCAGAAAGAAGACTGGAGAAATCGGGCTCTGCATTGATTTTAGAAACCTCAACAAATTTTCTCTTAAAGACAACTTTCCCCTGCCCAAGATGGATCACATCTTACAAAATGTAGTTGGAGAAAGTAGGATCTTTTTGCTAGATGGATTTTCTGGCTATAAACAAGTCCTCATCCACCCCGATGAACAGGAGAAAATAACTTTCACTACACCCTGGGGAACTTTCATGTATGTGAAAATTCCCTTTGGTTTAATGAATGTTGGTGCCACATTCTAGAGAGCAATGGAATTTTTTTTTGTGGATGAGGTTGGTAGCTTTATAGTCATATACTTGGATGATGTAACTCTCTATTCAAAACCTAATGGAGAACACCTATGACATCTCATAAGAGTTTTTGAAAAGTGAAGAAAGTTTGGAATCTCACTCAACCCTAAGAAAACTTTGTTTGGTTTAGAGGAAGGAAAATTGTTAGGACACATTATATCTAAAGACGGGATCAAGATAGATCCTAGAAGAATTGAAGCCATCCAGAAGTTAGACCATCCTAGAAACATTAACGAATTGCAATCCTTCATAGGAAAAATAATTTTTTTTAGGAGGTTCATACCTAATTTCCGAGAGCTCCTTAGAAACATAACAAATATGCTTAAAAAATATACAAAAATAAAGTGGAACACATAAGCTAAACAATCCATTGGGAAAGTAAAACAAGAACTTACACAAGATCCTGTATTAATCAGTCCATATTACACTAAAGATTTATACTTATTCTATTTTTCCTCATAACACACCATGTCAACGGTCCTTTTGCAGAAAAACAGTGAAGGCCACGAACAACCCATAACATTTTTCAGCAAGTCATTAAGAGATGTTGCATTGAACTACAACATAATGGAGAAACATGCTTTTGCCTTGGTAAAAGAAATTAAAGATTTTAGAGTTTACAAATTTCTCCATTCACATACAATTGCTTATGTTCCTAATGAAGTGGTGAAAGATATTCTGACTCAGGATAACCTGGATGGTAGAAGGGGGAAATGGATTTTTGTGATCCTTCAATATGATATATAAATCAAACCAACCAAACTAATCAAGGGTCAAAGTTTAGCCAAACTGATGGTTGAATCAAATTTTCATGCTTTAGATATAAAAAATTTAGCTGCAGTTGATGAACAGGGAGAGTTGGCGACTCCACATGTCAAAGAGGTATTCTCAAATTCTCCATGGTACATAGAGCTTATCTTTGTCTTGCATAATTTACAAGATCCTCCTTGTTTGACAAAGACTAAAGATAGATTCTTAAAACTTAAAGCTTTGAAATATTGCATTTTGAATGGATATCTTTACTGGATAGATATTGGAGGCATGTTATTGAATTGTTTACTAAAAGATGAAGCTGAAAAAGCATTGCAGGAGTTCCATGAAGGTGATTATGGTGGGAATTTAAATTGGAAGGCTATTGCTAACAATATCCTTAGAGATGTTTTTTACTGGCCTACCTTGTTTGTAGATGTTCATAAAAAGGTAATCTCTTGTCACAAGTGCCAGGTCTTTGAAGGAAAAAGGAAACTTTTTCCTTTACCCTTGAAACCTATTTAGGTTGAAGCTCCAATCCAGCTGTGGGGTTTAGATTTTATTGGGGAGATTCACCCACCTTCTTCAGGCTAGCATAAGTGGATCCTCACAGCTACATACTACTTCACAAAGTGGATTGAAGATGTACCCTCCAGGAAATCCACTGACTCTGTCATTATCTGTCATTATAAAATTCTTGGAAACTAACATTCTTTCTCGTTTTGGATGCCCTAGGAATATTATAATTGATAATGTAACAACTTTCAGATAAAAAAATATGATAGAATTTTGTAGTAAGTATCATATCACTTTAGGGAACTATACATCCTATTACCCTCAGGGTAATGGATTGGTAGAGTCCTCTAATAAAATTTTGGTAAATATAATCAAGAAGTTGTTGTAGGAAAATAAGAAATATTGGCACAATAAGTTGGTTCATACACTTTGGGTTGACAGGCTGACCACAAAAAGATCAATTGGTATGTCCCCATATCAGTTAGTATATGGAACTGATGCCATTTTCCCCACATCTTTGGGTGTTCCTGTTATGAATTTGTTTCAAGAAGTGAAGGTTGAGCCTAATGATATTCAAAGGAGGATCAATTAGATGATCCAAATCCAATAGTCCAGAGAGGAGGTGTATAACCAGACCCAGGTAATCTAAGAGAGCATCAAGAAAATATATGATAGAATAAACAAGGAGGATGATTTCAAATTGGGTGATTTAGTACTGAAATGGGAATCCAGAAATGAAGACAAGGGAAAGCATGGGAAGTTCGAAAACTTATGGAAAGGCCCTTTCATAATCTAGGAATATAGAGGAAACAATGCATTCTTACTCAAGGACATGGATGGAGCAGATCTTCCATGAGGACCTATCAATGGTAGGATGCTCAAACATTATGTTCCACCAGAATGAAGATCTTAGTCACTCATCTCATTGTACAAACCACTTTATTTCTTACTTTCATGTCATGTGTGAGGTAATTTTTATTAGATGTTTGAAGCTCGAAGAGAAGGCCCTAAGCCATTGATTTGAACCACAAAATTTACAATTAGAGCAAAGATAATCAAGTTGCAAAAAAATCACTAGAGAAGAAGTTTCAAAGCATCAGGTAGTTGGTTCTTGGCACCTCACAAGGAGAGCACCATCGCCAAGTGGAGCCACTGTTAGAACCCTATGTTTCATAAGATCACCTGGTGATTCTAATCTCTTCTTCTAGTTGCCTTGTATTGTAAATAATATTTTATGATGCAGACGATTTACAAAAGAAAAGATAAATAAAAAGAAAAAAGAAAAACAGAAGAAAAGAAAAGAAAATAAAGAAAAATATAGAATATAAAAAATCAAAAGAGGGTATAAAAAGATAAAAAGAGAAAGCCCCATGGAATAAATTGGTTTGATTCATACTGTCTAATCATGATCAAGCCCTTTAAATTTATGCAGATAGTATAGTCAATAAATTGGGCTAAACAGTCTAATCTTATCCTAATCAGATAGGTTAGTGAATAAGTTTGGCCAAATAGTCTAATCTTGGCCAAACATCTTAGGTTAGAGTAATTATTGACCCAACAGTTTAATTTGGGTTAATGTGCTAGGTAACTAGATTAAGATATAGGTTAACATGTCTTATTTCAATAAAATTGATGAAAGGTTGATTAAATGCCTTTGATTTGAGTTAAAAGGATATGTTTTTTACCCCTTGGTGACAAAGTAAAGAAAAAGAAGCTTGCAAAAACCCATAAAATGTTTTTATCCTAAGTTTGGAGGTGATATGACAGATTTGGCGCTTTGTGGCTAAAAGGCGCACTAATCTCAATGATCGATCAAAGTGTGCTCAGATCTACGGTCAACCATGAATATCAGACCCCCCAACCTTTCTGCCTTTAACGATGGGGGGAGGGTCCAAGTTGGTGGCTTTCCTGAGGCGGGCCCCTCATAACGTGTCAAATTCATGTTAAATAGGACCCCCCTCACTCCTTCCCGCTTACCGCCTATCCCCCCCCCTCCAAGTAAACCACCAAACCACTCATCCATACCACCTCCACACTCTGCCGCCACACTCCACTACCCTTCCTACATGTCACACCCTACTCATCTGACGCACATCAAATCCCATCCACCCATTGGCCATTCAATGTTCTCCACTTTACCTCCATCCATCCATTGGCCAATCAATGTTTTTCCTCGTGACCGTTACCCATCCATCTCACCATCCGCTCCATAACGGACACCTCGTTCAACCATTTAACTCCATTCTTTTCCACAATGTTCATCTATCCAAACGCAATCGACACCACCATTTGTCATTATCAAGACAACTTCCATCAAGATCATAGTCAACAAGCACAATTAAACCTGGTAAACAAAGTCAACATCATTTTTTGTTTGCATATCTCTGTTTGATAATGGTGCCCAAATCTAAATTTGCAGAGATAGAGGAAAATCCTTTTCTTCCCCCTCTTAGCGACCTGGATCACATCCCCTTGGTTGATAAATACTATCTAATTGTAGATTCGAAGTGTGAATTCAACTTCTTTGAATTACACCTCTGGTTCAAAGATGTTTTCCTGGACCAAAGCGATGAGATCACACTCTCAGAGTCCAATCTCCCACTGTACTTGTTTCCCCAGACATACCATTTCCTTGAGTTCACTTTGAAGTGTCAAGTTCACTTCCTTCCTAGCCAAAGGGTCATTGTGTCTTCATCTGGTGACCATCACCCCATAAATGATAAACCAAATGTTGCAGATACCTAGAGATGATTCTACCTCCCCCTTTTCCATTGAAATCCTAACCTAGCTCTACCAAAAACTATCCTTCCCACAGAGAGCTCAAATATTTGAACTCTTCCTACCTGAAAACACACAGTTGCCTAAAAATAATTCCCCATATCATTCTTCCATATTCTCAGTCAAATTCAACCAAATCATTTCCTCCTTATGTTGCTTGCTAGGATATTATTCCGATGAATGGGTAGATGAACCCATTCTGGTTTTTCTATCCATTTTCTCCACTGAAGAAAAGGCTACTACATAGTTTGAATACAACTAGTTTCTGGCTAACAACATCCATGAAAAACTCTTCAATTTTTACACAAAAGGTATGTTCAAGTATTCTTGAATATTGGTGTAGATGTTCCTCTTCTTACAGGAAGACAAATTCTCCTTCTCCTTCCAGAAGTTGGATCAAGATGGAAATCCTCAACCAGTAACCTCCTGAACATCAATATTGAGGAAGAAATCATTTGAGTTCAAATTCAAATAGTTCATTGACCAATTCTACCAGCTAGTGGTATGCATGCTCAGCAGAAGAAGAGAGCCACGAATAAATGAGGAGGTCTAGAGGATTATGCAACTGTCAAACCTAGACAAAATAGGGGACTGGTACCTTTACCATGACCATACAAAAATCAAGGTCTATAGGTGTGAATTACCTCCTTACAAGTTGTCTAAGTACCTACCTGTCATAATTTGTTCCCTGGAATACATCAGACAGATGATCAATTCTGATGATATTCATCTTGTGGCATTCAATAAGAAGTCACAGCTCAGGATTAAAAGTCAAATAGGTTCTTTCATTTGCAACAACAGAGTTGCAGGGGAAGAATCCAATAATATGATAAAGGAAATGAATTTTAGCATAAGTTTCCCATGGAACTATGACCCATGTGGTGTTATTGCAGAAACTAGGCTTAAAAACAATATTTCTCCCTATGCTCATGTGCCCAAACCTGAGATTGAAAGATTCATGAACCAGAAAGAGTGGGAGGGAAAAACTCTGCTAGACACAAAAAAACAACCTTCACCTGCTAGCATTTCACATACCAAGAATCCACAGGTATAAGAAGAGAAAAGAGCCAGGAAACAAGTCTTTCCTTCAGTCACAGAAGTCTCAACAGAATATTTCCAAGTCTACAGGAAGAGGCCCAAGACTAGCCATACACTTGATAGGTCTAGAGAATAAGAAACTCAATCCACCACAGTTATAGAGGGACCTCATTCATCATCCTTCTAAGGAAACTAGTATATAATGTCCACTTCCTCATCCAAGAAGAAAACATACATCACACTGTTAGCCAAATCCTCACAGTGGCCTGCCAGACCTAATATCTTTGAGAAATACACCTTAATCAAATAGAAGAATGAGATGTTGACTAACAACACCTATGCACAGTTCTGGAAGTAGACATCTATAACAAATCACTGGTTACTATCTTCATTCGACATTGAGAAGGGAAGGATGCACATTGGGTTCTTGCAGGCATATGTTCCTCACCCCAAGGTAATTTCTGATTACAAGAGGGAAACATTTGAATTTGATGTAAAAGAGGTGCATCCAGCTAATCAAATGGATATGCACATACAAACTGGGGAGATGATTTTCTCCACCCTGGAAAATACCTCCATGGCTGCTGCAAAGTTGCAGGTCTCTTTAAACAATGTCTAGTCTCAGTTGAATATAGAAAATATATCTTCTCTAGCCAAGGATAATGAGATCAATTCTCTTGAGGAGCTGATATGGAAAATTGGATATGATCCATCCAAAGTCAAAGAATTCGAGGAACTACTAAAGAAGAAAAAATAGAACATAACATCTTTGAGGAAACAACTAAAACTCTCATCCACTAAAGATTCACAAGCAAAGGAAATGGCTGAGAGTGAAGGCCACAAAGAGGAAATGTTGAAATTGATAATGGAGTAGAATGCACAGATCAAGGAGATGGAGGTCGAGCTAGATAAGTTGGTCAAAGAGAAGGAACAAAGTGTGTCCATGACTGTCATCCCACTGGAATCATTTCCTCTCACATGAGTCAGTACAACATCCACTACAATAGAAATTCCATCAGCTATCCCAGTAATAGTCCTAGATGCTTCTGAGAATCTAGCCAAGTCAATGGAAGACATGACTCCGAAAGAATAAGAAATCAAAAGACTACAAGAAGAGATCAAAAACCTCAAGAAACTAAAATCCATGTTTCAGTCCAGCTACAACACAAAGATGCACAACTCACAGAGACTCACTTAGGAAATACAAAAGTTGCAGAAAGAGACAGTCATGGCCAAGACACTGATAGAAGATAAGGAAAACATATGGATGAACATTAGCAAGTCAGTGAAAAAAAATTGGCCCCTTATACAAATTGTGTTTGAACAACATGAATTGGTGCAGAGAGCCAACCAAGCCATTGACACGATAAGGGAATAATTGGGAGAGAGGCCTACAAAGGTCACTGCAATCATCAGGTTCTTAAATTCCAAGACCAAAGAAGATATAGAGGCTTTGTAAATTGAAGATAGGACATAGACCATCCTTGAGGTCAAGAAAGTTTTGACCAAGAAAGGATTGATGCTACAACTAGAAGATAAATCTTAGACAATGGACATTAGGGTGAAAATATTTTTTAGCAAGGTTGATTCATTGCAAAAGAAGAGACTTCTAGGTTTACTAGTGATCAATGATAAGCTCATCACTCTCTCTGACTACAAGTAGAAGATCCTTGTAGTAGAAAAAGATGGTTCTAAGTTTGCAGGCATACAAGGGAGCATTACTAGAAAATCCTGCTTAGAAACTTTGTAGTTGTACCTGAGCATCCAACATGAAATAACATATATTTTCATCACAAATATCACCTTTTCCAAGTACACTGAGATGGATGAAACATACAAGAGGTTATTCGAGTTTTCCATCCCTAGTCAAAAGATATGGGAAGACCTATGTGCTCTTCTTGAGTAGAGGTGATGTGGACATCCGATTCAGCATGAGGAGCAATCAAGTCAAAGTGATGAATCACCAACTACTTTCCTCAGAATCAGCACCAAGGATTCGAACAGATCATCAAGAGTCCTATTATTTTGTAATTTGTAATCTAGTTAGTTAGATTTTTTCTCCACCCTATCCTAGTCATTAATGACAGGATCAATTGTAATTATTTTATAAATACTTCCCACTTAGAAGTATTGAGGGTTTATTTTTGCACCCAAGAAGCTATCTTTGTAATCTTTTTGAGAAGATCGACTAGTAATAAAAAGGCTATTCAAAGGATTCTTGTGTTTGGATGTTCGTGATGTTTATCTTGCTCTGTTAATGTTTATATTACTTTGTAATCATTTTTTTATTCTGTTTCTAATCGTTTAAAGGAAGTTAATGAACATAATTTGTCTCATGCACTCTGTTTCCAGTCTTTAGTAATTTGCATGTTATTCATCTGATATTAAGTAAATAAATTCTTAATCACTTCTTTTCTTGGTTGGATCTCTCACATGTTCTATCTTTCCACCACATTTGATTCTAATAGATCCAACATTCTCATTATCTCTCCCTGTGAATAAATCTTATAAAAATTTCATCTGATCTTAATGTTTAACACAGACCCCATATCCCAATGGATGTTTAGTGCAAAATCTTCAGCCAATCTTTATAAACAAAACAAACAAACCTAGATTATTTTAACTAGCCTAATATATAAAACTCAAACATATATAAATCCTATAGAGAGATCCCTCTTTGAAACTGGCAGGGCCCTCAACAACCTCTAGGAATTATAGAGTGCTAACAAATCCTAAAGAAAGACACATGAGGTCAACTTCAAAACTACCTCTAGCTACACCTGAACCTTACCTAGAGAAGATAATAAACAAGGGAAAATCTTCTCAAGAATTTTTTTCTGCTGCTGCATCAAGTACTTCTGGTTAGTTGCCTGATTGCTTTCTTAATACACCAGTTGTTATATCAAGTATTCCTCCTTTACCTTATGATGAGGTTTCTAAGAATTTGGATTTTAAAATTTTTCCTATTGAATACTCCTCTTTTGACCATGAATTGAAAGAAGAAAATTTTGAAATCCTTGCTTCTCCTAACATTGTGAAGTTGTTCATACTTGAGAGTATTGAAGATTTTCCTACCTTAGGTTTTGCTACTCCCCCTCCTATCAAAATTTTTGTATCCAAAGGGGATGAAACCTCATCTCCCTTGCAGCCTATACCATCTTCTTCCAAGACTCAACCTTCTGCTGTGAAAACTGAAATCCCTCCTTCCTACATTCCTTTTTCTCCTAATATGCACACACTCAAATCTCCTTCTCCTCCTTATTCTCCTACAATTCAAAATCCAATGCCAGGTGCTAATTATCCTAGAAATAGGATGGATCCCATAGTGGTTGATAGGTATTCCCCTCTTATCTTACCTTAGCCTATGAATGTTGTCTGTGATGGAGATTACCTAAAATACATGCCCAAATTCACAGGAGAAGAAGAAATAACTGTTGAAGAACATCTTGTTGCCTTCTATAATTATGCAAACAATCTTAACATTGAGAATGAGGATGTGTGGATGATAGTCTTTGTCCAGAACCTTGATGGTGAGGCTAGGAAATGGTTTAGGGGTTTGACTCCTGGATCCATTGCTAGGATTGAAGCTTTAGACGATGATTTCTTGAGACAGTAGAGGGATAAGAAATATTTTTTGTATTATATCACATAATTTGGATCCCTAAAGAGGAAAGAGGGAGAATCTGTCTTTGACTTCTCCAATAGCTTCAATAAAATGTACAATAAAATCTCTGTTGAGATAAAGCCTACATAAACCTCTGCCAAGATCACCTATGCTAGTGCTTTTGACCCTGATTTTTTCCTTATACTAAGATAAAGAAGATCTGCCTTCTTATCCCATATGCAAGATGTAACCTTGGAGGAAGAATCTAACATAGTGGTATCTGGCAAAATTAGGGGAAAATATGATAGGGACAAGAGAAAAAATAGAGCTAAAGCCTCAACCTCCGATTCCTCTGTTGTCCACCCTCAAGTTTATGAACTTACCAAATTAGTAAAATCACTTTCTGCTAATATGGAGAAGTTAAAACTTGAAGGAAAACAAAAATATAGAAATACACAAAATGTTGATAATAAGGTAACTTTAGAAGACCAAATAATGCTCCTCGGATCCTTCCAAGAGATCTAAGAAATAGAGATAAGGATGATCAAAAAGTCCAAACTCCTTTACAAAACAACCTTGTTGTTGATGAAGAAGGATAGGATGAAGAAAATGATCCTGAGATCCATTTCCTAGGTGACACATCTTCATCCCCTCACTTGACCCAATCTGCATATGTGGAATCCCTAATGGATAATCAAATAAATGAATTGAGTAAGGGAGAGAAAACAAAAGAAAATCCTAATAGATACAATCTAAGATCCAAAAAGAAAGAGGAGAAGACTGATACTTATGATCAACCCACTAAAATAGAAAGTTCTGTCAAGACTATGGCAATTGGAAGCAAAGAAAAAGATGCACAAATCCCTCAAGATTTGGTTAAGAATCCTATCCCAGAAATCAAAGAGATTCTGAAATCTCCATCTTCCTTCATCTTTGAAAGTGAGATTCAAAAAATCAAAATCCCTGTACCTTTTTTGGAGCTGATAAAAACGAGGAATTTAAAATGTATCTTTCCAAAATGCTGCAGCCCAAACCCTCCTCCAATTCCACTGATTCATTCAACCTTCAGGATGAAAATCTAGCAGTCATCTTAGGACCTTTGATAGAAGATAGAGATGATTCATTCCATCCCTTATATACATCACTAAACATTCATGACAAGGTGCTACATAACTTCTTGATGGACTCAGGGGCATCTCACAATTTCATGCCAAAAACAGTCATGGATGAAATTGGATTAGAAATTACAAAAAAATACCATGATTTATATTCTTTTGACTCTAGGAAAGTGAAGTGTCTTTGGGTCATCAAATATCTAGTTGTGACCTTGTTTCAGTTGCCCATGAAAAGTGTGGTCATGGATATTATGGTGGTTGATGTCCCCTCTAAGTTTGGTATGCTCTTGTCAAGATATTGGATAAAACTACTAGGGGGAACCTTGCAGATGGACCTTACATATGCCACCATTCCTATGTTTTGGGGGGATCATAGAAGACTTTACAGGGAATCTCAGTTGGCCTACATCATTAGTGATGAAGAAAACCCCACCAATCATCTTATTTTTTCACTTGATACTGATTTGGAATCTAGTATATTGTAGCTCACTGATGCTCTTGAACCTCCTCTTGAAATCATAAAACATCCCATTACTTTTTGTGAAGATTCTCCTCCAACTACCTCTGTTTGGAAGATGTTTTTTTATGGAGCCTCTTCTAAGGAAGGTGTTGGTGTTGGAGTAGCCTTTGTTTCACCTTCTCAAGAGACTATATCTTTGTCCTACAAGATGGAATTTCAAACCACCAACAATGTGGAAGAGTATGAATCTATTGTTTTGGGTTTGAGGGCTGAAAAAGACATGGGGATTGAAGAGCTATCAGTGTTTGGGGATGCTGAATTAATTTTCCATCAAATAAAAAATATGTATCAAGTAAAACACCCCAGTCTAAGGACTTACAGAAATGAAGTTTGGGATCTTCTTGACTGTTTCTTCTTAGCTTTCAATATCTCATTTATTCCAAGAGAGGAGAACACCATGGTTGATTCTTTGGTTGTTTCAACAAGTAATTTTAGAGTCCCTTTTCCACCTAAACTCAAGTATGATGTAGAAGTGAAGTATAGACCCTCTATACCTGACAATGTCAAACATTGGAAGTTTTTTTAGGATGATATTGAGATCAAAATATTTCATGAGACCATTGATGAGTTTTTTGCATTACATATTGATCAAGATCATGATTCTGAAAATTGCCCTCATGTTGATGTTTTTCTAAATACAATTACTAACCATCATATTGTTTAATTTCCTAGTAACCATATTCCAAAGGGACTAGTTCCTTTGGAGAGAATGTTCAACATAAATGATGTGGTTGTAAAGGTTAAAGGTTGAACTGATGATGCTGATCTGACTGAATGCAATGTGGGTATAGAGAAGGATCCAAAATATGTCAAGTTGTCTAGCAACCTGTCAAAGGAGCAAAGGGATGAATATGTTGATTTGTTAAAAGAGTTTGATGATGTGTTTTCCTGGACATATGAAGATCTGAGAACATACGACACAAGCATCATTTAACATAAGATCCCTTTGAAGGAAGACACCAAGCCATTTAGGCAAAAGTTGAGACAGATAAATCCTATGCTGCTACCTATTATGGAAAAAGAGGAAAAAATTATTTTAGATGCCAAGATTATCATTCCTTTGAGATACTCTGAATGGGTGGCTAACTTGGCCTCAGTGAGAAAGAAGAATGGAGAATCAGACTTTGTGTCAATTTCATAAATTTGAATAGAATATCTAAGAAAGATAATTACCCCTTACCAAAGATGGAGCACATACTACAAAGGGTGACAGGTTCATCTAGGATGTCTATGATTGATGGATTTTCTGGCTACAATCAAATCTCTATTTTACCTGAAGATAGAGAGAGGACAATCTTTACCACTCCTTGGGGCACATTCATGTATGATAAAATTCCCTTTAGATTTATGAATGCAAGAGAGACCTTTCAATGAACCATGGACATTGCCTTTATTGGGGAGAAGGAAAAGTTTTTAGTCATTTATTTGGATTACATAACAATGTTCTCACAATCTAATAAAGAACATTATCATCATTTGAAAAGGGTCTTCTTGAAGTGGAGAAAATTTGGTCTCTCTCTCAATCCTAAAAAGTCATTGTTTTCTATGAAGGAGGGAAAATTATTGGGGCACATTGTATCAGCTGAAGGGGTAAGGATTGATTCAAGTAGAGTAGAAGATATCCAGACCTTGTCACTCCCTAGATCCAAGAAATAAGTTTAGTCTTTCTTGTGGAAAATCAATTTTTTGAGAAGGTTCATTTCACATTTTGCTGAGTTGGTAAAGTATATCACAACCATGCCGAGGAAAGGAAATGAAGTCAAATGGACTATTGAGTCTCAAAATTCTTTTGATCAAATTAAAAAGGCCTTGAATGAAGCACTTGTTCTCATCATCCCTGACTACTCCAAGGATTTTTTGATATTTTCTTTTGCTTCATTTGACACCGTAGATGATGTTTTATTGTAGAAAAATGCAGAAGGATTAGAGCAGCCTATTTCCTTTTTCAATAGGGAATTGAGGGATGCTAAAATAAAATATGACATCATGGAAAAGCAGGCCTATGATTTGCTCAAATCCCTCAAGGATTTCATAGTAGATGTGTTGCATTCAAAAGTAGTTGCATATGCCCCTCCAGCCTCGGTGAAAGAGATACTTGTTGATACTGAGAGGGGGGTGAATCAATATCAAGTACAATTTAAAAATATTTTGAGCTTATACTTAAACCGTTCAATTATATCCAATGAGAAATGAACAATAGTATAAGAGTTACATCAATACACCAAAATAGACCATGCACAATATATGATAAATAATCAATAGTTATTGTTCAAGGGAAGTAATTACTTCCAAAGGTAGCTACAACATCCAAATATAAAGGGAGGGATAAACCTCCAAGAGGAAGATACAATCCTCCAATATCAAGAGAGGGTTGACCTCTCCATCATTTCCCCTTCCTTCCACCCAAGAATATATGAGAGATAATAAAAATTTACATGAAATCATCACCATCAACCAACCATCACATAGATCTTGATAATGCTTCCTGAGACTTCTTCAAATTCTGTAATTCCTCAATTATTTGAATACTCTGATCCTATAGATAATATTACTCAATGTATTCTCTGAAACTCCTCCATGTTTCACTCCTTGAATCCTCCCCAAAAAGAAGTTATAGAAAAAATGGTAGACTTTATTCAATTCTAGTTTTTTTAGGAGAGAGAACTTGTACATAATTCCCCGTGCTCAATATTTAACATCATATTATGAAACTCACACACATGAAACTACAGTCTGTATTATTTCCAATGAAATTTGTCCCACGTCATTTGTATTCTCTATGAAGAAGTTATGACTGTTTTACCCAGAACCCCTATTTATTGACTAGCTTCAGAACTGGTCAAAAACCCTATCTTCCATAGAGTGCATCTCCATAATTATAGTGAATCAAGAGATGTAACGTTTACCACAAGTACCTTGATATGTATTCTCAATACCATAGAAATTTCACCATCTGAATCGTTCTATAAAAAAAGTTATAGAGAAAATGGTAAGATGACCTGAAAATAACATACCTTAGAACACATTACCAAAAGACTTCATCCTCCCTTGAAATCCGACCTTCTTTACTTCTGATTTCATCTAAAATTCGACTTGTGTATCAAATGAATGTATAATGATATTTATTTATACCATTTATGTCACTTCCTTTTAACATTAGGGCTGACCTGACACTTTCTTATTTTGTAATTCTTTTCTTTTATTATCTTCAGGGCCTACATGTACTTCCTCCTTCAATTCACATTGTCATCTTCAAAATTCATTTCTCCTCAACCATGAGGATCCGCATGACATGCCACATACCATTGGAAACAACATAATATATATTATCCATCCATGGGTGTTGTAGCTTCATGTTCATTATCCTTCATGTCCAAATACCTTCATCAATCTTGTTGTCCAAGACGAATGACTAGGGTTGACATCAATCACAACAACCAATCTTCCAATAATCTCCCCCTTTGTCATTGATGGCAACACTCATGCTCCCCCTATCATCATGATCCAAATTTCTATCCCCCTTTTACATCAATCAAAAAGGGTAGGGCTTCTCCCCCTAATTTTAATGGCAAAAGGTAACCTTCTTCTTTGGGTTGCTCCCCCTAAACATGTGGCACTCAATAATACTTCATCCATATTTTTGGTCTTTGGGATTTTTTCTTCCTTGGAATCCTTTTGTGTGTCTTCTGTCTTCTTTCTCTTCTTCATGTCTAGGATGTATATGTTGTTCAATCTTCTTGTTGCAGTTGCAACCAATCTTCCTGAGTTATTTTCTCTGATTTTACATTTTTGGGAGTCAAACGTAAGAGTGTATCCTTGATCACACATTTTATGAGTAGATTATGCTTCAAGTCTTTAACCAATAGGACATTATTTTCTTTTACATTTTTTCTTCCAACCTCTACTACAACTTCTCCAAGTATTTTGGCAGATGAGTCATCTCCAAATGCAACATTGCCACCCTTTCTCTTCCAGTTGATGAACTTGTCTTGATCCCCGGGCATGTGTGAAGAACATCCATTGTCTATGTACCATTCATCTTATTCTTTACATTCTTCAACAATTAATTCTATTCAAAAATATTCATTGTTTGGAATCTCTTTCCTTCTCCATATTGTGGTTGGCATAAAGACATCTTCATTCATATATCTGCAATCTCGTGCTTTGTGACCAAGATAATTACATTTGTAGCATAAAATATTTTTGTCCATCAATGGGGGAAATGAATTATAATTTCTGTTGAAAAATACACAATTATTTCCATATCTTCTATTTACGCCATTCATGTTTCTTGTGTATTTGTTCCTTTCATTGATTCTACAATCAATTGCCTTATGTCCAAAATTTTTGCAAGTATAACAATGACCAAGAAATAAATTTTGATACCTTGGAGTAAGTGGCCTTCTTTGTGAAGTAGTCCATTTGGGTTCATGATCTACTCTTATGTAGTTTCCTTCATACTGATTGAATCTTATTTGATTCCTGAAGGTAGGAGGTCTTCCTGGATATTCAACTCTTTTGTAATCATTCCTTCTTTCTGGTATCCTAGTCCACTTCTCATCAACTGTCTGTGTAGCTCTTTCTTCAACCTTGTTGTTGGTATTTGCATCTTCTTTGTATGAATTTTCACCCATTCATCCAATATGTGTTAAGTCTTTTGGCACTTGAGAGTTTCTTAAGCTCTTCCTCAATGAGACAACTTCTTGTTCAATTTTCTCACAATCTTCTTCTTTCTTCATCATTTGAACATTCCTTACTTCTCCTATTCTTCTTTCTTCTTCAAGTAGAGTTTTCAAGGAAATGTTTTCTTCTCTTAGTTTCTCAAAGTCTTCTAATTGTTTCTTCAAGCTTACAACTGTCTTTTCACAACTACCCAATTCACTTCTTAGTTTTCTATGCATGTCTTTGAGCTTGCTATTTTCAATCTCAACAT